>JAQPPZ010000989.1:10600000-11140411 GCA_028583015.1 Wollemia nobilis | reverse complement strand
AATGCAAAACTCCGTATGAGTTGTGGTTTGGTAGGAAAGCAACAAGAAAACATCTCAAAGTATTTGGCTGCAAGTGCTACATCAGAAAAACAGATGACAATCTTGGAAAGTTTGAAGATAGAGCAGATGAAGGTGTGTTTGTTGGTTATTCTCCACACAACAAAGCTTACAAATTCTACAAGAGACTCAAGAAAATTGTGGACAGTGCAGACGTTAAATTCGATGAAGGGAGGAAACAAATAGTTAATTTTCAAGAAAACTATCCAATATACGAAGAAGTCATTGAAGGAGATGAAGTACATGACACAGAAAATACATATACGGCTGATGCAGATAACTTATCGGATGGCTCAGAGGTACAAGAAAACAAAAAATTCAGAATGGGCAATTGGCAAAAAAATCATCCTAGAAACCAAATAATTGGAGATCCCACAGCTGGCATTCAGACAAGAAAGAAAGTAATAAGTAATTACTCTCTTTTATCCAACATTGAGCCCAAAAACATAGATGAAGCAAGCAAAGATGACAGTTGGATGAAGGCAATAAATGAAGAGTTAGATCAAATTGAAAAGAACAAAACTTGGGAGTTAGTACCTAGACCTGCAAACAAGAATGTAATCGACACTAAATGGATATTTCGCAACAAGTTAAATGAAAACGGTCAGGTCATTAGAAATAAAGCAAGACTGGTTTGCAAAGGCTATGCACAGGTCGAAGGGATTGACTTTGAAGAGACTTTCGCACCAATAGCTAGATTAGAAGCTATTAGGATGTTTTTGGCACTAGCAGTTTACAAGAACTTCATAGTTTATCAGATGGATGTTAAATCTGCATTTTTAAATGGGAAACTTGAAGAAGAAGTCTATATTGAACAACCAGATGGCTTTCAAATCAGTGAAGATCCTAACCTTGTCTGCAGATTAAAGAAGGCACTGTATGGATTAAAACAAGCACCACGGGCATGGTATGCTAGGCTAGATAATTATCTCTCTCAACAGGGATTCAAGAAAGGTTTAGTGGACAGCAATCTGTATGTGAAAACAGAAGATGGGCATCTCATTGTTCTTGTTGTCTATGTGGATGACATCATATTTGGTAGCAACAAAGATGAATCTTGTAAAGACCTAGCAAACAAGATGCAGAATGAATTTGAAATGTCAATGATTGGTGACCTGTCTTATTTTTTGGGACTACAGGTTAATCAGAATGAGAAAGGTATATTCATTTCCCAAATCAAATATGTGAAAGAGATGTTAAAGAAGTTCACTATGGAGGATAGTAAGCCAGTCAAGTACTCCCATGAAAACAGGCTGTAAGTTAAGTAAAGAAGACAAATCTCCACCCGTAGATCAAACCATGTATAGATCAATGATAGGAAGCTTACTATATTTAACTGCAACCAGACTCGATATTTTGCAGGCAGTGTGCATGGTAGCCAGATTTCAGGCCAGTCCCAAAGAGACTCATGTAATAGCAGTTAAAAGGATTTTTCGATATCTCAAAGGCACCATGGAGTATGGATTATGGTATCCAAGAGGCAAATATTTCACTCTTATATCATATTCAGATGTAGATTGGGCTGGATGTGTTGATGACAAGAAGAGTACCAGTGGAGGAGCATTCTATTTGGGGGACAGATTGGTTGCATGGCACAGTAAGAAGCAAGAGTCAGTGTCTTTATCTATAGCTGAGGCAAAGTATATTGCAGCAGCAACATGTTGCACACAAGTTTTGTGGATGAAACAGACCTTGAAAGATCTTGGTATTAATTTTAGTGAACCAATATCAGTAAAGTGTGACAACACCAGTGCAATCAACATTTCTAAGAATCCAAGAATGCACTCACGGACAAAGCATATTGCTATAAGGTATCATTTCTTGAAAGAAAAAGTTGCAGAAGGAGAAGTCAGATTGGACTATGTCCCAACTATAGAACATGTAGCAGACATTTTTACAAAAACTTTGCCCAAGGAAGTATTTGAGTATCTTCGAAGCAAATTAGGAGTAGTCACACTTCCTAAGAAGTGACTAGCTACAGGGATCACCTTCTCAGGGGGAGCACTTGAGTGTTTGAGGATGGACTCGGGGGGAGTCAAATTGTGCTTGAGAAGTGTGAGGATGGACTCGGGGGGAGTCAAACCGTGCCCGAGAAGATTGAGGATGGACACGGGGAGAGTCTGCAGGCAACCCTTTGGTATTATTGACAAAGGGGAGAAGAGTTACAAAAATGTATACAGGTGTTGCCAACAATTCCAAAGGGGGAGATTGTTGAGCAAGAAGGATTGTCATTGTTGTCAACACAGGCAGTCAAATCCAAGGATGCAGTGGATAACAGACTTGAAATGGGTTTTTCTTAAAACCCAAGTTGGCTCTTCGTTTTGTTGAAAAAGATGCCCCGGAGTTGAAGATATTTAATTTTAAATATTTAGTTTAAATTTTTATTTTATTAAAAATTTAAATTAGAATATTAAATTAAATTAAAAAGGGCCGACGTGTTACTATTTCACGGCAATAAGCTACAGGAAGGTAATGAAGGTGGAGAAGAGTTTGAGGCCGAAAAAGTTAAATCTGGGCCAACGGATTTTAGGGTTTGGTAGCTGAAAAATTCTAGGGTTTCTCAGTCAACATTCTTCTAGGGTTTGCCTCTAAAATTTCTTCTATAAAAGCAAGGGTTCTTCAAGTTTAAAAGTGCAGCGTGATGTGATATATGTGTATGAAGTTCGGGTGCAGCAGTGTGAGTGGTGCGAAGAGAAGATAAGAATGCGGTATGCAGAAGTCGTGTTTCGAGTGTGAAATGACAGTGTGCTGGCTGTAGAAGTGATATTTCTATGAAGTTGCAGCAGAGAACACGGAGAGATATAGAGGAGTGGTTGAAAAAGTGCGAATCATTTTTCACAGCAGCAGTCGAATGCCGACAAGCAGCAGATCGCAGAAAAATAGCAGATCGTGATAATTGAGGTGAAAGTTTACATTCTACAATTTTTATTATTATCTTCAAGTTGTAGCTTGAAAAAGGGGTTGGTGCCTCTTTCCAGTTGGTGCTAGAAAAATTGGAGTTGGTGCTCCATTCTGTTGTAGCAGATAAAACTTAGGGGTTGGTGCCTCTTACCAGTTGGTGTTGGTGAATGATTATGTAAAGTTGGAGCTTTGCATTTGACTAGATTTGGATGGTAGTCCAAGCAGTCCTTTTTGAGGAGTAGCCACATCGGTGAACCTCGTTAAAATGTCATGTTATGTGTGATGCTCTTAGTACTTTTATTATTTATGTTTTAATCTGCTACTGTTTATTTAAAAGTCTAAATTGCTTTTAAGTTTTTTAAAGAACACACTGATTCACCCCCATCTCAGTGTCATTGTGATTATAACACAAGTTAGAAAAGTGTCGCGATATCGCGACATGTCACAGTTTCGCGACTCAAAGAGGAGAGAGAATGTTCGGAGTCAGAAATGTCACGATTTCGCGACATATTGCAAGGAAGGTTGAACGGACGAAAAAGTGTCACGATTTCGTGACATGTTGCAGGAGAGAGAGTCCGAAAGAAAAAGTGTCACGATTTCATGACATAATGTAGGAGAGAGAGTCCGGGAGAAAAAGTGTCGCGATATCACGACATGTCGGGTTTTCGCGACCCGAAGAAAAGAAAAGCGCTAAGGAGAAAAAGTGTCACGATTTCACGACAAGTCAGAAGTCAAAGTGGAAGCAAGATAAAGTGTCATGATTTTGCAACATGCTACAAAACTCGAAGTGAGAACTATCACGATTTCATGACATGCAGCAAAGGGAAGAGTCTAAAATGAGAAGCATCGCGATTTCGTGATAGATTGCAAAGAAGACGTACGGAAGCTAAAATCATCGTGATTTCGTGACATGCTGTAGATGAAACTGTTCCAAGTAAGAACTGTCATGATTTCATGACATGCAACAAAGGAAAGGTTTCGAAGTAAGAAATGTCACGATTTCGTGACAGGTTGAAGAAAAAGCAAACAGATGCAGAAAGTGTCACGATTTCGTGACAGATTGAGATGGTAGCGTTCGGTTGGAGAAAGTGTCATGATTTCATGACAGAAATAGAATGCAGGTCTTCTATAGGAGAAGTGTCATGATTTCATGACAAAAGCAGAGAGGAAGGCTATGAAGACAGAAGTGTCACGATATCATGACAGAAGTGAAGTCGAAGTCTGCAGAGGCAGAAGTGTCACGATTTCACGACAAAAGTAGATAAGAGGTCGATGAAGGGAGAAGTGTCGCGATATCACGACAAAAGCAAAGTTGATGCTGACAAAGACAAAAGTGTCACGATATCGCGACAAGAGCTTGGTTGAAGTCGTCAAAGGCTGAAGTGTCGCGATATCGTGACAAAAGCCAAAAGAAAGTGTACGGTTGCAAAGGTGTCATGATATCGCGACATGTTGTAGTTTCGTGGTAGAAGCTACAGAAGAGTTACAGAGGCAGTGAAGCCGACAAAGTTAAATTTTAGCCAACAAAAATTAGGGCTTGCAGCCGACGTAGATTAGGGTTTGTTTTTGGTATAACAACCGACTAAGATTAAAGTTTTCATCATGAAAATTCTGTTATAAAAGGAGGGCTATTTGGAGAGTTGAAGAAATATATGTAGTTGTAGTGCGATGTTCGCAGATAGTGAGCAGAGTGCAAAATTCGATCGTAGTGTGCAGAGTGCATTTCGTCGAATCATTCCAAGTGTGAAAGATCACAAAGGAAGCAGAGTGTGCAAAGACGGTGCCACTGTGATTGCGCAGAGGTGCAAAGGTTGAAGTTCGATCAAGTGCGGCTGTGATTGCACAAAGAGAGCAGAGGGCGTAGAGAGCACAAGGGCAAAGACGAATGCGGAGTGCTGCTGCTTAAGGATAGAGGTGCATTGGTTCTTTGAGAAGAACTTGAGGACAGATTTGGCAAGTCTTTGAGAAGGCTTGTGTGCAGAGGATTGATCTGTTCAAGTGTTGGACAGATCTGACAGACAGAGGAAGACTTGTGCTAGACCGACTGACTGTGTTTGGTACAGGTTGTTGAGCTGCTTGTGGACGTGATCATAGAAGGCGAGAGGTCTCTTAGGCTAAGCATTGAGGATAGGAGGTCTTCGGTGGAAAGGAGTTCCACGTGTTGGCAAGAGGTAGAGATAGTTGATCTTCCGAGGGATCATTTCCAGAGCAGAGGGGAAGGTATCTCCTTTGAGCAGAGGCTCATAAATTCAGATTGGGGGAAGGTATCTCCTTTGGGCCGAGGCTCATAAACATTGTAATTGGGAAGGATTCCCAAAGAACTTTGAGATAACTTTTAGAGAAAAGTTTTGTGGACGTAGCCCAACCATTCCGGGTGAACCACGTAAAAATTGGTGTCACTTTGTGGATGATATTGTGCATTGTTTTGATATTGTTGTGGGTATATTGCTTTACTATTTTGTAATATAAAGGAAAAAGTAAAAAGAGGTCTTATACTTGTTCACCCCCCTCTCGAGTATAAGCTTGTGTTCTTCAATTGGTATCAGAGCGGGTGCCTTCGAAAAGTTTAACATCTTGAAGGAAAAGCTAGTAAAGAACACAATGGATTATTCAAGTGGCAATGCAACACCTATTCTTGATGGGTCAGATTTTGGTCTTTGGAGTGCAAGGATGAAGGTTCATCTAATGGCACTTGGTAATGAGGTATGGGAAGTAATTGAAGATGAGTACACTATTCCTGTACATGGTCCAAATACTAAAGAAGAAAGGCTCCTACATCACAGCAATTCAAAAGCAATGAATGCAATCTTGAAAGGCTTACGTAAAGCAGATCTCACCAAAGTGATTCACTGCAAGACAACGAGTGAAATGTGGAAACAGTTGTAGGTGGTTCATACAGGTGATACAAATGTCAGAAAGGCCAAGTTGAGACACTTCAAAGGTATGTTTGAACAACTCAAGATGAATGATGATGAAAATATTAGTGACTACATGCTTCGTATGGATGAGGTTGTTAACTCCATGAAAGACTTAGGTCTTGAGCTTCCTGAAAATGATGTTTGTGATAAGATTTTAAGATCTCTTCCTAATAGATTTAGTGAAAATATTTCTACTATTGAGGAAGCTAAATATTTGGATAAGTTGAAAAAGGATGAGCTCCATAGTATACTTGCAGCATTTGAGTTGAGAACTCAAGTGAAGGTTGACGTCAAGAAAGAGGCAGCTTTCAAGGCTACCAAGAAATCCAAGGGTAAACAGCTTCAAGAGAGTGATGAGTCTTCTAGTGATGAAGAGGCATATTACAGCAAGAAAGGCAAATTCTCTAGAAAGCACAAAAGCGTGAAAAATATAAGATGTTTCAATTGTGGAAAGTTTGGTCATTATGCTATAGACTGTACTGTTCCCAAGGATGAAAGTGATGAAGATAAATAGGATTCTAAGAGCAAGGATTCTGAAAAGCACAAGCATCATAGAAAGAACAAAGATGAGCACAACAATCAAGGAAAGAGGTATTCTCACAAGCACAAGAAGAGTTTCTACCTAGACAAAGCAAGTAAGTGTTCTAGTAGTGATAGTGAAAGTTCTTCAAGTGATAATGAAAATGAGATGTTGTTCATATCAGAAAAAGAGGAAGAACCGAAACATAGATTCATTATCATGAAATGTCTTAGATGTGGAAATTTTGGTCACCTTGAGGATGATTGCACAAATAATGATTTGGTTTCTAGTATGTATGAGGATGCTTCTAGAAAACTATAAGGAAGATGCATGTATGGTTTTTGAAAAGGGTAGCACCTCTAGTGATAAGAAATCTGAAAAAGGCTTTGATGATTCAGAAAGCAAACAAATAAAGGATCATGAAAGTGAACTTAGTAGTGCTCTTAGTGCTTTGAAAAAGGAAAGAAAGAAGAATGCTAGACTCAAGGATAAGTTAGATGAATGTTGTATGGAGAGAGATGATCTTATAGAAAATCTTGATTTCTCTATAGCTAAGACGCAAGAACTCAAGGATGAGTTAGAGTCTAAGGTTCTTGAGTATAGTGAGTTAGAACAAAAAATGGCTTCTTTGAAAGAGGAAATTAAAGAGTACAAGGATAAGCTTTACAGGTTTCAAGATAGCTCCAAAAAGGTTAAGTCACTCATCAAAGGTCAAAGAAAGACAACAGATAAAACAGGCCTTGGTTTTGTTAAGCCACACAAGGAACAAGGTGGAGAGTCTAGTAAGAGACTCCAAAAGGAAGAGAGTTTTGATGAGGAAAGTATTTCAGATCATGAGTTCTTGAATGATAGATGCGCAGAAATAGAAAATAGAATTCAGGATGAGAAGAAGAAGTTTTCAGGACCCAAGAGGTCAAATAAAGGAAAATTTCAAGGCAGATGTTTTGCGTGTCATAGGTTTGGTCACATGGCTTCGCATTGCATGACTCAAGTAAGGAAGGTAAATAACAGTTTTAGAGGTGGTAATTTCTTTCAAGGGTATTGCTACTCTTGTAAACAGTTTGGGCATAAGGCAATTTTTTGCAAGGCTAATAACAGGAATAGGGTTAGTCAGAATAAACAGATTCAAAGAACAGGTATACCTAAAAGAAATAACATTGTTACTTGTTATAAGTGCAACAATGAAGGTCACACAACTAGACAATGTAGAGCTGAACTTCCAAGGTACAAGAACAAGAACAGTGGTATGAACAGGTCCAAGGATCAAGGCATGGATAAGAACAAGAATGATAGCAGGAACAGGAACAATGACAGGAACAAGAATAGGAATATGGACAAAGAGTTCAAGAGAAGGTCCAACAAGGAAATTATAGACGCTAATGATGATCAGTGCCTAATGGGAGTTTTACTCCCACCCCAGAATTAATCACCTCATCAGGAGGTGGGGGAGGGACTAAGCTAAGAGGCTCATTCTTAGTCCCGAGCCCCAAAGGTGACCCTTTGCCATTGATGACAAAGGGGGAGAGATATGAGTAAGGGGGAGAGCTTCAAGTGAAGAGGAAAGCTTCAAGTCAGGGGGAGCAAAACTTCAAAGGAAGATTCTCGGTTGTGGGCACGATTTCTCGGTTGTTAGCACAGTTGGTTTCGGTTTTGGCTCCTGAGACGTGTTTTTCGATAAAGGTTTGCCATCAATGACAAAGGGGGAGATTGTTGGAAATTTTGGGTACCTTGGGTACATTGCCTTTGCTCAAGTGTATAAGTTGTCATTGATGTCAAGAAGCTTTTGAAGGAATTTGATTTGATGTAAAATAATTTGTTTTGATGAAGGTTACGGCATGACAGGTTCGAAAGAAAGCAAGTTAGAAAAGTGTCGCGATATCGCGACATGTCACAGTTTCATGACTCAAAGAGGAGAGAGAATGTTCGGAGTCAGAAATGTCATGATTTCGTGACATATTGCAAGGAAGGTTGAACGGACGAAAAAGTGTCATGATTTCGTGACATGTTGCAGGAGAGAGAGTCCGAAAGAAAAAGTGTCACGATTTCGTGACATAATGCAAGAGAGAGAGTCTGAGAGAAAAAGTGTCACGATATCGTGACATGTCGGGTTTTTGTGACCCGAAGAAAAGAAAAGCGCTAAGGAGAAAAAGTGTCACGATTTCGTGACAAGTCAGAAGTCAAAGTGGAAGCAAGATAAAGTGTCACGATTTCATGACATGCTACAGAACTCGAAGTGAGAACTGTCACGATTTTGCGACATGCAGCAAAGGGAAGAGTCTGAAATGAGAAGCGTCACGATTTCATGACAGATTGCAAAGAAGACGTACGAAAGCTGAAATCATCGCGATTTCACGACATGCTGCAGATGAAACTGTTCCAAGTAAGAATTGTCACGATTTCGTGACATGCAGCAAAGGAAAGGTTTCGAAGTAAGAAATGTCATGATTTCACGATAGGTTGAAGAAAAAGCAAACAGATGCAAAAAGTGTCATGATTTCGTGACAGATTGAGATGGCAGCGTTTGGTTGGAGAAAGTGTCACGATTTCACGACAAAAATAGAATGCAGGTCTTCTATAGGAGAAGTGTCATGATTTTGAGACAAAAGCAGAGAGGAAGGCTATGAAGACAGAAGTGTCACAATATCATGACAAAAGTGAAGTCAAAGTCTGTAGAGGCAGAAGTGTCATGATTTCACAACAAAAGCAGATATTAGGCCGACGAAGGGAGAAGTGTCGCGATATCGCGACAAAAGCAAAGTTGATGCTGACAAAGACAAAAGTGTCACGATATCGCGACAAGAGCTTGGTTGAAGTCGTCAAAGGCTGAAGTGTCACGATATCATGACAAAAGCCAAAAGAAAGTGTATGGTTGCAAAGGTGTCACGATATCGTGACATGTTGTAGTTTCACGGCAGAAGCTACAGAAGAGTTACAGAGGCAGTGAAGCCGACAAAGTTAAATTTTAGCCGACAAAAATTAGGGCTTGCAGTCGATGTAGATTAGGGTTTGTTTTTGGTATAACAACCGACTAAGATTAAAGTTTTCATCATGAAAATTTTGTTATAAAAGGAGGGTTGTTTGGAGAGTTGAAAAAATATATGTAGTTGTAGTGTGATGTTTGCAGATAGTGAGCAGAGTGTGAAATTCGATCATAGTGTGCAGAGTGCATTTCATCAAATCATTCCAAGTGTGAAAGATCGCAAAGGAAGTAGAGTGTGTGAAGACGGTGCCACTGTGATTGTGCAGAGGTGCAAAGGTTGAAGTTCGATCAAGTGCGGTAGTGATTATGCAAAAAGAGCAGAGGGCGTAGAGAGCACAAGGGCAAAGACGAATGCAGAGTGCTGCTGCTTAAGGATAGAGGTGCATTGGTTCTTTGAGAAGAACCCAAGGACAGATTTGGCAAGTCTTTGAGAAGGCTTGTGTGCAGATGATTGATCTTTTCAAGTGTTGGACAGATCTGACAGACAGAGGAAGACTTGTGCTAGATCGATTGACTGTGTTTGGTACAGGTTGCTTGAGCTCTTCGTGGACGTGATCATAGAAGGCAGAGGTCTCTTAGGCTAAGCATTGAGGACAGGAGGTCTTCGATGGAAAGGAGTTCCACGTGCTTGGCAAGAGGTAGAGACAGTTGATCTTCCGAGGGATCATTTCCGAGAGCGAGGGGAAGGTATCTCCTTTGAGCGAGAGGCTCATAAATTTAGATTGGGGGAAGGTATCTCCTTTGGGCCGAGGCTCATAAACATTGTAATTGGGAAGGATTCCCAAAGAACTTTGAGATAACTTTTAGAGAAGAGTTTTGTGGACGTAGCCCAGCCATTCTGGGTGAACCACGTTAAAAATTGGTGTCACTTTGTGGATGATATTGTGCATTGTTTTGATATTGCTGTGGGTATATTGCTTTACTATTTTGTAATATAAAGGAAAAAGTAAAAAGAGGTCTTATACTGTTCACCCCCCCTCTCAGTATAAGCTTGTGTTCTTCAAAATTTTTAATACATCACGTTCACAATCCCACTTTTATTGCATTCACACATTCCACTTTCATGGCACTTGCATAGTCATACCATTTATATTCAATAACATCATGAGTAATTGTTAGTACTTGTTTTGTTGCCTTCATAAGGGACACCTTCAGTTTATTAGTCACCAATCCATCAGTCATAATCATTTACAACTTTCTAAGTGGTCCTTTGGTCATTAACATATTTATAGAACAAAATCTAGGTGTTTTCAGTCACTCAACCACTCCTAATGTTTCAAACAACCTTAATTTAAAGTCAAAAAATCATTAGGTGCTATAGGTTGTTCCTGGTTAATCAAGTTTTCTCTTGGACCATGCACATCAAAATATCCAAAAACATTATGAAACTTAGAAATGATGAATTCATGAGTTGCTATTGCCATAAAGTGAAAGGTTTGCCCTATTCATCCAATTATGTGCATGGTATAGAAAGCTAAGAGTTGACAAAAGGATAAGCTCCACCTTCATCCCCCCAAAAAAATCCCTTGCTCTTCCTCAAAATGAGCAAAATCTTAAAAATAATCCCAAAAGTAATAAAATTCCCTTGCTCTTCCTCAAAATGAGCCAGTATCCCAAAACGCATTCCAAAAGAAATAAAAATTCCTTGCTCCTCCTCAAAATGAGCAAGTATCCCAAAAGCATTAAAAAAGAAATAAAAGCACCTTTCCCTTTCTCAAAATGAGCTAGTATCCCAAAAATAAATAAAAAGCAATAAAATTCCCTTCCTCCTCCTCAAAATAAGCAAGTATTAAAAAAAAAAACCACTTTTCTCAAATACAAAAATGAGCAAACACAAAAAAAATAAAATCCCAAAAATCCAATACAATAAAAAAGGGAAAGGATCTTGAATCCCTAGAATTCCTAGTATTTTGAAAAATGTGGGGTGATCTTCATTACAATAATGGGTTGAATAAAACCCGTATGGAAATGAGGTATCCTTATGCGTGGTGCCACATCTATCACATTATCGACCTTATTTTGTATAGAACTATGGATGCTCATGGATGAGCTAGCTTGTTGGCATGAGTTACCAATGGATTAGTCTGCCCTTACTCATAATAAAAATGAACAATCATTGCACATAGTTGATCCTTGATAATTTTGAAACCACTAGGACAACCTTAGCATCATACATATTTGTGAGATGAATAGATGATTTTGATTGAGATCACTAGGATGTTTGAGTCTTTGGAAAAAAAATCTAGATCCTTTATCACTAAGGCAAAAAAATTCATAAGCAAGCTTCAATTCCATACCACCATCGCATGGTCACATATATCATAGTCCATTTCATCCTACAAAATGTGGTTAAACTAGTAGTACTATATTGGTGACCCTGATTAAGCAATAAAGGCAAAGACTTCTAAACAATGGTTCATAACTTTTTCAAATGATAATCAATAAGGCAAAACCATTCATTCATTACATACATCACCATCAATTGCGTTCATTCATAATACATTCATTTCATCACATGAATACCAAAAAGAAAAAACAATAAAAGGAAAAAGATCCAAAGGTACCTCAATTTATTTGATCAAAAACAAATTCAACATCCTCCTAAAAAAATATAAATGTTTTCATATCAACTCCCTAAGAATATGTGGCTAGACTGCTCCAAGGGATAAATATGTACATTTTTTTCTTCCACTTAGCCTCAAGTGATCCTCGTATGCATTAACTTATCCTATACACTTGGCAATTTTAGAGACTACT
Organism: Wollemia nobilis; assembly: GCA_028583015.1. Lineage (NCBI taxonomy): Eukaryota > Viridiplantae > Streptophyta > Pinopsida > Araucariales > Araucariaceae > Wollemia > Wollemia nobilis. Next base: position 11,128,278 of record JAQPPZ010000989.1, on the reverse strand, counting down.
TATTCATGCAATCTAGTCGAATGGGTAGGTCACCATAAGGCCCTTGAACAATGATTCACCTTGGGAAAGAATCAAATTGTTATCATATCAATTCCCTAATAAAGCCATATGGTTTGACTGATCCAAGGGATAGATGTGTACAATTACCAATAATGGTTGAAATCACAGTTGCAACAAGATTTTACCCCTTCCACATTTGTAAAAGTTCTAACAACACCTAAAACATGTCATCTTGGTCAAGTGACTCATCATTTTCATCACTTTCCATCTCCTCATCAACTCATCACTTGAGGGGGTAGTCATAAATCATATAATTCATAATCAAAATCAATAATAAAACACTCAATCATGCAAATTATGTTCATTCAAGAATCATTACCAAAGACTATCATACGCCCTTTTTTCTGGGGCAGATCACAAGCAAAAATCTCAATAAAAAAAACATGTGGTATACCTAAATTCTAAAGTGTATACCTCTCCTTGTATGTCTACCTACAAATGAAAGTTATCAAGTGCATACCTAAAGCAAAAAGTTTAGACCTCTCTCTATACGTCTACCTAAGTCTAAAAAGTTTACCAAAATCAAAAACCATCAATTTGTCGAAAGTAATAATTCAACAATGTGCATCTTTTCCATGATTGGGGTAACCCACAATGAATTTTATTTGTGTCTATATTACACAACTATCCTCCAAATGCAAATAGCTTCAAAACCCCCTCAAATCAACACAAATACATTCAAATCATCATCTCAAATAATCATCATCTCAAGTGAACCTTTTATCTAGTGATTTACTCTAGACACCTAGTGATTGCAGCAATCGATTATCCATGTAATTCGGTAGGATGGATAAATTACCATAAGGACACTTATTAAAAATTATTTCATATAATCATGTTTGAAATTAAATTATTTTGGTCCCTCAATCTTTGAGTGACCTACATTCAAGAAAATTTACCCAAGGTTGTCATTGATGCCTACTCCGTGGGGTTACAAAACACAAATTATTCATACTTCATCATTTTTCATTAAGAAATTTGATACAGTCACTAGGAAAATGGGCTTCTATGGGGATTGGTTCCTTTACTTCGTCATCTTGCATGTCAATAATACCAAAAGGTAAATTTGTGACAACACAGGTCCACTTCAAACTTGGGGTATCCAACTTGATCTTGATTTAAAATATTTGCATCCATCACATCCACCCCTTTTTCATCATCCAAATTCAATCAATTGGATCATGGGTTTCATTCTTCACCCATTCGCCAATTGAGGGGGTAAGCTACAAATAAAAAATTTCAAAATTCATTCATTCTTTGTGTCAAGAATATCTAAGTCTATTTCTCCATCCAATAAAGCATGCGTCTCTTTTTTTTGCACCGCATTGTATTTTACGCAACACAATAAAAAAAGGAGCATCTGTAGGCACAAAAATCTAGGTTTTTGCATTTCACCACATAATTTTGCATAATAAAATATATGCCTAGGTCTAAACTTGGATATAACAATTCTTGTACATTTCACCCACATTGCACATCACAATTCTGCATAATAATATATGCCTAAGTCTAAACTTAGGCATATAATTTTTGCACATTATTCATTCACATTGCACATCACAATTCTACATAATAATATATACCTAAGCATAAAATTAGGCATATATTTCCTATACATTATTCATTCACATTGCACATTTCAATTCCGCATAATAAAATAATATGCCTAAGTCTAAACTTAGATGTATTTTTCTGCACATTAATTTATATTTTCCATATTTATTAAATCTGAAAAATCTGCATAAGATATCCTTGTTCCACTTGACATATGTCCTAGCCACCACTATCCCTCACCTTGCCACATATCACACACTTCAATCCACTTCCACCTACCCACTTGCCACATCTCACACATCACTCAACACATCACTCCACTTGCCACATCTCCCTAGTTAAGTGAGACATTTCTAGTGACTCACTACAACTGCCCAAGATAGGTGGTCGCCCAGTCCCTACCACTTGGTAGCCCTGGCTTGCCACCTTTCCTTCCCTCCAAAACCCTCAAAGACCTATAAAGGCTTCATCACTTCACCAAGAAAAAGAGAGGTAGGGAATGCTAATGTTATGTAGCCCAAATTGTGACTCATGTATGCAATATTCATTGTTTATATTCTATTTACACTAGTCATTTCATTATATTCATTGTGATAGGTGCTACTAAATCTTTGTCTCTTTTCATGTGTGCAGGTTCTAGATTCAACAAGTTCAAATCCATCATAGTGGTCACAACAAACCCACCTCCAACATTGATTGTAGCATGAATAAGAACAAAAGACACCATTTTTTATTGTAAAAGGGGATCACCCCCTTTGAGCATTTTTATTGTGAAGCACCCTACAAAGGGGATTATTGTATCACAAATTCAGTTTACAATACAATACAATATTTCATTTTTAATTCAATGGTGTCTCTTTTTTTATGCATAGAAATATCTCTTAGAAAACATAGTTTTTGGAGAAAAAGGGAGTCCAAACCTTCTATTTCTTAGAGGTTTTGTGGGGAAAAAGGTGTAAAAACAAAACTTAAACTTGGGTAAGATTCAACGTCACAGAGGTCAGCCAAAATCTTGGGTGAGACAACTAGACCCATATGAAGTTTTTATACACTTTGGCAGATAAAATGATGTTAGAATGAGATAAAAATTATACTGTTGAAAATCTCTTTTCGAGCCTAATCCAATGGTAGAGGTTTTGAGATGAATGAAGAAGATTTAATGAGGGATAATTTGGCTCAAATATGAATTTATTTTTTGAATAGGAAAACTAAGAATCTAAGGAAAATAACTCATATTAATGAGTCAATTTTCTATGTTAACATTTCCTCCCTCTCTTTGATGCATTTATGACTAAAAACTTGGGCAAGACAACTAGATCCATGTGCAGTTTTTCTACACTATGGGGGACCAAATGGTGTTAGAATGGGATAAAAATTATACTGTTAGAAATATCTTTTTGAGCCTGATCAAATGGTAGAGTTTTGGGGGTAGGATGGAGAAGCTTTTATGAGGTATAAATTGGCTCAAATATGTCATTTTTTTTAAAATAAAATTAAGGATATAAGGAAAATGACTCGTCTTAATAATCCTGTTTTCCATGTCTACAAATTTTACCCTCTTTGATGCATTTATGGACTAATAAATGCATCAAAGAAATATGTAGACACATATGGTTAGAAAACAACAAACATGCAAAAAAATGGTGGTAGGTTTATATTAAAGGGGTGGTGCAAAAACCTTGTCAAAGCAGGTCAAATAGGCTAGATTTGAGGTCCCACCATTCAAGCATTGAAGTCAAGGAAAAATTTAAGTCTATCATTTGCTCACAGTTCCCAAGGGAACATTGAACATCATTGAATATGTAGATATTTAAAGCTTAATTAAGGTAATGATATACCTTGTATAATTTGATTTCATTAAAAAAGAGTTATAAGGTTGAAGCAATTAGGAAATCAACCATATTTGAAAGCAACACTAAAAGGAAATATATAGCCTGATATTTACAATTTAAACATAGGAGAAATAATGTATTCAACTTGGAAAAATAAATATTATTGCAAATATTATAGTTTTCTATCATTCCAAATTAGGGATTTATAAGAAATACTACATCAAAGTAGGAAATTGGAATTTAAAAACATTAAATATTAAATTATTAAAGGCTATAAAAGGAGGCTTATTAAGTAATATCAAGAGAGAAATTTATTGATATACTTCTCTCAAAACCACATTAAGGGGATGAATGAAATCCAATCATTAAGACCTCATCAAATTGAATACTACTTAAGTTCAATAGGAGTAATAAGTGCTTAAGTTCAATAGGAGTAATAAGGTGTAATAGAAGTTGATTTTTGCTACTTACAAAAAATTACAAAAACAACTAAAAAATAGAACTACTATTCTCAAACCCACTATATTAATAATAAAGCATATCCAAAACCACTAGGTAGTCATAAGGCATTCTGCAAAACTTGATAATTATAGCATTCATCAAACATTATTAAGTACTTAATCCATTTAATAATCATAAGGTTTCTACAAAACCTAGAATTTCATCAAAGGCATAATCAAATCTTAACTAGGGAGATATAAGGAAGTCTACAAAACCAAAAAGGTTTATCAAATCAAACTCATATATAATCTAAACTTGGAAGACATAAGGTAGACTACTTCAAAAATTAAAATTAGAGTATTTAACATACTTCTATCAAATCCATATCTCCAACACTATGGATGAAATAATAAGAAATATCTTTATTAACAAAGAAATATTTCATGAAATGGAATTGTATTCTCAGAACTTGATAGATGCCCTTGATGGATATGAGAATCTATTAACTAGTGAAAAGGAGAGATTCTCCTCATTTCTTAAGGAAATAAAAGAGGATAAATTTGAAGTGTTTATTGATTATATTCATGAAAATATCTTCAAGGCATGGTGGAATTCACAAAAGATAGTTATATTCATATCCAAGGAATGTTTGATGATTTACCTATCATTAATTTTATTTGTACTCACTCAACATTCATAAAATATAGTTATATTCACATACGAGGAATGTTGGACAATTTACCTATCATTAATTGTATTTGTACTCACTAAACACATGAATATATCTAGCAATACAAATCAACATTATTGTGATGATAGGCTAACTCCTCATGAAGCAAAAATTCCACAAGTAACAATACAGAATCACAGGAGGAAAAGAAAGAAAATATATGATTAAGGATATCATAGAAAAGAAATCATAACAACTTAACCAGATAGGCATTTTCAAAATACAGAGGAATCCTCAGCTACAAATCCCTTTGCATCATAGTAAGACACTAGCTACTTACTTTATCAGATTATAGTAAGCAATAAAGAAGAATACAAGTTCCAGTTATGAAGAAAAATATGGTCCAGATAAAAGAGGACTCTAGAGAAAAATTCAATTGATGAAATAACCATATCAAGTCAAAGAATATCCTCAAGAAGAAGATTCATATTGAAGATTGAAATCTTCAATACCCAAATAATGTAATACATTGGGGTGTTAGAGTTAGAGTATATTACATAATTTGGGTTATGTAAATGTACCACCTTTGGTACATAGTTAGAATAGGATATTACTTTAGGGGTAAGTTATCTAGTTACTTCAAGCAATGTAATAAATGTAGATGTGTCAATGCGCATGTTGTAATGTGCAAGGTGTCCACTTGTACAACTAGGTAGAGTGTTGGCCAAGGAACTTATCTTCCTATATAAAGGGCCTCATCGTGATAGATAGAAACAAATCTCATAGGAAGATTATATCAAGTGCATTACTCTTGTATGGAGTACAATGTAGTTCTTTAGCTGATATTGATGGAGTGACCATTACCTCCATACTACATTGTATTTTCATCATTTCTATTTATAGTATATTTTAGCCATGTTGTAGAACTACTTTCTTTTATATTTTTTACATCTTATTAGGATTTGTGTAATATCTCTCCACTACATATATCCTCAAAATCTAACAACACACACCTCAATGTGCACTTTGAGTTTATAATTTGGATTTGTTGAAAAATTCACCATGGAGCCTTCTGGTGTAGTCTTGTGTTGATTTGAAGGTCGTAGGTGCATTTTCTATGTTGTATACCACCTTAAACCTGCAAATGATATGTAATAAAGGAATCCTCATGTGCTCAAAAGGGTTTGGAATACATTAAACAACATTTGAATAGCATAACTTTACTATTTTCTTCCTCCCTAAATTTATAGGCAAGCTTTTCTATTTATAGATTTTCTAGGCAAGTGAAGGGGGGTGTGAGGTGGAGGAGATAGAAAAACCCTCTTTAAGGCCTATGTGATGAGTAAGAATTTCCACCTAAGTGCATTAAGTGTAAATAGTTACTTCGTGCCCATGTAGGAATTGGGAAAAGAAAAAATTTCATTTTTTCAACCTTTTGGCTTGAATGCATTTTAGGAAGGGTGGGTGCTTTTTGAAAAAGAGCACAAGTGGATGCTTTGGAAAGCACATGAGATGCGTCTGGTGGGTGCCCATATTTTATGGGGAGAATAATTTTATTTTTTTATTGCCTCCTATGGTTTTGAACTAATTTTGAATTGATTTTAGGGTTTTTGGAATTGTTTTTATAGTGTTTTCCCATTTTTGAGTTGTTTTGCATTGATTTGTTCTTTTGAATTAATTTTTGCTACAAAAGGATTATTTGAGGCATTTTTAGGTGTCTAATTTTTTTTTCCGAAACTCACTTTAATATTTTATTTATTTATTTTTGGAACATCTTTTAAAGTTATGTTACTCATTATATTAAGGGTTTTTAAGCTCTCCATTGATCTATGAAATATATGAGTTTGATCTGATCTTCATAAGTTAGAATGCTATCAAGGTTTAGGTGATTTTTTATCAGTTAGCCTCTTTACCCATAGAAGCTTCTCATCCTTTGGTCATCGAGTTTCTCTATGAGTGCTTTAGCATAGAGTTTTTTTATGGAGATTTATGCATGAAGGGCATTGGTGCTAGAATCATTCTAGTCACCCCATAAAAACATCTCATACTCCTTTCCTTCAAGCTTCATTTCTCTTGCATGAATAATACTGATAAGTACGAAGCCTTAAACCTTAGCCTTAGAGCAGTTGTAGCTTTGTAAGTTAGAGTTATACCTATCTTTGGTGACTCTATAATGATGTTTATTAGACTCAGGACGATAATATAAAACATTACAAAAGATAATCACCAAGATTTTTTCTATGTTTGATCAGGTAATCACAGAGCTTATCCTTAGATCCTCCAACCACCATGCAGATGCCATGGTCATTGTTGCATCCTTGTTTCATTTGGAATTGGATGATGATCAAGCATCGATTATAATTAGATAACTTTGGGAACCCACATAACTTGGTTCTTGTCTTGATTTTTTAGAAGTTTTGACCATAAAAGCTTTCTTGTCTAAACCATGGTATACCGACATCTTTAATTTCCTTAAGGATGGTTCAATTCTTGATGGTTTATATCACAATCAGCATAAGCATTTACACAAAAGAGCATTTTGAATCATTATAATTAGCAATACTTTGTATTAATTTTATTTTTAAGGCATCATATTATGATTCATTAACTCTGATTAAGTCCATCTAGTTCTTAGTGAGGCTCATGTGTAGGACATTTAGTGATAATACTATTACCAAAAATATCCTTCGGATGGGGTATTATTGGTCTTACATGGATAAATATGAATGTGACCATGTTTGATGCTATGACAAGTGTCAATGCCATGACAACCTTGTCCATGCTCCTTCTTAGCACCTTCAGGTTATTTCTTCCCCTTGGCTATTTTCCATGTGGGTATTAGACATTATACAAAATATTAACCCAATATCATCTGATGATCACAAGTTTATCATAACAGTGATATATTACTTCACTAAATGGGTTGAAGCTATAACCCTAGCTATAGTGATTGGAAATCATGTATCCAAGTTCATATTTAACCAGATCCTTTGTAGTTTTGGGATTCCTTTGGTGATTGTTTCTAACAATGGTACTCCTTTCAAGAACAAGGATGTCCATAAAATTTGTGCTAAGTACAAGATTCACCACAAGTGATCAAATCTATACTACGCTTAGGGTAATGCACAAGTTGAATCATCCAATAACTCTTTGATCAATATCCTCAAGAAATTGGTTAGTAAGACCAATCTTGACTGGCATCTCCAAATTTATCCTACTTTGTGGTCCTATCATACTAGTGTGTGAACTCCTACAAGCATCTCTCTATATGCCTTGGTCCATGGAACTGAGGTGGTATTTCCATTTAAGTTAGAGGTCCATTTACTATGCTTCTTGTTGCAATATGCCTCGATCGACGATGAGTATCACTTAGATTGTTTGAATCAATTGGAGTTGTTAGATGAAAAGTGTATTCATGCCTTAGAGTATTTGTGAGCCTATCAGAATAGGCTCAAGTGATCTTATTCCAAGAGAGTTTGCAATCATTCTTTTGAGTTTGGGAATCTTGTCCTTAAGGAGAACCAAAATAACACCAATGCTTGGTTAGATCTCAAAGGCAAATTTTAGCCTAATTGGTTAGGCACCTTTGTCATAACAACAAAGTTTGGTTTAAGGGCCTATCATTTGGCTTATTTGGATGGTACAAAACTTAAATAACCAATGAATATAATGCATCTAAAGAGATACTATGCATAAACTGCCACTCTACATTTTCATATTGCATTTAGCTTAGTTTTCATACTGAATTTTGGTTTGTTTGTTTGTTTGTACTGTGATTTCCTATCATATTTTGCATGATTTGCTTGAAATTCTATTCCTACGTTTCTATTTGACATATGATTGCATTGTTGCTTGCTCATTTTTTAATGATTGCTTGATCATATAGTTTCTTGGGGATTCCATGACAATGGAAAGTTATAACATGTAGTTAGATTATAGTTCACATGCATAGCACTCTCACTAGGGCTATGATGCCTAGCGAATACCCAACCTAGGGCTCATCTCATTGCATTCACTCATGCCATTATTTATTCCTTGACCTTGAAAATTTTAATGATCATATTTTTTTATTCCCCAAATTCATGGAATATAGTCCCTCTTATGTGTATCCTTATCCTTGTATGTTTTTGTATTTCTCATCAAGACAAGAATACACGTTCTTCCTTTCATTTTTAGATCTTGCTTGTTGTTCATGCTTTCTCCTTTCTCAATCTTCTTCTTCAATAAGGGCACACACATGTACTATTTTTCTTCTTTACCTCTATTTTATCTCTTTATTTTTTAGCACATTTACACATAGATTATGCTTCGCTTTGATCACTCATATTTTACACATGCCACACCCCTATTGATTAGTCCTCACTTTGGCAATATCAATCATATCATTCAACACCCCATAGTAGATAAATTCATGGTCATGAGCAAGGGGTAACCTCCATTTGACCATTTTTGAGCATACATCACAACAAGTGTCTCTCTTCTTTTATTTGGACATTATCGAGCACTAAACCCATAGTGGATATCACTCCACCTATCAATGTTAGTGATCATAAAACCCTTACAGGATTATCTTCAAGGCTACTAGTGAGGGGTAGCCTCCATTCGACCATTTGTGAGCATACATCCTCATAGGGTTTTACTCTGTTTCTTTTCCTTTTGTTTTCTTTAACCTTTTGAAGTTTTCACTTTCTTCTTATTTTGCCTTTTGCTCTTCTTTCGTTGTTTGTTTCCTCCTTCCACTCTTTTCATTTTTTCTTTTCTTTTTTAATCTTCTCATCCTTGAGTTTTTCCTTGCATTCATTTTAGCTTGCATGATATATTACATTTCATATTAGTTAGGATCATTCTACATTGCATTCACTATGTTCGTGATTAAAAAATATATACATATATATATATATATATATATATATATATATATACATATATATATATATATATATATATATATATATATATATATATATATATATATATATATATATATATGTGTGTGTGTGTGTGTGTGTGTGTGTGTGTGTGTGTGTGTGTGTGTGTGTGTGTGATAATATATGTATGTGTCCGTAGACACCAAAACAACACCAATCCGATTATGTGGCTACAAACACTGATCGCACTGACATACACAACCCCCAGGGCAGCCCCTAGAGGTTAAACAGTGGTCCTAACCACTCTCACAGTAGTTTTGGAAGGTCAGAGGTCAATTTGGCACCTTTCAGGCACTCTGCTCCTTATTCGTTCCACCCAGGGATGATTACAAACTGGTATTCGTTCCACCCAGGGACGATTAGCAGCATTCACCCCTGGGTGGGGCGAATAGCAGGTTTGATGGGCAAAAGGTCAAACCTTGACAAATGGCAGCTCAGATCCACCACTTAACTCCTCCTTCATTGCATGGGAGTGCGAGTGAGCATTTTTGAGCTCAAAGAGGCAGTCATAGAGGCAGTCATGGAGTCCTTAATCAGGGAGGAATCTTCTCTCCCCTGAGAAGGCATGATCGCCAAGTGGCGCCTCTGCATGCTCATTCACAGAGACCCTCAAGTCTATAAAATGGTGAGTCTTCTCACCCCAAAAGAGAAATAGGTCAGGAGCATTTGGAGCAATGGAGTGCTGCCGATTTACGTCCTCACCCTTTTGCTTGTGCCTTTCACATCCTTGATCTCTCTTTTGGAAGGGAGGTTATTGGGTGATTATTGGAAGCACAATCCGGACCCAAAACCCGACATTTGGCCATAGTATCCCACCCAAATTTGCTGAAAATACCCCACAAGAGGTTTTGGACCCATCCCAAGTGGATTGGTGCCAAAACCGGGCCCCAAACGGTGGGCGTCCTGCCCCCGGGCGCCCCCGCACTACTGCAGTCCTAATCGCCCCACCCTGGAGCGATTAGAAATCTATAGCAGATTTCATTTCTATTTTTCTTGCATTTGTTTCTAGGTTGTTCAGATAGGCTTTCATTCAAATTTCATGTTATTCTGAGCATTTTTGATCATGCTTTTGTTATTTCTCGCTTTCACTAACATGCAGGGAGCATCATCAGATTTCGGGTGATAGAGGCCGAATTGGCAAAATCTGACCTTCTGGGTCTTTCCAAAATACCCCATTTTACCTAACCCCCAACTTTGCAGGTGATTTGGAGCCTCCCGGATGGGACATTTAGGAGGGTGCTTTCTGACATTTTGTTGTAGGTCTAATCGTCCCACCCTGGAGCGATTAGAAATCCATGGCGAATTTCTTGACTGTTCCTTTTGTAGTGCCTTCCTGGTAATGTTCTCATGCCTCTGTCAAGTTTTTAGCTCATTCTGATATGTTTTAGTTATCATTTTATTTATTTTATGCATGCACTAATCGTAGGCTTTGGGGATCGCATGTTTTACTTCATCCGCAGGTGCTACTAATCCTTTTCTGTTTCTCTGAACGTAGGATCTCGACACCAGAGGAGCAGCAAGGAATCAAAGACGTGTTCATGCAAGCGGCGGTGACATTTGGCCCGCCCACTTTACATGTGGGCATGCGGAAGAAAGCGTACCAATCCGTGGTGTAATAGAGCCCTACTTAACGCTCCTAGCCCCCGAAAAGGGAGGAGACGTATTGTAACCCGATTTTAAAGAAAATTAATAAAAAGGGTTGTACTCAACATTTGCTTTCTATCTTGTTTCAATTCGTTTATGTTTCTCTCCTTTCATGCATTTCAGTTCGTAGGACTTAGCGTTACGTTTTGCTTTTGCATACATCGCACTTGGCATTTCCGTTTTGTTTTCGTATCCTCATGCTTTCAGTGGCGATCATGGTGGGACCAAGTCCTCTGATTTTGAGATCAAATTTTTGATCAAAAGTGTTTGTTTTTGCTTGCAGGTACCAATATTTCAAGCATTGGACTGTTGTTCGTTCCAGTCTGTGACGAGTACAGAGCTGGAATTCATGTCACCCAAGGATGAATGGGCATTCATCCCACCCTATGATGAATATAGTTCTATTATTCATCCCACCCCGGGATGAATAAGCCCTCTGTGCACTTTCAGAATAGAAACTCAGAGGCATCCAATTTGGGCAGAGAAGAGGTAGGGGTTCTAAATACCTTCTATCATTTTCTATGTTTTCTATCTCTGTATTTTTTAGTTTCTTTGCTTGCTTAGGAAGGTTTTACTGCATGTTTAATTTCCTTGCATAAGTAAAAATAACCCCACACACCACGTGGTAATTTAAACAACAAGGAGTTGGTCGTAAAACCCCAACCCTTGATCAAGACCAATGGTGGATTTCATCACCACCTTGGCTTGAATTTTTGCATCCATAACCCCGATCGCTACTGTTGCTAGACGTAAATCCTGATGAAAGCTGACCAAGTGTAGCTGGGGTGATTCCCAATGCATGAGGATAAGTCTTCTATGGTAGGTGTCAAAAATAGGGTGATCCCCCTTTCGTACCGCCTATGTTCCACGTACCATTCTCGCTCTCGCGTACCAATAGTTTCCCTCACGTAAGGGCGGGTATATTGAGAGGTTTGGTATAATGGCCTGGCAGTGGTATATTGAAGGGGCGACCATTTTGGGAGACATAAGAGCCATCATATTGCATGAACAACAACACGTTCTTTACGAAGCTTTCAAAACAAAAATCAAAACACACTAAACCAGATTTAGGGCACACCTTTAAATCTATAAATGAGATAATCACTTCTTTGATTGTGTGGTTCCTTTTTGTTTAGTGTAGAATAAAAATCATAAAAGATATAAAAACCTACATAGCTTGTAGAGAGACACCACCATGGTGTACACCCGTAGCCAAGCCCAATCACGGGAAGAAGCTATGGAAAGTGTACAAGGGGGCACAAGTCACCTCCGCTATAGCCCCAAGGACTTGGTCATACCACCTTGGTGGCCTGACCCACAAGATAGTCCACATCACACCATTTCAGAATGGGACTATAGAGGCACCCCTTCGAGGGACACTCCCATTCAACATAGACCCTTTCAGGAAGAATCCTTACACGTGGCACTCAACATAAATGGGAAGGCTCCCTTAGATGCTCGTTATGAGTGGCCACCATGCAATGAAGTGCTAGAACAACATAGGGTCCATAGGGAGGGGCCACATGATTATGTCATCCCTCCTCTACCCCTCATCACTGTTAGGAATAACAAGCCAAATCCAGAGCGCAAGGCTCTTCAGACAGGGCGAGCCAACTCTGCCCACCCCTTTCACATATACGAAAGGGAGCATGAGGAAGACCATTACATTCCTCAAGAGCAATACACAACATGGGAGCAATGCACCTCCACACCTGCTATCTATCAGGATCACCTACTGAGGCCAGAGCCTCGGGTGAATGCCACCAACCTCGATAGAGGAAAGTGACCTATAGAGATCTCGGATCATCATGACCAAGATAAATGTGTAGGAGAGGCATCTAGGCCTCCTAGACTCAAGACGATGGAACAAATTGACCTGGAATTTTCTAGACATGCCGCCCACCAAGCACAAATCACGCAGCTTGAGCAAGACCAACAATAGTTGGAGCACCTGTATCACCTTAGTAAAGAGTGCATTCGACGTCAAATAGATGAGCTACTCTAGAACACTATGCCTGAGAGGGTTCCAACCCCTCGCACATAGAGGGTAGAGCCATATGAGAGGCACAACCCCTTGGTACGAGATAGGTCTCCATGACCTTACCAAATGTTGCCTCCGAGGCCTCCTAGACCTGAGCGGGAGGCCACTCCCAGGAACAATGATGGGCACCCTCCACGGGGACCCACCCATGTTTATAGGTCTCACCCAGGAACTCCTCAAGAAGCCTATGAGGAGTATGAGCAAGAAGAAGAGCGGGCTGAAATGCCCTACCAAGGTAGAGGGGGTGCTATCCGGCCACCCCTCTATAGGCCTCAAGTTCCCCGCAATACGCAATGAGAGCAAACTAAGGAGGAAGAGATTAAATCTTTTGATGCATATAAAGCGCTGCTAGAGCACTTAGAGTCTATGGAGACCAAGACTTCTGGGCCCCAAAAGCCCACTTTATGCCAACTCCGTAGTCACCCCGTGCATCCATCAGTGTCGACACCCCCTTACCCTGAACACTTTAAACTACCCCAGTTAGCAATATTTAGAGGGGAGGAGGATGCCCAGGAGCACGTGACTAGATTCTTGAGCCAATGCTTTGGCATTCAGGACAATGATGCTTTGCTGCTAAGAACATTTATAACCATGTTCGTAGGCCCTACCTCGGATTGGTTCACTCAATTGCCAAAGCACAACATCAGTAACTTAGATCAGCTAGTGGATGCATTCCTCGAATGCTTCACCTTCAACACCAAGAAGAAGGCATCACTAAGTGACCTAGCTAGCCTCAGGCAGTATGAGGAAGAAACCATGGCGGCCTATGGGAATCGATGGAGGACATTGCTTTCAAAGCTGCCCTACCTCCCTCCTATGGCCGACCTTACCCAAATGTTCTCAAAGAGCTATTTGAGATCGATCTCCATGCTATTGCAGCTACAACAATATGCCACTTTAGAGGAAGCTCTAGCACAAGCCAGAATCATTGAGGAGATCAAGATTTAGGATGGCGAGATTGCCAAGCCAAAGAAGAAAGAATGGTCTAAAAATGCCAAGACAGGGACCACACAACCAAAACCCACTGTGGTCAATCAGGTTGCTATAAACATACCTAAGCCTATACAAGCAATGCAGCCCCCAAAGGCTAACTATCAGGCGGTCCCTCTTGATAGTTATGAAAGAGAAAACCATCGACAAGAGCAAAATCAGCAGCGTCACCCTAGGCGATAATTCACACCTTACACCGAGTCTAAAGACTCCCTGTTTGACCGCTTGTCAGTGGCAAACTTGATAAACCTACTAGAGAGTCGACCCGTAGACCCCAATGCTCCAAAACCTAAGGGCTATAGGGAAGACTTGTACTGTAGGTTTCATCGATAGAAGGGACATGATCTTAATGCATGTTGGAAGTTTAAAGGCTTGGTGCAAGACCTAATAGACAACAAGACGTTGGCGGTGGATAACCCCGTGGCACCAAGCAACCAATAGATGGAGGTCTTCAAGGACCCCCTACCTACCCATGATGCGTAGGAAAAGACCCTACAAGTCAATGAGGTAACATAGAACTTCCCCATGTAGGGGTATGTAGGGATGATCAGTATAGTGACTCGAAACAAAAGGTACCCAAGCACAGCTACCCCCACGATGGCTATAGGAGAGGTGCCAACAATGTCACAACCACAATAACACCCTACGCAACCTCCTCCACCTAGACCAGTGGCCACAATTTGGACCAAACTCACCCAGAGTTTGAGGACCACGTCGGCTAGGCTCTCCATTTATGAGCTCATACAACAATCATCGCCCCATCGGGAGGCTCTAATGGAGATACTTAAAGCCATCGAGTTGCAGCCCCATGAAGCAAACTCTTTCAACAACTTCATGGGGCATGTCAAGCGATGCACCGAGCCAGTCATCACCTTTAGAGAGGACGAATTGAAATCAGTGACTGGTGACATGGCGGATCCACCCCTACACGTCATTGCATGGGTCAACGGGATTCCGTATAAGAGGGTGTTGGTGGACACTGGCTCATCCAAGTAATATCATTACAACAATGGCATTGAAACATCTAAAGTTGCCAGCATCTCACATCGTGGCCTCCACCTACACTTTGCGAGCATTCAATGATGCGATATGCTCGATAGTTGGCACAATTGTCCTACCCATCCAAGTGGGACAAAAGACTATTCCTACATTGTGCCACATCTTGGAGGGTGAGATGGCTTATAACATTTTGTTGGGCCGGCCATGGATCAGGGACATGAAGTGTGTCCCTTCAATAGCCCACCAATGCTTAAAGTATACATTCGAAGGGCAGGTGCATGTAGTCCCGATGGACTTAGAACCCTTCAAGTATTGCAATGCGGTGCAATTGATGCCGCAATCGACCCTTCCATCAACACATTTGGATTTTTAGTTGAATCCATCTAAATAGGGTCCGATTCCGCATACATCCCCACTGTTAAGTCCATCAAATCCCCAGTCGGGTCCATCTTCATCATCTGGTCCTTCACCAATGATGCCACCTATGGTGGCCACATCGAAGGACAATGGGAAGAAACCCCTGGAAGAGGCACCGCCATCAGTCTCAACCATATCTACCGAAGAGATGCCTAGCCGAATGGAAGTCGAGATGCCTAGTTCACCTAACATGGAGTGGACTCAGGAAGAACTCCCATTCCCTCCCCTCAACCACCAACAATCACCGTTGAGATGGCCAATACGGGCCTAGGGGAGTACCTGGTGTGGAACATTGTAGCAACACCCACACTTGAGTCCATGCAGGACATGGGGAGACCTCACCTCCCCATAGGCACTATTGTTCCTCTAGGCTACCCGCCAAACCAGACAAACTTTGTATATGGGGGCCTTGATAATGGCATTGAACCTTACATGCAAGAAGAAGAAGATGAAGAGCCTTTCATTGAGGACGTCAACTATTTGTCCAACCCAGACTTCACTTTAAGATATCTTGGCCAATGCAATTGGCATGGATATGGGTTGGGCAGATATGAGCAAGGAGTGCACGTTCTTTGCCAACCAAGATATCAGATGCCATACGACAAATCAGGAGTAGGGTTCAACCACCCCCTACCCTTGGACATCTTGGTAGAGAACATGCAAGGCCTAGGGATAGGCAACAAGGATGGGTTGGCATTAGATCCATATGCCAATCCTAACACAACATACACATTGGGGGATTACCTCCCATTGTTGACAACCAACCTTGTTGACCTCAACAACCCCTTCCCTTTAATCGAGAAAGGAGAAAGTTTGAGAACTCACCTACAAGGGGGATATAGACAAGGTCAGGAAGGATCTTCAAAAGATGAGTCAGAATATGAGGTAGCACCATGGGACCCTTTCGAATCGGATAGCAATCACTCACAAGTGACCCCCATGGATGACTATCAAGAAAGCCTCTTGGCAATGTTCCCTTTGGATGCTCCAATCGAGCAAGTGCCACCTCAAGAAAATTAGGTCCCCCCGTAGAGAGCAGAACAACCCCGATGGGACCATATCAATTTTCTCGAGCAGGACGAGCCTCACATGTCACAAATAGTTGTTGGAACCAATGAAGGCCTTTGGATCTCCGATAGTGATTATGAAGATGAAACTGAGATGGCCTATCTCAATCATATGCGATAGCAACAATACCCCATGGATATTGATGACATGTTTGAACAACTAAACATGGGGCCAAGGCATAGGTGGCACCTAAACCCAGCACAGTTGGACCAAGTGTTGCATCCACCACTTTGGGCATACAGAGAGCACCTTCCACCCAGAGACCCTATAGCGATATCAGTGTCGAGGGTAGACCCTATCCTCCTATCCACACATAGGGCCGATCCATTCATGCCAATACCTCCAGAGCTAGATCCAGAGCACAAAGATCACCAAGGAAGTCCGAGTCACCACACCCATGGTAATGGAGACCAAAATCATTTCATCAACATGATCTCCATTGACTTAACCACCCCCATCCACAATCCAGCCGATCCAGCATGGTCATTGTATCTAGACATAGATGCCATAGACTGGGATCATGTCAATTCACCACCATCCCCATCAGAGTATTGGTCATTCGATGAGATGCTTCATTTCACCCCAGAACCAACTCAGGATATCTTCCATGCTGAAGAGGGACCCGAAGTTCCTAATGCAGATCTGAATTCAGTGATTGATATCCACTTGATCCCAACTCCACATCAGTTGGAGGATGGATCCCACATGTCAATTGAGGAGATGACCGACGTAGACATCGGCTCTGATCCAATGAATCCACAGATAATCAAGTTGGGGGTAAGTCTATCCCCCGAAGAGCAAGCCGACTACATTGCCCTTCTCAAAGAGAAGAAGGAGGTTTTTGCATGGTCCTACAAAGACATGTCGGGGCTAGATCCATAGCTAGTCATGCATAATCTAACGCTTGATCCGACAGTCAAGCCAGTTAAGCAAAAACTATGTAAGATGCACCCAACAGTGGCCTTAATGGTCAAATATGAATTGCAAAAGTTGTTGGATGCACAGTTTGTCATCTGCATGGATTACCCACCATGGTTGTCCAACATGGTGCCCATCAAAAATCTTGATGGGAGGATTCGCATATGCACTAATTTTTGAGATCTAAACAAAGTGAGTCCTAAGGATGATTTCCCCTTGCCTAGCATCGATGCATTGGTAGATGCCATAGTAGGTCATGAAATGCTTTCCCTCATGGATGGTTTCTCGGGATACAATCAGATTCGTATCAATCTCGAGGACCAACTAAAAATGGCATTCACAATGCCTTGGGGGACATTTTGTTATAAGGTCATGCCCTTTGGCCTTAAAAATGCTGGCGCCACCTACCAACGTGCCATGACATACATCTTCCATGATCACATGCATAAAACTTTGGAAGATTACATGGATGATTTGTTGGCCAAATCTCTTTTGCGCCCGGATCATCTCGATGACTTAAGCAAGATCCTCGATCGCCTCATCGAACACAAAGTCAGACTAAACCCCAAGAAGTGCGTATTTGGCATCACATCTAGAAAACTCTTGGGTTTCATAGTCTCAAAATGAGGCATCGAGGTGGACCCAAACAAAGTCAAGGCAATCCTTGAAATGCTTCCCCCAACTACCATCAAGCAGCTCAAAAGCCTACAGGGAAAGGTCACATCAATCAAGCGCTTCATAGCATAGCTATCTGACAAGTGCCGACCCATGAATAAATTATTGCACAAGGGGGTAGCATTTCATTGGGATGACGAGTGCCAGTCAACCTTCGATGACATTAAACAATACTTGGCTTCACCTCCAGTATTGGCACCACCTAGACCAGGAGTGTCATTCTACTTATACATCTCAGCTACTGAGGTGGCACTGGGTGCCATGCTAGCCTAGAAAAATGAACTACACAAAGAATAGGCTACTTACTATCTTAGCCGCACCCTGGTCAGTTATGAACTTAACTATGCATACGTTGAGAAGCTCTGCTTGGCGGTGGTGTTTGCTACCAAAAAGCTATGCCATTACATGTTGAGCAACATGATGTATGTTGTGTCTAAGGAGAATCCATTGCGATACATGATGAGTCATACTTATCATAGTAGCCGCACAATGAAATGGATCATGTTGTTGATGGAGTTTGACATCGAATTCATTGGACAGAAGTCCATCAAAGGTCAAGTCATCATCGATCAACTAGCAGAGGCTCCTCTCGAAGATGATCAGCCTCTGGCAATAGAGCTACCCGATGATGGGGTCTTCCATGTCTCAGAATCGCCAGATTCTGATGAGCTTGAGTCACAGGCTGACATAACCCTATTTTTTGATGGTTCTAAATGTGAGCAAGGGGGTGGCACGGGAATCGTATTCTTCACACCGCAAGGGGCTCCAATGCCTCTATCATTTAAACTTGATTTCTCATGCACCAATAACAATGCCGAATATGAAGCCTTGCTCATAGGTCTTCAGACAACCATCACCATGAACATCAAATGCTTGAATATCTTTGGTGATTCATTGTTAATCGTTAACCAAGTGAAAGGGGTATTCCAATGTAAATGCCTAGTTCTACAGGCCTATAAAGCCCTTGTGGATAAATTCTTGGCAAATCTTGAATGGTACAACATCGAGGCACTCCCTCGATCATCGAATCATTTTATGGACACTATGGCCTCCTTGGGGTCACTAATCCCGCAAGACATTTCTGGTGATATGACAACCATTCAAGTCAAAACACTATCGCAATCCATGATGGAGCGTGCAAGCTCTGACTTAACGCCAGGAATCCACCTGATCCAGATTGAACCATCCTCAGACAAGTTCTCTCGAATCCATGATTGTCTGAATCATGCCAACTAGGGGTCCTTGTTCTCCCTTACTCCCCTTAATAGCAACACAATGCTATTCTTACAAGTTCTTTCCCACTCAGCTTTTGCTAGGGATGAACTTCAAGAGGGATTGGCTGTTCATACTGTCAAGGTTTTCGATCAGCAAGATTGGTATACACCCATACGAGATTACCTCAAGCTAGGCAACCTCCCACTTGGATTGTCACATGCCGCAAAAATATCATTCAAATAGAAAGTGGCAAAACATGTCTTGCTAGGAGACATTTTGTACCATCGCAGCTATGAAGGAATCCTCCTTCGTTGCTTGGACTAACAGGAGTCCACTTGGGCGATCACCCAAGTGCACGATGGTACATGCGGTGGCCACTTCAGCGGTATGGCCATCACAAAGCGCATTCTTTGCATGGGCTATTATTGGCCATATTTAGAGCGAGATTGTTGCGCCTATGTAAGGAAGTGCGTGAAGTGTCAACACCATGCTAATTTGACACACGTACCTTCTCAGGCCTTGCAGTCGATCCAATCGGCTTGGCCATTCTCATAGTGGGGCTTAGATCTAATCAAAAAGATCTCCCCTACATCGTCAGGCCATCACACGTTCATCATAACGGCCATAGAGTACTTCACCAAGTGGGTGGAAGCAATTCCGCTTACCTCTATGACTGGAACCCGCATTTCGGAGTTCATTTTACATAACATCATATGTCATTTTGGTATTCCATCCAAGATAATCTCGGATAATGGGACGTCATTCAAGAACAAAGACGTGCGTGCTTTGACCACAAAGTACAAAATTCAGCATAGTTTTTTGACACCCTATTATCCATAGGCAAATGGGCAAGCAGAGGCGTCAAACAAAATGCTAGTCGCCATCCTCAGAAAGATAGTCATAGATAGTCATAAGGATTGGCACATTCAGATCCCACTTGCTCTTTGGGCATATCGCACTAGCATTCGGACGCCCACTAGGGCAACTCCATTTTTGCTCGTGTATGGCTCCGAGGTAGTCATGCCTCTCGAGTTGGAAATTCCTTCCCTACGCATATCAATGCAAGAGTTCATCGATGATGACACTACGTGGCAAGCCCGGTTAGACCAGCTTACGTTACTCGATGAACGATGCATCAATGCTCTCGAGCATTTACGTATTTACCAAGAGCGACTTAAGAAAGCATACAACATGAAAGTTCACCTGAGGGACTTTCAGGTTGGTGACCTGGTACTAAAAGAGAACCAACAAAATTCTAACTTGCCACCCCATCTAAGGGACAAGTTCATGGCAAACTGGTTAGGTCCGTATGTGATTGATAGTAAAATAGGACCTGGAACATACCGGCTAGCCTCTCTTGATGGAATCAAGGAACTAGAACCCTTGAACATCAGTCATTTGAGGCCATTCCATATTTAAAAGAGCCATAGCCCAAACCAAAAGCTCCAAGGATTCCCGTAATCGCTTGGTCAAACCAAAAGCTCCAAGGATTCCCATAATCGCTTGGTCAAACCAAAAGCTCCAAGGATTCGCAATCGCTTGGTCAAACCAAAAGCTCCAAGGATTCCCATAATCGCTTGGTCAAACCAAAAGCTCCAAGGATTCCTAATGTTGGTCAACTCGGTTCCTCCGGTCCCAAATGCCCCAAAGGTATCCATAAACCTTTTGGTCAAACCAAAAGCTCCAAGGATTCCCAATCGCTTGGTCAACCCCAAAATGCCCCAAAGGTATCCATAAACCCTTTGGTCAAACCAAAATGCTCCAAGGATTCCTGCAATCGCTTGGTCAACCCAAAATGCCCCAAAGGTGTCCATAAACCCTTTGGTCAAACCAAAAGCTCCAAGGATTCCCATTATCGCTTGGTCAATCCCAAAATGCCCCAAAGGTATCCATAAACCCTTTGGTCAAACCAAAATGCTCCAAGGATTCCCATTATATCGCTTGGTCAATCCCAAAATGCCCCAAAGGTATCCATAAACCCTTTGGTCAAACAAAATGCTCCAAGGATTCCTGCAATCGCTTGGTCAACCCCACCAACGCCCCAAAGGTGTCCATAAACCCTTTGGTCAAACCAAAAAGCTCCAAGGATTCCCGCAATCGCTTGGTCAACCCTAAAATGCCCCAAAGGTGCCCATAATCCCTTTGGTCAAAACCTCCAAGGATCCGAAAGAATCACTTGGTCCGCCCTCACGCGGAATGAACCAACCATAAATAAAATTCAAAAACAACAAAATCATCAAAAATAACAAAAATTTGCATCTCATTTCATGCATACTTCAAAAATCAAAAACATAAAGAAAACTTTTGCATCTCATTTTCATGCATACTCAAAATACTCACAAAAATCAATCAATCAAAAACACAAAAATAATAGTTGCATTAGGCATCCCATACATACATTTGCATATTTGTTGATCATACGGGTCAAAAGCACCATAGACTGTAATCACGGGTAATTCCATCAGTCTCCACATTCTTCCACTTTGTAAATAGTTCATCGCAAATAAACGCCATTCACATTTTTTTGCCATATCATAGTCAGTTGTCTTCTAATGTATCTAGAGTTTTTGTCATTCAAGTTGTCGTTAGATTTCTAGCCAAATACTGTACAAATTCAGACAGATTTTACAAAGGTAGAGTTTTACTTGGATCACACCTTGTTACGTAGCATCCCAACACAAGTTAAAACACATAAAAAAATTCCCAAGTTGTGTAAACGAAAGATGAAACCTGCAAAGCAATCCAGGATACCATCTAGTGAAAAGGTTATCTTGCTCATCCCCCTGTGCGAATGACCCCAAGAATGTTGAGAGTTGGCAAAAGGACAAGCATCTTCCCTACCCAATTCCCCAAGAATCCCAAGTTCTCAAAAAGTTGCAAACATCAAAAAATTTGCAAAAGTCAAAACTCCAAAATTTGACATCAAAACCAAAGTGCATACATCAAAAGGCACAAGCAATAGTGATTCTCATCACTCAATATTCAAATCCCTTGCTCAAAAGAAAAAACAAAAATAAACAGTGATTTTTATCACTATAGCAGAGCAAGTATCCCAATACAATTGAAGAAAAGAAGGGAGTCGAACTTGAATCCCTGGAACTCTCAGCATTCAGAAGGTCATGAGGTGAACCTCAGTACCGGTTTGGTGGATAGCCTATCGGTCACTGGTGGCAAACCTCCCGCATGATGATATATCTGTCACATTAACTTGTGTGCAGATCAATGTTTGCATGTGGATGAGCTAGCTCATGGTATCCTAGATAGCACCATAGATTAATCTGACTAAATACAACAAAGGAGTTAGTGGAGCTAATTAGGTGATCCTCAGTACAGGTTTGGTTGACAGCCTATCTGGCACTAGCGGTATCCTGACAAATACCACATAAACGAACTCAATTGCACACACAGGGATGTGAAATAACTTGGTCAAAGTCAAGTCGGATTTATACCTTGTTCAAAAGTCTTGTAGGATAAAAGTACAGTCTTGGCTAGTTAGTTAAAACATCTGAGTCTCAGAAAACCTTAACTACATTTTAACACAACTGCAGTACATCCCATTCTTACATCACCATCAAAAAATCCAAAACAAAAACAAAAATATATATATCATGCAAAGTCATCGTATAAAACAATCGCATAAGTACAAAAAGCCGGTAAGTCTTGCACAATCTATGGTGCAACCGCCAAGTTATCAACAAATCATTTCATACATTCATATGCATATCATATATATTAGACACATTTGCATTCATCATAACCTGTGCATCCATCAAAATAAATTAACATGCATACATCAACATCCATCAATCACATAAGAATAACAATAACTCATGACAAGTGTATAAATAAAAGAAAGTCATGTATATATATATCATCAAAATGCCCGTAGGCTACAATAAACCGGTCCTCTGACCTCACAAAAAAGCAAAAGTTCAAAAACCCCCAAGCCTAGGGCATCGGCCACCATGATCATGTAGGATCGGTGCGATGGGAACTACCCCCCGTGGTGTGGGTCCTATGGGACCTTTCAGGGTGGCTACTGCTAGCCCCCGCATCATGCCCACTAGCACCCCCCTCATCCAACCACCTGCATCGAGAGGATGTTGACTGCTCAATATCGCTCCCTCTCATGCGACGCGATGATCCACCTCTAGTCAGCTCAGGTATCCGCCCATCGAGGTGGATAATCTCTACCTCTAGCTCCAACCGATGCCGAACCAAGTCCATCTCCCATTGATGGTACATCACCAATGCATCATCATGCTGTGCCAGCTGAGTCCATAGGAGATCCCTCTCCCATGTGGCATCTGTATCCCCATCCCATCGATGGTACGTAGCCAATGCATTCTCCCGCTCTACCAGTTGCATCCATAGGAGATCCCTCTCCTAGCGCATCCCCAAGCTCCTCATCTCGTCTCTGAAGTAGACCCTCCAATCATGCTATCTCAGCATGAAACCCTACCTCCATACCCTCCAGGACCGCCTGAGGCATCGACATCTCTGGAACGGTAGGCTGCTCCAGCTCCCACTACTCTGGGACGTCCTGCATCTTCGGCTGCTCCAGAACCCCAAAGTCATCACCCACAAAATCATCAACCTCCACCATGTCCTCATCCTCTAGTGGAGCCCCCAACCCTCCCTTGATGCCTCTGCATCCTCCCCACCTGTTGTTGCTGCGTCAGGACCTCCTAGAGGCCCCTCACCTCGCCATCGCCGCAACGTCCACCACTGGTCATACTCAGTGGTCGCCCCGACGTTGTCCACGTTAGGGACATCGATCATAGGATCTGACTCCTCACCCAATGGCTCGATGATCGGCCAGGCCAGAGTCCTCTCGTCGCCCCGACGTCGATAGATCAAGGGCTCACTAGGTAACCCCTGGTGCACCCCAAACTATCATGTCACCTAGACGTATGGGAAGTACTCCTGCTCGGTCCCATGTCACCCGATCAGCCATCTCCCCTTGCACCCATCGAAGCCACTCTCCAGCCTCAGCCAGGCTGGACAGTCTCGATATGGGTGCAGAACACCTCCCCTAGAGCAAGTCGAGTGAAGGCATCAGCATAGTGCCCTACGACACCTACCCATCATCGACTCTGCCCTACTCCTCAGACTGCCACCATAGAGCCGCATACCCTATCTCTCTGTCAACCATCTTCGCTCGAGTCATCCATGACAAACCCAATGGCCTCTCCATAGCTATGTGCTGCCAAGCCCAACACTACAATAGGTAACTACAACCAATACCCTTTCACCTCTGGTAGTGGACCTCGTACAACTCATCATAGAGCTATGCCAGTAGTGTCTGACCCCATCTCATAATCAGGGGCTCTAAAGTCGGACACTCCACCAGTCTGAAGACAACCTCTAGCAGGTTCCACGGGAACCTCGCGCTTGAGGAGTCGAGCAATAGCATGTTGGAGATGAGGGTCATCAGTAATGCATGCCTCACCCCCAACATGCCCCTCTCTAACCACCATCATACCAAAATGCCACCAATCTGGCAGTCACCCTCTGCCCTCTCCATCGGGCTATCCACACCCACCTCCGTCCCATGCTCGAAGCATCATGTCAGCACTACCGTCCATTGATCACGTGGCGTAGTCCTGATAGGAAGCCCATCTATCGAAATCCATAGAATTCGATAGACGTCCTCGAGAGTCACTGTCATCTCCCCTATTGGGAGATGGAAGGTATTGGTGCGGGGATCCCATAAGTTGATCAGG
The DNA here is from genome assembly GCA_028583015.1 of Wollemia nobilis. NCBI lineage: Eukaryota > Viridiplantae > Streptophyta > Pinopsida > Araucariales > Araucariaceae > Wollemia > Wollemia nobilis. The sequence continues at coordinate 11,103,100 of JAQPPZ010000989.1, read as the reverse complement.
GCGGTCAGATATGCCCGATCCCCCACCACAGGCTCTAGTCGAGTCACATGCTTGAGCCCAAGGGCATCAAGCCACTCCCAGTCCACCACAGTCAACGCCTCCCGGCGTCAGAGAATACCGTCGACTGACGGTATCGGCTCTTCACCACCTGAAAAACAAAAACAACACACAAACATTAAAAACATGAAAAACAACAAAGTTGTACAACAATAACATAAATATACAACAATGCATAAAAATTGTACAACAAACATAGTTAAATAAACTGTACAACCACATCTAACAAATGTACAGCTAAAAATAGTCCAAAAACAAACAGATAAATTCAAAATCATATTTGTCAGTACCTAGGGTTTTTAACTTTTGGTTCAAACTGATAAATACAAAAAAAAAAAATAAAACAAATTTGTTACCTAAGGTTTTTTTAAATTTAAGATAAAAAAAAAACAAATAAAATCAAAGTCAATTTGTCAGTACCTAGGGTTTTTAACTTTTGGTTCAAACTGATAAATACAAAAAAAAAACAAATTCAAAACAAACAGTTTGTCAGTTACCTAAGGTTTTTAACTTTAAAGTTTAAACTAAGATAAACAAAAAAGCAAATAAAATCAAAATCAATTTGTTAGTACCTAGGGTTTTTAACTTTTGGTTCAAGCTGATAAATACAAAAAAATAGACAAATTCATAAAAATCAAACTTGTCAGTTATCTAGGGTTTCTAACCTTAGTTTGAACTGACAAAGCAAAAGCAATAACAAAACTTAAACAACAAAATAAATAAATTTTTAAACTAGGTTTTTTTAACATAACTAGGGTTTTATTTTCTAGTCTCAAATAAAAATAGCCACACAACTAGGGTCATTTCAATCTAGGGTTTTTTAACCTTAAACGAAAATAAAACAAAAAAAAACTAAGACCAATTTTTTAAGCAAGGTTTTCAACCTAAGTTTAAACTAGGGTTTTAGTTTAAAAACAAAAACAAATAACAAAGAACGCATTTAAATCTAGGGTTTTTAACGAAAATACAAAAAAAATAATAATAATAATCAACTAAAAGCAATTTTTTTTAGCCTAGGGTTTACCTTAGTTTAAAATGGAAAACAAATTTCAAAATAAATTCATTACATTTTTTTTCACAAAATAAATTTGAACTAGGGTTTGTTTTAGTTTAAATTACAAACGAAATACAAAAGAAAGAAAAAAATCATTATGGTTTTAAAATTGTCAAATAAAACAACCAAATAAATGAGAAGGAGCACTCACCGGTCTCGCTTCGGCTCCGCCACTTGATCCGGTTCATGAACTCATGGTGTCCAAAAAAATTCGGCAGTGCTCCGCTTCACAGACTCGACCTCCTCCTCCTCACAGCTCCAAATCGCCAAAAAAACAAGTTGCAAATGAGCCCAAACCCTAGTTTTGGCCCTTAAATAGGCTTTTAGGCCTGTAATCGTTCCACCCTGGGATGAGCGCTCTAGTTAGCACTCGTCCCACCCTAGGATGATTACAAAATTGGTATTCGTCCCACCCTAGGACGATTACAGAGCAAGAAAATAAAAAATAGCAAAAATTGCACCCAAATGCACAAAAAATAGCAATAAAATTGCCAAATAAGAGTGCTTTTGCACTTGACATTCTTGGCATGCAAAATAGATGTCGGGGTCACAAATCCTCACTATCCTACTCCCTAAGAAGGCTACCATAGCTGGACCGCTCCATGGGAGGACGGATGGTCGTGAATTTCATCCCCAAACGACATCACAAAAAGGGTCCAAACCCACCCAAAAATAGCAATAAAATTGTCGAACAAGGCGCCTTTGTGCCTCTGCTTCTTGGCATTCAAAATAGATGTCGGGGTCACAAATCCTCACTATCCTACTCCCTAAGAAGGCTACCATAGCTGGACCGCTCCACGGGAGGACGGATTTTTGAGAATTTCATCCCCAAATGGCATCCCAAAAAGGGTTAACACCCACCAAAAATAGGTCTAAATGTTGGGAAACTGCATAAGCATTCAAAGCAAAACAACTGAAGGCACCCTTACACAAGTCATCTTGGGTCAAGCGACTCGTCGCTTTTCTCATGTAGGTCATTCCCTCATCGATTCGTCGCTTGAGGGGGTAGTCACACTTAGTCATCAATCAACAAATACACACCCAATCAAGGAAATGGCATGCATTCAAAGAATCATTGACAAAGACAATCACGCCCCTGCTTGGGGCAGCAAACAAGCAATAATCACAAGTTGATCAAACACTTGGCATTTGTGAATCATGAACTCAAGGTTCCCACAGACAAAAGGTTGCGCCCTTTGCCTATTCATGACTGATCAATGCCCAAGATCAAGTAACACCTCACCAAAAAAAGGTTAACACTTGAATTAAGTTCCTTAGCTCGTCAGAAGCAAGGATTCAAGAATGCATGCCCCTTTCCATACTTGGGGCATCAAAATTTGGTTAGGTTACTGAGAAACCCTAATCATTAGTGCTTTGGTTATCTATTTTTGCTCAACACCTGCGCCACGCACAACGCATCCCAAAAAGGGGCATCTGTAGACACCAAAACAACACCAATCCGATTATGTGGCTACAAACACTGATCGCACTGACATACACAGCCCCCAGGGCAGCCCCCAGAGGTTAAACAGTGGTCCTAACCACTCTCACAGTAGTTTTGGAAGGTCAGAGGTCAATTTGGCACCTTTCAGGCACTCTGCTCCTTATTCGTTCCACCCAGGGACGATTAGCAACATTCGCCCCTGGGTGGGGCGAATAGCAGGTTTGATGGGCAAAAGGTCAAACCTTGACAAATGGCAGCTCAGATCCACCACTTAACTCCTCCTTCATTGCATGGGAGTGCGAGTGAGCATTTTTGAGCTCAAAGAGGCAATCATAGAGGCAATCATGGAGTCCTTAATCAGGGAGGAATCTTCTCTCCCCTGAGAAGGCATGATCGCCAAGTGGCACCTCTGCATGCTCATTCACAGAGACCCTCAAGTCTATAAAATGGTGAGTCTTCTCACCCCAAAAGAGGAACAGGTCAGGAGCATTTGGAGCAATGGAGTGCTGCCGATTTACGTCCTCACCCTTTTGCTTGTGCCTTTCACATCCTTGATCTCTCTTTTGGAAGGGAGGTTATTGGGTGATTATTGGAAGCACAATCCGGACCCAAAAACCTGACATTTGGCCACAATATCCCACCCAAATTTTCTGACAATACCCCACAAGAGGTTTTGGACCCATCCCAAGTGGATTGGTGCCAAAACCGGGCCCCAAACGGCGGGCGTCCTGCCCCTGGGCGCCCCGCACTACTGCAGTCCTAATCGCCCCACCCCGAAGCGATTAGAAATCTATAGCAGATTTCATTTCTATTTTTCTTGCATTTGTTTCTAGGTTGTTCAGATAGGCTTTCATTCAAATTTCATGTTATTCTGAGCAGTTTTGATCATGCTTTTGTTATTTCTCGCTTTCACTAACATGCAGGGAGCATCATCAGATTTCGGGTGATAGAGGCCGAATTGGCAAAATCTGACCTTCTGGGTCTTTCCAAAATACCCCGTTTTACCTAACCCCCAACTTTGCAGGTGATTTGGAGCCTCTCGGATGGGACATTTAGGAGGGTGCTTTCTGACATTTTGTTGCAGGTCTAATCGTCCCACCCCGAAGCGATTAGAAATCCGTGGTGAATTTCTCGACTGTTCCTTTTGCAGTGCCTTCCTGGTAATGTTCTCATGCCTCTGTCAAGTTTTCAGCTCATTCTGATATGTTTTAGTTATCATTTTATTTATTTTATGCATGCACTAATCGTAGGCTTTGGGGATCGCATGTTTTACTTCATCCGCAGGTGCTACTAATCCTTTTCTGTTTCTCTGAACGTAGGATCTCGACACCGGAGGAGCAGCAAGGAATCAAAGACGCGTTCACGCAAGCGGCGATGACATTTGGCCCGCCCACTTTACATGTGGGCACGCGGAAGAAAGCGTACCAATCCGTGGTGTAATAGAGCCCTACTTAACGCTCCTAGCCCCCGAAAAGGGAGGAGACGTATTGTAACCCGATTTTAAAGCAAATTAATAAAAAGGGTTGTACTCGACATTTGCTTTCTATCTTGTTTCAATTCGTTTATGTTTCTCTCCTTTCATGCATTTCAGTTCGTAGGACTTAGCGTTACGTTTTGCTTTTGCATACATCGCACTTGGCATTTCCGTTTTGTTTTCGTATCCTCGTGCTTTCATTGTCTTTTCTTTGTTCATATTTTTTTTATTCATCCTTTTTGATTTTTCAAAGGAATTTGGAATTCCTTCCTAAAATCAAGGGGGCACCCTATCCTTAGAGGCATTAATGGTAGTAGTGCCTTTATTTGCATATAAATCTATGGTGTTCATGCTAACACCCCTTTTTTACATTGCCCATCCGTCCAAACCCAACCATCCCTTTTTGTGTTCACTGCTTTCACCCTTAGGAGTCTACATCTTTCTTTGATACATTTACTTGGCCATAAATGCATCACAAAAGGGGAAAAATATATACATATAAAATTGACCCATCAAAATGAGTCAATTCTTCCTTAAACCCCTAGCTAGCCACCCAAACTTGTTAAGTGTAAATTTGAGGCTCTTTTGCCTCCTCCCTTTGAATTGTTTCCTTAGCCTTGCCAAATTTGCACCCGGTCCATATGGGGTACAAATTTGACTTGCCATATTCACACCCTATAATGATGGGGTGCGAATTTGACATTCAAAATATTTTTCTCACTAAAACCCCTTCCCTTGTCAACTCATTTTGGGATGACCTTTGCCTATGGTGAAATTTCATTTTCCCATATATTTTTCCCTCCAAAAATCTTGTAAATAAGGGTTTGTATTCCCTCCTTGAATCCAACAAGTTCTTTTGAGATCCTTTTCTTGACAGGATCATTGTTCATGCTAACATGTTTTCATATGCTCCAAATTGTCGTTTATGTTTTTTTGTGCTTTTGTGGTGGTTGCCCTTCGGGATTGAGTGGAGGAGTCTTGATGATTGGATAGATAAACCATATTGGAGTGCTTCATCCACATCTTCATTGATACTTTCCCTTTCCATCATCTCACCAGGTTTGATATTCATGTTAGTCATTGTTTAAGTCTATTTTTCACTATTTTATGCCCCATTTTTTGTTGTTTCAAAGCTCAAAAAATGAATATGAACCTAATCCACACCTCATCCTTACAGGGCATGAATTTGGTTGAAATTTTTTTACTCCCTCTTTACAGAGTATGAATTTGGTAAATTAGGGCTTGAGAGCAAGTTTCGCATCCCAAAAACCCTAATTCACATACTGCATTTTAGCATTGTGTTTTGTTCATCATGTCTACAAATTATTTTTACTATTACATATATGTTTTGATTTTATTTATGCATGTTACAAAGGTGAAAGATCATTTTTATTTTGAACAATCAGCTAGAATAACCAATGGGACTTGATTATTATGCCTCCAAGCTTAGTCTTATAGCAGCCTAAGCAGGACCCTAAACATTGATCAAATTTTCTAGGATTTGTGAAGTTATTTTGCAGGTTTGAAGTTAGTGGATACTCTCGATGTAATATAAGGCTTGGGATAATTGTCAGATAAAATAAGTACCCTAATAGATATTTAGGTTTTTTGGTGTTTTCCTTTGTTCATTTTTGTCCAAACCCTAGATTATAGGTAAAGGAAAATATTTGATTGAATTTCTAAGCATTTGAAATAATAAAAACATATAGTGTGCATCTAGGGTTTTAATATTATTTGTGCATTTCCCTTGGACCCTTGCTTAATGATTTTATTTTGCAATCCTAGGGTTAGAAATTTTTGAATTATAAAATTATACTAGGGTTATATCTTGTCTTCTTGCATCTTGTGTGTCTTCCATTGTTCTTTTCTTTTCATAGTTTAGTTCAAAAAGGACAAATAATATGTGTATGCTTAATTAACATATCAAACACTTCCACCTCATCATTGGAGAGAGTCCTAAAACCATTCCTAGTGAACCTATCCTTTCATATCCTCAAGTGTATATATTATAACACACCCCCACATTTCACCTTGGCTCCCAACGAATCCAACCAAGAATCATACGCAATAGGGAATTTTTCCACCTCTACACTTTGCATATCTCTTTTTCTAAAAAAATGTAGAAAGAACCTTCTGATTACACTCAGCCTTCCTCACTTTCATATGATTTTGCTTTAAGTGAATCAAGGTCCATAGGGAAAAGTTCCCTTTAGCTTTGGTGGCTTTCAAGGCCTTTCAACTCACTAAAATATAAAACCCAAACTTCTTTTCCTTGTCCATTGGGTGTAGGGTCAAAAATTGGAAGTTGTAATTACAAACATATAAAAACAAAAACAAAATAAAATAATAACAAAATTAAAGAGTATGAGGAATGAAATTTAAGATAATGCGTGGGAAGGTCTACTAAGATGAGAGCTTGCTCATCTAAGCTTTCATTTCCTTCACTCTTCTTTAGAGAATGCTTGGGATTCTTGGAAATGGGTGTATCTTCTCTAGAGATCAACTTGGTATTTATATGAGAAACTCATTGCTCCATGTGCAACATCTTGCACTTGCACCTCAATCTCTACCATAAGCCTAATAATTTTCATGACATCCTTAGCTATTAGGACCTCTAGCTACTTATTGAAACTCAGCCCTCTTTCTTTCCACTCTTCCAAGGCATGTGCATGTTCTTACTCTAAGAGGGGTATATACTTTTGCCCATGGGGATGGTAGGACCATTTGAATTAGGGAACTTAAGGAGGTATACCAATTTTTGACCACCTTATTCAAGGCTTCTACTTAAGATATACATTTGTGCATTGACTGATCTCTATTTATGGCACCTCTTACTTTCTTGAAAATCACCTCTAAATCCTGAATTTTGGTGGCCTCTAACTCTTGTTCATTTATGGTGGCTATCCAAACCTAGAAATTCTCTTCTTCATGCATCCTTTTTATTTGTTTTAAATGGCCTACTATATTTCTTGAGTTATCTCTTATAGACACCAAATCCTAGCCACTTGTCATCCATGCATCACCCAATCACATCCATCTATTATATATAAATATTATATATATTTATATTTATTTATTTAATATAAATTTATATATTTATATATGAATAAATCATAGTCATTCATCATGATTTAATATCAACCATCCACTTGACTTGATCCATATCACATTTCAAAAACACAATCTTAGCCCTTCATCATGATTTAATATCGACCACCCATTGGTGTTATCGAAACCCTAGCATGTTGAAAGGTAGATTATAAAAAGTCATTCATTCTCATGAATGAGGTTAAGCAGTCATTTCATTTGTTAAGTAATCAAGCAGTCAATTAAGTGGCTACTCCATTTGTTGATTCCTAAGGTTGAGATAACATCAAAGCCTTTTACCATTTATCATTACCCAAAAACTAGCATTTTTCTAATATCCTCCATACTCATCACCATTGTAACATCCATTTTGCATTACTTTAACCCCTATGAACCATATTTGGTTCTGTAGTACCCTACGTAGAAACCCTCGAACATTGTTGAGCATTCGTAGAACACTGTTGAGTGTTCCAAGAATATTATAGGGAATTTACATCCCTACCAGAATACTCTAGGGCATTTCCCAACCTTCCAGTTTTTCATTGAAAAACCTTTGAATGCTTTCAAGTTTTTGTATGACATCATATTGTAGAAAAAAAAGCATGGACTAGACAAATCGGATATCTCTAACAAGGTAAAAGATTTTTGTTGTTTTACATTTTACATTTTCTATACTTAGCTTGTTTTTCATCATTTGAAGAACTAGAGTTAGTAGATTTATATTTTATAGAGGGCCTCACATAGTGGATTCCTCGCATATGCTATTGAAATATTTGGTATTTTTGATCTATTTTCAAGTACATATATCATATCTTTGAATGTTGTTGCAGCTAGGATGGTCTTGTAGGGATACTCAAGCCCACCCACAACTTGTTTGGAGAGAAATATGGTGCAATATACATCGAATATTATTTGTGAACAAGGGTTTTAAAAACCCTTGGATTGTAATAATTGTACCAATACACATTTTATTGTAACATTGGAGATCAAGGCTCCCACCATATTAATAAAATATTATATCTTCATTGTTCAATATATTTTTTTGTTGGTTCTATGTTTTGTTATCTTGGTGTTGTCTATTTTTTCTTTACAAAATGGTGATCACAATGGGATACCCAAAGGGTTTCTTATTTTAATTACCTTATCAATCTAATCTATGTTTTTTTTTCTTGTTGTAGGTTTTCAAAGATTCGATTGTGTAAAAATCATGAAACTAGGCTTTTTGGAAGAAATTTGATCTATGGTCACACTGATTCCATACCACATTCGAGGGATGCCCTACCACATCTAGGATATAACAAATGATGTTTAGGAGACTCTACAACACATTCAAGAGAGTTGTGAAGAAAAAATGTAGGCTTCCTGGTAGTCTGGATCAAACCCCACCCCCATTTTTCTTGCTTTTTAAAGTAAAATTGAAAAGAAATATTTACTTTCTATTTAAAAAATAATACATTTTGCATCTTAGGAATTCACAAATATTTATGTTAATTGCATTAAAACATCCATTACACTAGGTTTAAGTTTCTATGGTGTGTTTATTTGTTGCTCTGAATTATTGTTTGCAATAAATAAAAAAGAGCATAACAGTTGCATTTGTGGGTCAAAGTTACCCACTATCTACTCTACTAGTCTAGAACAATTCATTAGTATCCAATTCTCTCCCACTTTTGGAAACACATTTGCTGATTCAGAGTGGAAGAACTTTTCAAAACCTCCACTATTAGAATCACTTGTTGATTTAGGGTGGATCTTAATAGGTGTACCCTAAGTTATTTTAAGGGGATTAGTATTGATGCTCTTGCTCACCAACTTGGTTGAGTATAAGTAGGTTTATTTGTATTTTGAACACAATAGATAATAAAAACATAAAAATAATCACACATGATTGTAGGTCTCACTTTAACATCAGTAATTTAGACTTCATCACCAACTACTGATCGAGATCAACAATGGTGGGCTTCATATTCATCTGCTACATTGCTCCATAGACACTTTAGAATCCTATGAGTAATTTTTCTAGATTTCATCACCAAGAAAATTCTCATTTGTCATCCATCCTAGGAATACACCCTGCATAGTAGTCTAGGTTTAGGTTCATCAAAACACACAAACCACAAAAAAATAAAAAAAAATCAAAACAAAAATTTGTTGTAAAACATAGGATTCATTTGTTTGCTTGATTATGTGTGCTTCTCATTGTTATTTCCACACACATCCTTCACATCAACTACCATTTCTTGTTCATATTTTATGTTTTTTACTAGAAACTAAGCTAAATCCATGAGCCAAACACCAATATCATCCATGGAGTGTTCCACTTCTTCCCCAGTCACTTATATGGCTAACCCTTCCAGTTCAACATAGACAAGCTATTTAGGTTTGTCTATAGAACCCTCACACTCAGTATTCACTTTGAATGCTGATGTGATGCATAGATCCATTCACACCTCCATATCTGAAACAAAGCCTTCCACCAACACTAACAGCCACATCGCATACATAGACATGGACAAGGTTGGAGATTACTTAAGACCAACTAGATTGATATTAGAACAACTTAATATCCCATACAACCAAGTTCCTTCTTCTCAATAGGAATTTTCCTATTCACATCCACGAGCATCAACCAAGTCTATACTCACTCTCTTTTTGAGGAGTCATCCACACCTTAACATCACATATCTCCTCTATAACATAGCCAAAGCATCTCCATCTCATATACCTATACCACCACCTACACCAATCAACTCTATGAAGCACATGTTAATGCAGCTTCACACATGCCATCTACCATGCCATCCACTACCCCTAATTCTATTGTGATTCCCTTCACAACTTATCCTCCACCAACATCTATGAACATTATCAAAATTCACACCTCATCCACATCCACTTCCACCATAACCACACCATATACTTTAGAAATTGCATTACAAAAAGCATCTCAACCAACTGCTCATGGGCTAGCAAGATGCTCATTCTTGCGCCCAACAACAACCTCAGATAGTAGAATTCAAATCCCATTCCATCCAAGCCAACACACTTACTTCACACCTGACTTATCCTGGGTATTGTTATCTTCTCAGGTTGATATACCCACACCTCCATTCAACCACACCAACACCACTTTCACAACCCAAAAATCTCACATCCCATAAACTTCACATCCACTTCATCAACATCAATCATTTCATCATCAAACCCAAAAAAACCCAACATCATTAAATCCCCTTCAATTCATCAAGCCATAAACATCACATTTATTCACAACAACTCATCCCTTCACACACACCACCTTCACATAATCATAAAACAATTTAGAGCTTTCATACACATATGGAAGATCCAAAAATCCAACCAATGCAACATCATATTGATAGCTTGATTCAGCATACTCTTGGTATGATGTATTGTAAGCCTACCCTAAGACAACTAATCAATCAATCTATCATTTTTTTGATACCATCACTACCATATCTGATAGATTTTACAATACCAACATTTTACAACTTAAAAGGGACTGAGGACCCTAGAGAGCACATAAGCACATTTATCCACTCAGGATTTTAGATCCAAGGCCAAGATGCTTTAATGCTTAGAATATTTCCTTAGGTATTGGAGGAAGACGTTCAAGACTGGTATAACCATCTACTTCATCACAACATTTTCTCATTTGATAGATAAATTTTTGGAGAGGTTTTCCCTCAATTTTCATAAGAAGACCACATTGACTAACCTGTACAACCTTATACAATTCAAATAAGAGTCAATCTATAATTTTGGAAACCATTGGAGGGCAGTTATAACTAAGTTACCATTCTCCCTACGAATGGAAGAACTGACTTGAATGTTCTCAAGGAGTTGCTTAAAATCCATCTCTTTGTTATTACAACTACAACAATAAATAACATTCAATAATGCTCTCGCCCAGGCTCATGTCATTGAAGAGATAAAAATCTAAGAGGGTGAGATAAAGCCTAAGAAGAAATAATGGCAAAATAAGGGTCAATTAAAAGGAAATTATTTTGGTCAGTCGGAGCCCAATAAAGTAAATAAAATGTTCCTAATTCAACCAACAATGACTCAACAACAACAAAAACAATTGCAACAAGTTTCCTATCAAGTGGTTCCCCCACCTCAACAACTTCACAACATAGTGCCAACTATGGAAAATCATCAACATTGATAATCTACTCGATAAGACTACATATTTACACCTTTTCCTGAATCACATGCCTCCCTTTTCCATAGGTTGTATGACATCGACATTATTACCTTACCTAAAATCATACCATAATATCAAGTTAAACATGGCAAGGGCTACAAGGAGCACTTGATTTTTCCTTTTCATCGACATAAAGGACATGACATTAACAACTACTGGTTATTTAAACACATGGTGCAAGATATGATAGAGATAGGGGCCATTAGATTTGATAGTACTTTGACCCAAAAAATCAAAACCTTGGTATATACCAAACACCACATCCTCATCATGAGGAAAAATAATAAACAATAGGATATTCAAAAATTAAGACACCTCCTAATCAAGTCAACCACATGCAACAATATCAAGGTTTTGTGGGGGCTATTCATGTAGTTACCCAAGGACAAAGAAGCACCAATAGAAAAAATTAACAACAATAGGTAGTTCAACCTCCTATATCACCACAAGAAAGTGTGTCCCCACAACCTGCTAATTCATCATCACCCATCCATTTTTTTGCCAATTCATCCCAATCCATTCACCTCCCAAGTCATCCATCATAACCAACTCATATTCCAAACCATCCACAAATATACATCATATTACTAAGTATCTAGCTAACAACTAGCCTCAAAATGTCTTCATCCAAACTATCTATCTATGAGCTAATTCAACAATCTCTCCCACACTACAAATAATTAATGGAAAATCTAAAATCCATTGAAATCCAATCCCAATACACTAATTCCTTCAACAATTTCATGGGGAGTATTCAAACATGCATGGAGCCTTCCATCACATTCTATGATTTTGAAATTAAATCAATGTCATCAGAAGCGGTGGACCCTCCATTACATATTATGGCTCATGTTTATAGGAAGACATTTAAATGAGTGTTAATTGACACTGGTTCCTCCATTAATATTATCACCACATCCACTCTTCAAAATATCAACCTTCCACCATCACACAACCAAATCCAAATTTACTTTTTTTTTTGGTAGATAAGATACTATAGTATTAATATCGGGTTTTACAGGTTGACCCAAAACCTTTTACAAAAATTAGCCCAGGGCTATTGATGAACATGTCCTTACTAAGGATCCTATATATGTAAAATATACATGATGCCAAAGCCATTACATCTGCTTGTTATAAAAAAGAAACTTCCTATACAACATTTTGGGTATACCTCGAGAAAACACACCTACATAATAATTACAAAAAAAGAAACAGACACAAATCCCTTCCTTGAAACAATGGAGAAAAAAAAAGATGCAGAAACACAACAAAGTATTGAAAAATACTCCCACAAGCTCTGTATTGATAGTTACTCTTAATAATTCTTTGGTAATTGCTTTCTTCCATATATGACATGCTTTGGGACCACATCCCATCTTGTCCAATCAGACTTGGAGAAGTGAACTTGACTAGATTTATGGATGTGGCTATCTGGTGGTCCATGTGGCTCTGGTTCGAAGTCTTATATTGTCATTTCTTTCCTACCCTATTATTATCAACCAACCTCAAATTACTAAGATGACTAGGAGCCATGTTATCTAACATTTGACTATCCCCATTAGTCTTTTTGGTATTTCCAAGCAACATCCACGAAGACTAACAAATCGAATAATTTTTATTGTGAGTCCATTTCAAAAAAGAGGTAGGAATACTCCTAGCCTTCGAACTTATAGTGCCTTCCCTGTTGGTAAATTTGACTATCATTCTTGGCATTCTTGTTGAATAAGCTCCTCTACTTTGCTTGGGACACCATGTTCCCATTTGAAAAGTCCATCACCATCGACACCCAAATTGGTCAGCTTATCAACAATTTTGTTAGCTTCTCAAAAGACATGTTGGGCTTTTCTATCCTGTCTTCCCTGGAAAAGGATCGTAACATCTTCAACAATTGTTTTAATCCTCCAAGGAGGTGTTTTCCAATTATTGAGGAGATTTATAACATGCATAGAGTCTCCTTCTATGATCAAATTGCCTTATAAGTCTTGATTCATTTGAAGGCCTCTCCACATAGCTCTAGCTTCAGCTTCATTGTTTGTCCTTATTCCCAAATATTCAAAAAATGCAAGCATCATATTCCCATTGTTATCTCACACAATGCCACCAGTGCCTGCTCTTCCAGGATTTTCCTTAGCTGCTCCATAAAAATTAAGCTTAAACCAACCTATAGGAGGTGGGGACCACTTAACATTGGCTCTGGGGTTGACTACCCTAGGAACAGACTCATATAACAAGGTTAAGCTTAAATATTGACCAATCGTGGTCTCCTGTAGATGAGGTTTACGACTATCAAAAGGGATAAGGTTCACATTCTCGTTGGAAAAGGATAGAATCCTGGCAATGATAGTTAGATGATCATGGATAGACTCATTAAAGAATCTATGGTTCCTTTCTAACCACACCTACCAAAGATAGTGATTGAGATAAATTTTCCACATATATCTAAGTCTTTGGCTTGAAAATGAGCAAGGCCACTGGATGTACGGTGGTTGGTTTAACCCAAGAAATATTGAAGGCTTGAAAAACCCCAGTTAGGACATTCAAGTAAAAAGGGCACTCAAGGAAAATGTGATAAATGGTCTCCCAATTAGCCCTGCACATATAACAACATTTAGTGATAAAAATAACTTTATGCATCATATTATCAATAGTTAGAATTCTTCCTTGGATAACTAGCCATGAAAAGACTACAATTTTTGGAATTAAATTTTTTATCCAAACTAAGTCCTTTTGGAGGACAAAATCCTCGTCATCAGGAAGAAGCTTGTAAGCTGATTTAATAGTGAACTGCCTATTTTTTGTAGGATCCCAGGTCACTTGATATTCCTTGGGTCTCATGAGGATAAACTGTTGCCCGAGAATGTTACAAAGATCATTTGATTCCTCTTGAAATACCTGAATCCTTATTTATTTCCACTTCATTATGCCTTTGTCCTCAACCATATAATTGAAGACTTTTTTGCCAATGAGTTCTTCTGTGATATCTCTGATTCGGGCTAAGTTAGGATATTGCATTACTGGTTCATCCTTAACCCACCTATCATTCCAGTAATTTATCCTCTCACCATTGCCTAAAACCCATCTTAAACATTTTTTGATGTTTTCCTTACAATTGAGAATTGCTTTCCAAAAAGCAGAACCTCTGATTGGAACTGAGTCACTTAGAAATTCCATATTTTGAAGATATTTTCATTTGATGATAGTTGTCCATTCATTTTCTTCACCAGAAATGAGGCACTACGCCTGCTTAGCTAGTAAATCTAAATTCATATGAGCAATTCTCCTCAGACCTAAGCCCCCATTTTCCCTGGGCCTACACACTTTGGTCCATCCTACAAGGTGTATCCTTTTTTTCTCCTCTGATCCAATCCATAAAAATTATTTTTGGAGTTTCTCAAATTTATGGAAAACCTTCACAAGGGCTTTGAAAATAGAGAGGAAATAGATTGGAATGCTCGAAGAGAGGCCTTAGTGAGGGTCGACTTTCCTGCTTGAGATAGAAGATGACCTTTGCATCAAACAAGTTTTTTTTGAATTCTTTCAATAACCCTGTCCCACATTGACTCTCTCGGAGAACCAATTAAAAGAGGGAGACCAAGATACGAAGTGGGGAGGTTTGCTATATCACACCCTAAAATTTTTGCAATCCTTCCTTACCTCTAAATGGGGGTGTTCAAGAAATATAACTTGCTTTTACTGAAATTAACTTTCTAACCAACAACATCCTCATAGAGTTGCAAGATGTATTTAATTATTTTGGCCTCAACCACCGATGCCTTAGTCAATAGAAGGGTATCATCGATGAATTGTTGATGAGAAATAGCCCTAGTGAGAGATGTTGCCTTGATTCCCGATATTAGCCTTGAATTGCAAGTATTTTTTATGGTTCTTCCTAAAGCTTCTGCCATAATGATGAATAACATGGGGCTGATAGGGTCCCCCTACCGAATTCCTCTATGACTTTGAAAGTAACCAGCAGTTGTTCCATTAACCATAATCGAGAACCATGCTTTAGAAATGCATTATTTGATCAAATTAACCCATTGGTGGTGAAAACCAAACTTAAGGAGGACAACAATCAGAAAGTCCCAATTTAGCCTATCAAAAGCTTTATTCATGTCAAGCTTGAGGGCAAAAATAGACCTGTTAGTCTTATGAGCATAGTGCAGAGCTTCATGAACTATGATAACTCCATCCAATATTGACCTGCCTTGGATAAATCCATATTCACTTTAAGAGCATTCAATGATGCTCTTTGTTCCACAGATGGCACTATCATTTTACCCATAGAAGTGGGGGTAAAAATGTTGCATATCATGTTTCACATTTTGGAGGGGTCCATGGATTACAATATACTCCTTGGACATCCTTGTATTAGGGATATGAGATGTGTCCCTTCCATACTACATCAATTCTTAAAATATGTACATGATGGACAAGGTCATTGCATACCAATGAACATCAAAATTTTTAAGTATTGCAACTTTATCTCAAATACCTATGAATCCACACTTTCCTCCACTCACCTATTTCTCACATAATTAGCCACATCATCCATCACTTATTCATCCAAAGCTGCTATTCTTGAGGATCTTCCCATTACTACCCCATATTAATATTCCACTTCCACACCCCCACCTTCATCATAATCGGCTACATGCACATGTGGTCGAATTCAATCCACACCGGTTACATCATCAACATAAACACCACCTATTACCACTCATTATGAAGAACACAAGCTTATAATGAGAGGGGGGTGAACAGTATAAGCCCACTTTTTACTTTTCTTTCCCAATCAATATTATGTAATGTATAGATAGCAATATTAATATCAGTAATCAAAGTAATTCACAAATCACCACACACAATAAAGACACCAATTTAACATGGTTCACCCAATGTGGGCTACTCCATAGAGAAAATATTTTAGTAAATTTTCTTAATCAATCTCTTGGGAATCCTTTCCCTATTACAATGTTTATGGATCTCTGTCCAAAGGAGACACCTATCCCCTAATCAAGTTCATGGATCTCTATCCATAAGATAAATCCTTTCTTATTAGCTCTGACTGGTGATATTCTAGAAGAACTACTACCCTCACTACTCTGGATAATGGATATCAATCCACTAAAGACACCTCTCCTCACTGCTCTAGCTAATGGATCTCTATCCACTAGAGACTATCATCCTCTATACTCTATCACCTTCAAAGCTCTGTCTCAAATCTACACTAAACACAGTCCTTCGGTCTAGCACAAATATGCTCAATATCTGTCTTTGGTCTAACACAAACCTATCCTCAAATCTATACCAAAATCTATCCTCTGATATGTACTAAACATAGTCCTTTGGTCTAGCACAAATATATCCTCAATCTCTATCCTCTTATCTATACTAAACACAGTCCTTCGGTCTAGCACAAATATATCCTCAATCTCTATCCTCAATCCTTAACACAAAGATTGATCCAATCATAAATCAACACTACTGGATCTACCCCAAATATTAACTCAAGGTTTGAACAAATCAATCAATCAATTTTGCTTACAAGTCTTCTCAAAGACTTGTCTCAAATATACCTTGTAAGCTTCCACAAAAGCTTAGTCCTCTCTCGAACTTGTCCAATCTACTCAACAAGTCCTCACTAGAACTTGTCCAAATTGGCTCAATAAATCATCACTAGAACTTATCCAAAACTGCTCAATAAGTCCTCACTAGAACTTATCCAAATATGCTCTCAATGTGTATTGTAAGCTTCCACAAAAGCTCACATAAATCTGTCCACAAGTATTCTTAAATACTTACCTCAAATCTGCTCAACAATTCCACACTAGAACTTATCCAATACCATAGAAACATAAATAGAATTGTTAGAGACTCAATATGCTTCACATTCACCACAATGCTCAATTACTTTAAATCACTCTTTTAGAAACATATAGAGAATTTTTAGAGACTCAATATGCTTCACATTCACCACAATGCTCAATCACTTTCAATCACTCTTTTAGAAACATATAGAGAATTGTTAGAGACTCAATATGCTTCACATTCACCACAATGCTCAATCACTTTCAATAACTCTTTTTACCACAAAAATATATAGAGAATTTTTAGAGACTCAATATGTTTCACATTCATCCACACTCAACCTCTTTCTCAAATTAATTCAGAATATAGAACAATTTGTTTCATAGAACTTGAACTATCACTTTAATTCATATACTTGACTAGGCTCAACCAACTCTACTCAACCAATCACTCAATGAACTAATCATTGCTCACAAAATCTAGACCAAGCATATGAACACTCACTCAATTTTTTCCAATAATGCTTATCAATCAATCTCACATAACAATGATACTCATGATCTTTGCAAACCCTAGTTCAATTTCCTCACTCAACCAATTGCTTCAACAACAATTCTAATCTCACATAACAATGATATTCATGATCTTTCCACAACCTCTAGTTCAATTTCACTCAACTAATCACTTCAACAATAATGCTTATAAAACAAGGTTTTATCAACAACTCTTTATTCCATAAAACCTTGAAGTATTAATTCAACACACACTAAACAATGCTTACCAAACAATCATTTTCACTCCAAATTTGCATTCACAACATTCAATAATCACACACTAGGAATATGTGCCCATACCTTTTGTTTTATGTAAAAGTACCTTAAGAAAACCTATCTCAATCACAATTTTATTCTCTCCAATTTCAATGGTTAGATAACAAAATATCACTCCAACACTTTCTCAAAATATTCCTTAGACACAAGAATAATCAAAACTCAATTATGCCTTATTGATCCCTTTTTAAAATTAACATCCATCAAATCATACATGAAAAATAATTACTTGGATACACCTTATAAACTCCAACTTAAAATAATATCCAACACCACACAACTTCCTAAAACACCTTACTACCCTTTCCAAACACTAAAGCAAATAACACCAAAAATTTAATTTTGCATAAGCCTCATAACTCCCCTTACACCTTACAAACTAAATCAATATGCAAAAAAAATAATTTTTAAATGCCCAACTAATATCCTCAAAATTTTTGGTGCTCAACTTTAAAGCATACCTTTAACTTCCCCCAAAAGTGGTTTCAGCGTGATTCAATCCATCGTATCCCCAAGCCTAAGTGCCTTAGTTCTTGGGAGCCCACCGCGTGGGCTATTGGTGCCCATGTGAAGGAAGGGGGACTTCCTCTTATACCTCCGTGTGCCTTTGACTTCCCACGAAAATCAAGAAGCACTCCTCTTTGCAACACGATTCACACAAGCTCACATTAATTAAAAATTTGAAGACATGGTGATTTTGGGTAAGGTGGGTAATCTCCTTTTTATACAAATGTGGGTATTTTCTCTCCAGATCGGTGCTTAATAATTCAAATTCAAATTTCAAATTTAATTTAATAACCCACCTTAGGGGTAGTTAAAAATTATTATAGATTATTTCCGGGGGGCCCCCCGGGGGGCCCCGGGGGGTGCGGGGGGCCTCGGGGGGGGCCCCGCACGGGGGGGGGGGGGCTTTGGGGGGGGGGGGGGGGGGGGGGGCGGGGGGGCCCAAAAAATTATTATAAATTAACTATATAACTAATATTAATAATTAATTTAAATAACTTAAGTTAAAATAAATTAAATTATAGATTAATTTATAATAAAAATTATATTAATTAATTTATAATTAATTAAAAACTTTCTTTTATAGTATTATAAAAATATTATAATATTATTCACTTGGGTTTCTTCTTGTGCACTTTGGGCCATATCTGACTTCCTGGAATCGAGTCTTGATCAACTGAAATTGGAGAACTTGAAACTGATGCTACCCAAAGAAATTGACACTAACTGGTGTTTAAAGCTTAACATCAATTATCACTCACTCTTGACATCAATGACAACTTATCTACTCAAAATATCCAACAATATCGCCCTTTGTCATTGATGGTAACCCAAATTATTGGTACCAAACACTTGACCTTTTTCTTGTTAAGCTCCCCCTTGGACATTGCTCCCCCTGATTCAATGCTCTTTCCTTAAACCAAATCTCTCCCCCTTTGAAATCAATGGCAAAGGGTCACCTTTGGGGCTCAAGACTAAGAATGAGCCTCTTAGCTTAGCCCCTCCCCCACATCCTCTTGAGGTGGTTAATTTTGGGGTGGGATTATTTCTACTCCCAACAAGCACTATTATTTACCTTTGTCCTCTTTCCTTCTCATATAATACTTTTAATTCCTTTGACTATTCCTTTTCATATCCATTTCATGTTCCTATCCATATTCCTATTCTTGTTCATGGCCATGTCCATATTCCTGTTCCTGTTCCTATTCATGTTCATGCTTGATTTTTGAATGTCTGCTCTACACCACTTTGATATATGTCCATCATTATTGCACTTATAACAATTATTGTTATTAATACTTGGAGGTGTAAATGTCTTGGGATTTCTCCTACTGAAGACATTTTTGTTCTTGTCATGAACCCTACAATTCATAGCCTTGTGACCAAAATGATTACATGAGTAGCAATACCCATGGAAAATTTGCTTGCTTCTAAAGTTCCCATATTCCTGTCTTTCATGTGTCCTGCACTGTGAAGCCATGTGCCCAAATTTATGACATGAGAAACATCATCCATTGAAATTTCCTTGCCTTGATCTCATTGGTATCTTAATATCTCTTTCTCTATGCCGGTTCATGTTCCATATATTTCTTCTTTGTGCATTATTCCTTTCCTTGTTGAACTTTCTATTGTCCAAATCATTCTCAAAAGTGATACTCTCTCTTACACTGTCTTCTTTTGAAGTTTCTTCTTCTTTAGAACTTGAGGCTGACTCTTCTTCTTTTTTCTTTTGAGTCTGTTCAAAACCAAGACATTTTTTGTTTGTTGACCTTCTTTATACCTTGATCATATTATCTACAATCTTTGAGCTCTTCCCAAACTTGTATAGCTTGTCCTTGGACTTTTTTAACTCTTCCCTTAGTAGATCTACTTCTTGTTTTAAATTTTTACATTCTAAGACCTTTGCTTCTAACTTATCCTTGAACTTCTTTGTCTGAGCCATTGGCTTGTTTAGATCATCTATAAGCTTTCCTCTCTCTTCATCACATTATTGAAACTGGATCTCAAGTTGGGAGTTTTGCTTTCTTACCTTTTTTATAGTTTTAAGAGCATAAATAAGCTCTCCCTCAGATAAAATCCTCCTTTTTTTGATTCTTCTTCTATTTGTTTGCCTTTGTCAACATATTCATTTTCTTTTGACTTGTCTTCTATAGGCTCACCTTCTTCTTCTTCTAGTGCCATTAGAATATTCTCTTCTGGTCCTTCAATTGCATCCTCATATTCATCATCACTAAAACTGAAACCATTCCTTGTACAACTATCTTCAAGATGTCCAAAATCACCACTTCTAAAACACTTGAGAATTATTGGTGACCTTTTCTTAACTTCTTATTTTCTTCAATCAAAAATAGGACTTCATATTTATCATTACTTGAATAACTAGCATCACTATCACTTGAGTACTTACTTGCCTTATCTACATAGTAACTCCTCTTTTGTTTTTGAAATAACTTCTTCCCTTGTCTGCTTTGTCTATCCTTACCTTTCTTTTGATACTTGTATCTTTTTGATTCCCTGTTCCTGTGATCCTATTTTTTTTCATCATTGTTATTTTTAAATTCTTGAAAATCTATTGCATAGTGACCTTACTTTCCACAATTGAAACATCTAACTCATTTTGCATATTTAAATCTTCTTGAATCCTTATTCCTTCTGCCATAATTTGCTTCTTCATCATTGGATGACTCATTGCTTGTGACTTCTTGCTCCTTGTCTTCTTAATTTCTTTGAAGGCTACTTACTTCTAGATATTAGGTTTCTCTTTTTTTCTTAACTCAAAATATGTAAGAATACCAAGTAACATATCTCTTGTCAAATAATAATCATCCTTTGCTTATTCTATAGCTGAAATATTTTCACTAAACCTTGTTGGGAGAGACCTTAAGATCTTATCACAAATATCAGCTTATTCAACCTTAAGTCCAAGATCTTGCATGGCATTAAAAACCTCATCTATCCAAATTAGATAAGTACTAATTTTTTCCTCATCCTTCATTCTCAATTATTCAAATTGTCCTTTGAGATTTTGTATATTTGCCTTTTTTGTACTTTTATCTCCTTCATATATGCTTTGCAACTTATACCAAATTCCTTTTGCATCTTGATAATGCATAAATTTTATGAATTTTATTCTATGCAAACCTCTCAAAATTTCATTCATTACTTTTGAATTGTAATGTTGTAGAAGCTTACCTTCCTTATCTGTAGGTGGATCATATGGTGGTGTGTATCAATTTTCAACTATTTTCAAAATTTTATTTCTAAGTACCTTCAAGTGAATCTTCATTCTCATACTAAAAAATATATAATCACTTCCATGAAATATTGGTTTTGAGTTATATGAGGACACATTATTATAATCCATTGTGTTCTTGAAATCTTTTCCTTCAATATTTTAAACTCTTCCAAAGAAATTTTCTCTTATACCAATTGAAGAACACAATCTTATACTGATAGGGGGGGTGAACAGTATAAGATAAATTTTTAATTTTATTTCCCAATAAATAGTATGTGATGTATAGATAGAAATATCAACAACAGTAATCAAAGTAATGCATAAATCACCATACACAATAGAGACACCAATTTAACGTGGTTCACCCAATGTGGGCTACTCCATAGAGAAAATATTTTACTAAAATTTTCTCAATCAATATATTGGGAATCCTTTCCCTATTAAAATTTTTATGGACCTCTATCCAAAGGAGACACCTATACCCTAATCAAGTTTATGGATTTCCATCCACAAGAGAACTCCTTTCTCCTTAGCTCTGACCGGTGATCTTCTAGAAGAACTATTGCCCCCACTACTTTGGCTAATGGATCTCTATCCACTAAAAACACCTATCCTCACTACCCTATCTAATGGATCTCTATCCACTGGAGACTATTGTCCTCTATACTCTATCACCTTCAAATATCTATCTCAAATCTATACTAAACATATTCCTTTGATCTAGTACAAATCTGTTCAATCTCTGTCTCTAGTCTGGCACAAACATGTCCTCAAATCTACACCAAAATCTATCCTCTGATATGTACTAAAAATATTCCTTCAATCTAGCATAAATCTATCCTCAATATTTTTCCTCTTATATGTACTAAACATAGTCCTTCGGTCTAGCACAAATCTATCATCAATATCTATCCTCAAGCCTTAACACAAAGCTTGATCTAATCACAAATCAACACTACTGGATCTACCCCAAACCTTAAATCAAGGTTTGAACAAATAAATAAATCAATTCTACTTCAAGTCTTCTCAAATACTTGTCTCAAATCTTCCTTTTAAGCTTCCATAATAGCTTACACTGATCTATCCACAAGTCCTCTCTAGGAATTGTCCAATATTCTCAATAAGTCCTCACTTGAACTTGTCCAAATCTGCTCAATAAGTCCTCACTAAAACTTATTCAAATTTGCTCAATAAGTATTCAGTAGAAATTATCCAAATATACTCTCAATCTGTATTGTAAGCTTCCATAAAAGCTCACACAATTCTATCCATAAGTCTTCTCAAAGACTTACCTCAAATCTGCTCAACAAGTCCACACTAGAACTTATCCAATATCATAGAAACATATTCTTTTTTTTCTTGTCTGTTCTTGTCTTTCTT
The DNA here is from genome assembly GCA_028583015.1 of Wollemia nobilis. Lineage (NCBI taxonomy): Eukaryota > Viridiplantae > Streptophyta > Pinopsida > Araucariales > Araucariaceae > Wollemia > Wollemia nobilis. Next base: position 11,079,993 of record JAQPPZ010000989.1, on the reverse strand, counting down.
TTCTTGGTCTCCCTTTGGTATTTTCCGTTGGTGTGTTTGTTGTTTTTTTTTTTGTGGTTTTTTTTTTGGTGTTTTTTTTTTTTTTTCTTAGCTTTTTTTTTATGTTTTTTTTTTTTTTTTCTAGTTTTTTTTTTTGTCTTTTTTATTCTGCTTTTTTAACTTTTTCTCTTCCTTTTTTTATTATTTCCTTCTTTTTCTTTTTTTTTTTTTTTTTTTTTTTATTTATTTTTTCTCATAGGGTTGTTTTGTCAAGTTTGCTTTGTTGTTGTTTGGTTCTCTTGGTTGTTTGGGTTTTTTTGTTGGTGTTTATGTTGGTGGCTTTTTGTTTTTTTGGGGGTGTCTTGTTTCTTTTTGTGTGATGGTTGATGTTCGGTTATGTTGGTTGTGTGTTGGTTTTGTCTTAAGTTGTTGTTAGTTTGGTTGGTATATTGGTTGTGGAGTGGTATCATTGTTATATGATATTGTGGTTGGCATTGTTGGGTTGTGTTTGTCTTGGTTTCTTCTTTTTTTGTGTTGGGTGGGTTGGGTTGGGGTTGTTAGCTTTGAGTCTCTTTTCTTTATGTTCTATGAGGTTGATGATCCATTGAGTCTCTACATTCTCTTTGTGGATTATGCTAGTTTTTCTTGATGACTTGTGGCTGATTTGGATGGTTCTGTGGTTGTGGTGTTTGGGGTTCTGTGGGCTTGTGGTGTTTGGAGGGTCTGTGGGCTTGTGAGATGTTTGTGGTTTAGTGAGGCTTGTGGCTGATTTGGGGTCTGTGGGCTTGTGGTGTTTGGGGTCTAGTGAGGCTTGTGGTGTTTGGGTTCTAGGGGGGCTTGTGGTGTTTGGAGGGTCTGGGGCTTGGGGTGGTGGTTTTTGGGTAGGTTTGCAAGTCTTTGGGGCTTGTGTGGGGGGGTGTTTGTTAGCTTTATGAGTTGAGCTTGGGGTGGGGGAAGACTTGTGGTGTGGGGGTGGGGTGTGGTGAGGGGGTTCTTGGGTGGTTGGGGGGGTTGTGGGGTCCTTTGGGTGGGTGGGTTTGTTTTTTGGGGGGGGGGTTTCTTTGGGGGGGGCTCTATTCATGAGGGAGGGTGGTTTCTTTGGGGGGGGGTTTTCATGGGGGGGGGTTCTCTTTGGGGTGGGTGTCTTTGTTTGGAGTTCTCGCTTTGGAGTTTTAGTTTTGTGGATGTGCATGTTGGGTGAACTGTTTGTGTTGTTTTGTTGCTTTGTATTGTTTTGGTTATTGCTTTGGTTGAAGTTATAGGTTGGGTTTTCTATTACCTTGGTTAGCTTGTGTTCTTCAATGGGCGCGGATGCGGGCCGGGGGGGGTGGGGGCGTGGCTCTGGTATGGGGGGGGCTCCGCGGCGGGGGCCGTGGCGCGTTGAAGTAGGGCGGGGCGGGGGGCGGGGGGTATGAGTTGTGTTCGGGTCGCCAACGTGGCCCGTGGGTGGGTGGGCGGGGGGGGGTGGGGGCGTGAATTGGGGGGAGTGGTAGGGGGGGCGTGGTGTCTAGGGGGGCCGGTGCCGGTGGGAGGTTTAGGAATAGGAACATGGGTATGAACGAGGCACAAGAATCAAGAAATGGATAAAAACAAGAATGATAACAAGAACAGCAACAGTGACATGAACAGGAACAAGAATATGAACAAGGAGAACAAGAGAAGACATGGTAAGGCAGCTATAGACACTGATGAATATTAGTGCCTAATGGGAGTTTTACTCCCACCCTTGAATTAATCACCTCAACAGGAGGTTGGGGAGGGACTAAGCTAAGAGGCTCATTCTTAGTCCCAAGCCCCAAAGGTGACCCTTTGCCATTGATGACAAATGGGAAGAGATATGAGTAAGGGGGAGATCCTCAAGTCAGGGGGAGTTGTTTTCTATACAATAGTTTTGAGTTTGGTGTTGTTGAGAAGCATGGTTTGCCATCAATGACAAAGGGGGAGATTGTTGGTAATTTTGGGTTTGAGATCCTATCTTCTTGTCTATGAGTTGTCATTGATGTCAAAAGGAACTAGCATTAATGTCAAGAGGATTTATTGGCTTCAAAGGTTGAAGATTCCAAAGAATATTTTCTAGAAGATTTGGAGAGATTCCATGTGGTAGATGAAAAGGTTTTTATCAAAACCATGGCCGGTTTAAGGGTTTTTATTAAAACCGGTGGATGCATTAAGGGTTTTTCTCAAAACCACTCTCGACTTAATGCAAAGTCTGGAGACACTTATTAATTAAATAACTTAAGTAATAAAACCATTTTAAGGTTTTTTAATTAATTATTTATTTGATTTAGTGATTAAATTATTTTAATAATTTAATGGGTTCTCCACCTAAGGTCTAAGGTCTAAAAGACCTTTGATTATTTTTTAAATAATCAAAAGGGTTTCATAAACCCTAAAGTTGTTTCGAAGGCGCCACAATAATATTAATTCGAAAAGTTTGAATTATCCTCCCGCCGACGTCGTGCATAGCATGGAATTTTGGCTATATAAGCCATAACCTATAGTCCAAAGCAAATGTGTTAAAGAAATTTGAATTGCACAAAGGTTGGGAAGTAAAAGCTACGACTATCATTTTTTTGCCACGTTTATCCATCGCCAAAGGGTTAAGGAGAAGGAGACTCTTGCTAGCCTTCAAGCTAGCGTCGTTGGCCTAGTGGCAACGACTATTCTGCGAAGGCGCTTGAAGGGAGGTCAAGCGTTCGACTCCCGCCGTGGAGTGTGAGAAGAGTTTTTGCACTCCGATTTTTTCAGAGGTACTGTTGACCCGTAATTTTTGGAAGCATTTTTTTCTGGTAATGTTTTTTAAATAAAATTTGCATTTTGTTAAAGAAGAAGTGGTTGGGCATATTTATTTAAAATTATTTTTGAGGTTAAATGCTTCTATGGCGATATAAGGTTGATAGTGTGTGGTTGAGATTTTTGGCTTGATTTTTGAGTGATATTTGCTTAGAAGCTATTATTCCTTGAGCATGGTTTAATTAATTTGGATAAATAAGGTGTAAAAGGATATATTGCTTGTATGCTTTATATTTTTGGTAGTTGACTTCTAAGGATTGGATTCATAAGGTGTTTTATGGAATAAATATTTTTGTGGTTACTTTTATTATCTAACCCTAACTTGGTGGCAAATTTGAGGGTGGTGTTGGTAATAGGTTGAAGAACTATTATCTTCTTCCTCAAACAAAGGTATGGGCAACTTCTTCCATGTATATTTTTGATGGTGTATTTTTTGAAATTGAGTTTGGAGTGAAAAGGTTGTCTACTAGGTATTCTTGTTGGTGTAAATCCCATTTTTTGGATATTGAAGATTGTTTATGCATTAAAATCATTGATGAGTTTTTTGGGTGAATGCATAATTATGGTTGAGGAAGAGGAAGCATTTTTGCACTAGGGTTTATGTTAGTAAGTCTTGCTACTTGCTTTGAGTTGGCTGTTTTGAGATTGATGGTTGAGTTACTTCCATAGAGGTTGTTTTGATCAAGTTAATGCTTTACTTGATACATGATTTGGGCTTACTCCATTGAGAATGATTTGAGCAAGTTATTCTTTGCATTGGTGATTTATGTTGGTGGCTGTTTTGTTCAAATATCTTTGGAGGGAAAAGGATGTCTACTATTTTCCTTTTCATGTAGTGAATTGTTGAATGCTTCAAGGTTAATGTTGAGTTGAATGATGTTGGTTAAACCTTGTCTATAAGCATTGTTGTTAAAGCCCTAATTAGTTGAGAAAAGATATTGGTTGTGGAAAGAACATGAGTATCATTGTTATATGAGATATTGCATGGTTGGCAATTGTTGGGTTGTGCTTCATGTTCTTGAGAAAAGCATACTACATCTATCTTATTCTTTTGAGATTGAGATTGAGTTGATATTGAGATTGGGAGTTAAGTATAGAACATACTGAGTCTCTAAAAATTCTCTTTATGTTTCTATGAGGTTGATGAATCACATTGGGTCTCTAACAATTCTCTTTGTGGATTCATGCTAAGCAATTTTTTCTTGATGAACTTGTGAGCTGATTTGGATAGGTTCTAGTGAAGACTTGTGAGCTGATTTAGACAGGTTCTAGTGAGGACTTATGAGTTGATTTGGAAAAGTTCTAGTGAGGACTTGTGAGCTAATTTGGATAGGTTCTAGTGAGGACTTGTGAGCTGATTTGGACAGGTTCTAGTGAGGACTTGTGAGCTGATTTGGACAGGTTCTAGTGAGGACTTGTGAGTTGATTTGGACAAGTTCTAGGGAGGACTTGTGAGCTGATTTGGATAGGTCCTAGTAGAGGACTTGAGGACAGAGTTGAAGTGGTTCTTTGAGAAGAACCTAAGGATAGTTTTGACAAGCCTTTGAGAAGGCTTGTGTGTGGAGATTGATTTGTTCAAGCTTTATGAGTTGAGCTTGGGACGGATGAAGAGTGAGGAAGACTTGTTTGGACTGTTGTGTGTAGTATAGGTTGATGAGTTACTATGGAGGTTATCAGTGAGGACAAAGGTCTCTTGAGGCTAAGCATTGAGGACAGGAGGTCTTCTGTGGAAAGGAGTTCCATGTGCTAGCAGAATAAGAGGTAGGTGATCTTCTGAAGTATCATTTCCAAAGCTGAGGGGAAGGATTCTCCTTTGTGCAAGAGGCTCATAAATTTGTGTGGAGGGGAAGGATTCTCCTTTGGGCAGGAGGCTCATAAATTCATGAGGAATGGAAGGATTATCCTTTGGGCTGAGGCTCATAAACTTTGTAATTGGGAAGGATTCCCAAAGAACTTTGAGAAAGCTTTTTAGAGAAATTTTTTGTGGATGTAGCCCATGTTGGGTGAACCACGTTAAAATTGGTGTCTCATTGTGTGTTTCTTTATGCATTGCTTTGATATTGCTATTGGTTCATTGCTTTGCGAAGTTGAATTTAAATAGATAAAGTAAAAATATGTCTTATACTGTTCCCCCCCTCTCAGTATAAGCTTGTGTTCTTCAAAGAGAATTGTTAGAGACTCAATATGTTTCATATTCACCACAATGCTCAATTAATTTTAATCACTCTTTTATAAATATATAGAGAATTGTTAGAGACTCAATATGCTTCACATTCACCACAATGCTCAATCACTTTCAATCACTCTTTTAGAAACATATAGAGAATTGTTAGAGACTCAATATGCTTCGCATTCCCCACAATGCTCAATCACTTTCAATCACTCTTTTTAACACAAAAACATATAGAGAATTGTTAGAGACTCCATATGTTTCACATTCATCCACACTCAACCTCTTTCTCAAATCAATTCAGAATATAGAATAATTTGTTTCATAGAACTTGAACTATCACTTTAATACATCCACTTGACTAGGCTCAACCAAATCTACTCAACCAATCACTCAATGAAATAATCCTTGCTCACAAACTCTAGAACAAGCATATGAACACTCACTCAAATATTTCAAACAATGCTTATCAATCAATCTCACATAACAATGATACTCATTATCTTTGCAAACCCTAGTTCAAGTTCCTCACTCAACCAATTGCTTCAACAACAATGCTAATCTCACATAACAATGATACTCAGGATGCTTCCACAACCTCTAGTTCAAGTTCACTCAACTAATCACTTCAACAACAATGCTTATAAAACAAGGTTTTATCAACTCTTTATTCCAGAAAACCTTGAAGCATTAATTCAACACACACTCAACAATGCTTACCAAACAATAATTTTCACTTCAACTTTGCATTCACAAAATTCAATAATCACACACTAGGAATATGTGCCCATATATTTTGTTTGATGTAAAAGTGCCTTAAGAAAACCAGTCTCAATCACAATTTTCTTCTCTCCAATTGCAATGGTTGGATACCAAAATATCACTCCAACACTTTCTCAAAATATTCCTTAGACACAAGAATAATCAAAACTCAATTATACCTTATTGATCCCTTTTTAAAATTAACCTCCATCAAATCATACATTAAAAATAATTACTTAGATACACCTTATAAACTCCAACTTAAAATAATATCCAACACCACACAACTTCCTAAAACACCTTACTACCCTTTCCAAATACTAAAGCAAATAACACCAAAAATTTAATTTTGCATAAGCCTTCCCTTAAAACCTTACAAACCAAATCAATATGCAAAAATAATAATTTTTAAATGCCCAACTAATATCCTCAAAATTTTCAGCGCTCAACTTTAAAGCATACCTTTGACCTCCCCCAAAAGGGGTTTCGACGTGATTTGATCCACCGTATTCCCAATCCTAAGCACCTTAGTTCTTGGGAGCCCACTGCGTGGGCTATTGGTGCCCACATGAAGGAAGGAGGACTTCCTTCCTCTTATACCTCCGTGCACCTTTGACTTCCCAAGAAAATCAAGAAGCACTCCTCTTTACAACACAATTCACACAAGCTTGTGTTAATTAAAAATTCGAAGGAATGGTGATTTTGGATAAGGTGGGTAATTCCTTTTTTATACACATGTAGGTATTGTCTCTCCATGTCAGTGCTTAATAATTCAAATTCGAATTTCAAATTTAATTTAATAACCCACCTTAGGGTTAGTTAAAAATTAATATAAATTAACTTTATAACTAATATTAAAATTAATTAATAATTAATTTAAATAACTTAAGTAAATTAAATTATAAATTAATTTATAATAAAAATTATATTAATTAATTTATAATTAATTTAAAACTTCCCTTTATAATATTATAAAAAATATTATAATATTATTCACTTGGGTTTCTTCTTTTGTACTTTGGGCCATATCTGAATTCCTGGAACCAGATCTTGATCAACTGAAACTAGAGAACTTGAAACTGATGCTGCCCACCAAAACTACCACTAACTGGTGTTGAAAGCTTGAAATCAATGACTACTCACTCTTGACATCAATGACAACTTATCTACTCAAAATGTCCAACACATTCATCATCACTTGTCTAACCCACACTTATTACCATTTCATCCACATCCACATCACCAACAATGATGAGTCTTGAAATTGCCTCAATAATAGCATGTTTTGGACCATCATTGAATCCCTAAAAACCATGTGATATGTTTTATATGCTAATTATGTTGATTCAAATACACTATATATCAAGTATTTACATGATTAATGTGTTTAGGAACATTATATTCTATTTTTGTAGATTTTGTACAGTTTTGCATTACTTTAGCATGATTTATTAATGAAAGGCATGCATGGTTTGAGCAACAATATTTTAATATCTTTTTACTTATATTTTCTATGTGCTAATTTACCTAAATATGGAAAATAGTGCCAAAATACTATAATTGTGCAGTTGAAACATGATTTCTATGTAAATTCCAGCCAGCTACCAATGAATGGCAAGGCCTGGAATTTACCAAAGAAGGATGAAATAAGTTGGGATCACCTCCTAGGAATTGAATTAAAAAACCTACCTAAAAAAATCAGCTGAAACGGATATTTTTAATGCATTTTGAGCATAAAGTGCACCTACAACCAGTTATTCCAAAGATCTTCAGAATAACATAGGAACACGCCTCTTGTTGAACACCTACAATTTTTAAGTGGTTGAATGGGTAAAGGAAGGAGGAGGAAATATAGGAACCACATTCTATACCTTTCCTCACCATTCCCTATTTCCAGAAGACACAAATCACAAGAAAACACCCGTTGATGCAGCCTGTCCTATACTGAATTAGACCCAGTCAATTGTAGAATATTAGGCAAATAAATTGTAAAATAGAATAGGATATTTTGTGCACATAAAATAGATATTAAAACATTATAAATAGGATATCTCCCATATTGGTAGAGCTATCAGAAAAATAAGAGTTAGCAGAAATAGATTCAAATTGTAACAGAGTGCAGCAGCAGAAAGTGTAATGTTGTTTCTAGAATAAATAAAGTGCAGTTATTTCATTATCTCTGTTATGCATGAATGTGTGTGAAATTTAGCAAGTAAGAGGAGCTCATACCTTCTTCTGGAAAAGGAAGCAAGGACCACTTCCAAGCCTAGGATAAGAACTAACAAGACATGTTTTCTTCTAGTTTCTACTGCAGCAGAATTAGTTGAATATTTGTCAAATTCATCTTTTATTTCACACTAACCTTTGTTGCAGTTTTTATGATTTATTTAAAGTAAACTTGTAGATTTTCTAAATGAGTGATCATTAGATTAGCTACTATTCCATGTTTCATAAAAATAATAGTATTACTTTATATCCTTTCATTTCAGCAACTTGTACCAGTTTTTTGCACTTTTTCTTTTTGTTGTCAGCTACTGTAACAAAATATTGACAACCTTCTGAAATAGAACACTGATAGGAGTTGGCTTGTGTGCTTATTATTCAAAAAATTCATTTATGTAAAAGTAATTAAGTTTAAATTCTACAAAAGTAATTAGGCTTCAATTCTGCAATGGTAGTTAGATTCCAATTTTTGTAACTTAGGATCAGATTTCTATTTCTATAAGTAAACTAGTTTGTTTTATGCAACATAGAAGTAAAAAGGTGATATAAAAACCTCCAACATGATCTATTATACCAATAAGACATGATGCTTCCAGTTGAACTAAACTACAGTCCTGATCAAAACTTCTCTTGCAAACAACCTTAAACACTGCCCTAGATTGACAAATCATTGAAAATTAATAATGTTATTAATGACACACATTATTTTGGCACTATTTCCAGGGACATAGTGTTGTTAGAAGATAAGAATAGTCAAAATAGTTGTTAAATATGCTGAGATATGAATATTTAGAGTAAAATTTAAATATAATAGATGGTATAAGTAATAATTATTGAATTGCAATTTAGATCATTAAGGAGTAAGAATGAATGAGTAAGCTAAGGGATGAAAAAGGAATATTTATCAAGACCACCCATTTACCTATTACAGGAAGGTGATATTTGCACTGAGGATGTGAGTTGCCTATGTTTGAAATTCCTGATAGAATTAAAATAACCAATACCTTCACCATCAGGAATTGAAAGATATCTTGAAAACACAATCTTAGAAGAATTATCTACTAATTATTTTCCATCTACTTCTGATTCTATACAACTAGAGCAATTTGGACACACCTACACCAAGGTTTGGAAAATCATTATGGTAGATATAATAGAACACCAGGATGGAGCTAGTAATATCCACAATAGAGTAGATAATCCTCATTTTTCTAGGACTTTTGAGTACCTTATTCAATTAAAGCCTACGCAGAACTCTCCTATGAAAACAATTTCACCTTTAGTACTTCCAATATTTCAAGGGGTTATATCTAAAGATCCTAACCAGTTCTTATTTGAGTTCAAAGTAGTATGTCAAACCTATGATTATGTAAATGACAACCAGAAACTCAAAATTTTCCTTTCTATACTCAAGGATGCAGCATTACGTTGGTTCATGAGTCTAGAAACAGAATCTATTCAAACTTGGGAACAAATGGAGAGCATATTTTTGCATAAATACCAAGATTATTAAAGGGTAAGAAACAAGAAGGATGGATTATTATGAATTAAGCAAGAAAATGATGAAACCTTAGAATATTATCTTGATAGGTTTGCATTTGTTCAAAAAAGGTGTGGCCCTATAGATTCTGAAATGTGCAAAGCCATATTTTTGATAGGACTACAAGATGAATCCAGAGAAGTATTGGACTTAATGGGAAACTGGTATTTAAGTACCCTTAACAATGAAGAGATTATGGATTTATGTAGAAATTACTCCTGCACTAAATAGAGAAGAAGGAAAAAGAGTACAAATGACAATGATATGAGGGATCTGATAGAAGAATTTGCAAATTTAAAAATTTATTTTCTTGTGCATCTAGACACAACACTAGGGGAAATGAATGCCAAAATCAAATCAACAGAACTGCTAGCAATTTATTGTCCAAGATGAAGGAATAAACATGCTTTGCAAGAATGTCCTTTAAATAAAACATCAATTTTAGCCATTTGCAACATTTTCTCAAAAGGACACCTAACTGATAAATGCCATCTACTGCCTCAACTCAAGAATGTTTTGGAAACTCAGATTGAAGAACTCAATTATTTTGGACCAAAATACGGGGGGATTTTCTCAATATCAACATACCCATCATTTTCCTACAAATTGGGAAAAACACCCTTGGAATATGCCATGGGAACAGTCAGAACCACCCCAACAACCTTGGAATTACCCTCCCTGGACAACTCCTCAAGAATTTCCACAATCAAGTTGGGGTAATCCATCATGGAATCAAGTCAATCCACCTTGGATGCAAAACCAATCACAAGTACAAAATTGGGGACAACAATACCAATCTTATCCAAGGCAGCAAAACTTTCAAGGAATATATCAAGGTCAAAATCAAAATTTAGTGTCGAACCCTAATCAAAATTTTCAAGGAATATCTAACCAACCACAACAAACACAATAGGTAAAGCAACCTCAACTTCCAGCCCAACCAGTGAGTAATCTAAATAATACAAGATATGCATCCCCTGTCTATGTGGTTGAATTTGAATAAAATGCTAAAGTCCATGTTCTTGATTGCAACAATATCCAACTTTGTTCAAGAAAAATTCTACCTAAACCTATTCCAATTGAAATTAAATAAAATATATTGCAAGAACATTATGATCCAAATAAATTCAAATCAATGTTGGAGAAAGAAGTAGAAAAATAGATAAAATACAAGTAGAAAAAAATACCTTCATGAGGGATCATCCCATATCCTGAAAGATTCAACATTGCTACAGAAAAATTTGAATCAGACCTGGTAAAAGAACTTTAAAAGTTAACCATATCACTCCCCTTATTGTAATCCATTAATATTGTGCCTTTTATTTAAAAAATTGTCCAATATTTATGTATCAAAATACCAGGGAGAAAGAAGTCATTTTCTAAAACTTTTTAGGTTGAAGGAAATATAGCTGATCTCTTATCAGGGAAACTAGTACCTCCAAAGTATAGTGACCTAGGGGGTCCAATTATTACAGTAACTATAAGTACAATACCAATTTCTAATGTCTTAATTGATCTAGGAGTTGCAATAAATGTAATGACCAAGGATACAATGGAAAAATTACAGCTCAAACACTTAAGCCCTACATCTACAATATTATAAATGGTTTATAGGTCAGTTACAAAACGTGAAGGTATAATTGAAGATATCTCCATAGAAGTTTTTTCCTAGGAATAACGTGTAGATTTTATGATTTTACAGCCTAGAAATTCAACACATGGTTACCCCACTATTTTGGGAAGACCTTGTCTTGCAACTGTAGCAGTATTTATAGACTGCAGATCAGGAGATATGACAATTTCCAATGGTATTGACTTAAAGAAGAATTATCTATATCCCCTTGCAAGATCCTCAAATAAATTTGTAGGTCAGTTATGGTTTCTTGATTCATATGAGGAATAAGAAGAGATCATCTCCATACGAGCTACTATAGTAGTAAAGGAGCATATAGAAGACATAGACTCCCATGATGAAGGGAATGTTGAAAATGAGACTCTATTAAATACTCTGCATGAGAAAGGAATGGAGGCTGAAGCAGTAGTTGTCCATCAATTATTAGGGAATGGTAAGGGCCAAATTTTTGAAAATGAGTCATTCACACTACCACATGGGTGGCATCATCACTTACTCCCTTATTCTCATTGTTCCATACAAGAGATGCTTCCACCAAAAATCATTGTCAAAAATGAGACAAGAGTTTTTCATTTCCTAAAAAATTATCATTGCCCACTGAACTCCTTGATAACCAAGCATGAAGGAGTAAATTTTGTCCTTCTAGGAACAAAACAGATAGAAGTTCAGTCAGGTAAATTTTTGAACATTAATAACTGGCTTACTAAAGAAGAAGAAGTAAAATTATTAGTTGTGTTGCAGAAACATGTCCATGCTTTTGCTTGGAACTATAAATATATGTCAGGAATCTATCCTAATATATGTACTCATAGAATCTATACTGAATATGTTAAACCAGTGAGACAACCCCAACAAATATTGAATCCTACCTTGAGAGATATTTTCAAATATGAGATTGAAAAACTCTTGGAGGTAGGGTTCATTTATCCAATTTTTGATAGTCGATGGGTCTCTCCATTGGTTATAGTTCCAAATAAGAATGGGAATATGCAAGTATGTATAGACTATAGAGAATTGAATAAAGTAACATACACAGATAATTTTCCATTACCATTCATAGATCAAGTGTTAGATACTCTTGCTGGAAAGAATTTTTTTAGTTTTCTTGATGGATTGAACGGATACAATCAAATTCAGGTTGCACCTGAAGATCAAGAGAAAATGAATTTTACATGTCCATGGGGAACATTTGCTTATAGGGTCTTAACTTTTGGCTTACGTAATGCTCCAACAACATTTCAGTGAACAATTTTAGCAATTTTTCCTGATCTAATGACCAAAAGAGTTGAAATTTATATGGATGATTTCACAGTTTGTGGAGAAACTTTTGATTTTACATTAGAACATCTTGATAAAGTTTTAAACCATTGTGAAACATATCAATTATCTTTGAATCCTAAAAAAAATTTATGATGATGGAGGAAGGTATTGTTCTTGGTCATCACATCTCTTCTCACGGGATCCAAGTTGATCCAAAGAAGGTTGACATAATCAAGAATATTCTCCCTCCTAAGACTCAAACTAATGTTAGGATTTTTCTTGGATACATTGGTTTTTACTGTAGTTTTATTCACAACTTTAGTACAATATCCAATCCTATTTTTGCCCTATTGACTAAGGAATCTAAATTTTGCTAGACTGCAAAGTGTCAAGAATCATTTGAAAATTTGAAAGAAAAAAATGTAACTCCACTTGTGTTAAGAGGACCTAATTGGGCATTACCATTTCATATATAGACTGATGCTTCTAATACTACGATTGGAGCTGCATTAGGATAGATTGACAATGGTGAAAATTATGCCATCTACTACATTAGTAAGAATTTAATAGGAGCAAAAAATAACTATACCACTACTGAGAAGGAATTCTTGGTAGTAGTATATGCTATCAAAAAATTCAGGTATTACATCACAGGTTATCAAATATTCATCCATACAGACCATGCAACTATTAAATATTTGATGAATAAACCTATGGTAAGTGCAAGAACTATCCACTGGTTATTGTTGTTGCAGGAATTTGATATCACAATAATCAACAAACTAGGAAAAGCCAATGTTGTAGCATATTTCTTGTCTACATTACAAAACACATGAGAGGAAGAATTAGTTGAAGATACTTTTCCCGATGAACAAGTATTTGCTATATCATTCCAATCCCCTTGGTTTGCAGATATAGCCAATTACTTGGTCACAAGAAAAGTTCCCCCACATTTCACTCTAAAACAAAAAAAATAGTTGATAAAACATAGTTCTTCGTTTCAATGGATTAAGGGTATACTTTTTAAATGTAGCTCTGACCATGTGTTACACAGGTGCATCCAAAAGGATGAAGTGTATGATATCCTTCGAGCTTGCCATGATGAACCATCAGGTGGATATTATTCTGTAAAAAGCATAGTTAGAAAATTTTTAGGAACAAGGTATTACTGGCCCTCTCTTCAAAAGGATGTAAAAAAGTACATCAGGCATTCTGATGCATGCCAAATAATGGGGAAACCCACTCACACAAATGAAATACCACTACAACCTCAAATGGTTTTAGAACCATTTCAGAGGTGAGGGATAGATTTTGTGGGACCTATTGATCCACCCTCACGAGGAAAGGTGCATATTTTAGTATGCAATGATTACCTAACAAAGTGGGTCGAGGTGCATGCTTTCAAACATGCTCATGAAGAGAAGGTTGTTGATTTCTTGTATAATAAATTTTTTTAGAGATTTTGAGCTCCACAGTCTATTACCACAGACCAAGGACCTCAATTTACATCTAAAGTTATTGAAGCTTTTACATAATTGTATGAAATTAAACATAGGAAATCGTCGCCTTATCACCCACAAGCAAATGGTCAGGTTGAAGTAACAAATAGGGATTTAGAATGGATTTTGACTAAAATAGTAGCTTTTCAAAGGAGAAATTGGCTAGATAAACTACTTGAAGTAGTTTGGGATTATAATACTACATGGAAATCCACTACATGTTTTATACCTTATGAATTGGTTTTTGGTAAAAATCCCCTTTTACCTATTGAATTTGAGCTACTAACATTGTGAACAACTTTGGAAATTGGAATTGATTTGTCATAGGCACAGACAGATAGGATTCTATAGCTGAATACACTGGATGAACTCTGGTTGGATGCACTGCACCAAACTGAGATAATTCAAGAGCAGCGAAAGCAGTGGCATGACAACGACATTCAACATAGGAAGTTTTAGCAAGGAGATTGGGCTTTGTTGTTTTACTCTCACTATGAGGATTTCCTTGGCAATTTTTGGACTAGATGGATTGGACCCTACCAAATTGAAGAGGTATTTGACAATGGAGCAGTTCGTCTTTCTCCCATTGATGATTCACGGAGGAAGTTAGTAGTGAATGGGCATCGCCTTTGGGTATACCATGCACCACTACCCAAATCAAAATTTTTGCAGTAGCTTGATAGTTTGGATGTACAAAATGTGGAAGAGATTTCCTCTTCCATCTCAACTTCAAGATATTCATCATGATAATGGATTTTCATTAAAAAAAATGAAAAAAAAATCAGAAAAATAGAAAACAAAAAAATGAATGAATAAATCATGATTGTGAAATTCCTCCATGGGCATGATTTTGAGGAAATCATGAATTCCTTCATTGGCACAATCAAGATAAAAAAAAAAGTGATAAATAGAGAGAAAAGGAGAGATAAAAAAAATAGAGAAAAAATGAATAATTCAGCAGTGAAAACCTCTATGAGGCGCTGCTGAGTTGGTGTGCATGAAAAATAGTTTTTTGGAATGCATAATCTTAAAATAATCTGCATCATAATTGTAAAAACTCGCCAGCTACACTTGTTTTGAAGTGTTGCAGCAAAAAAATCAATAGGGCATCATCAAAAGAAGCCATCCATCAAAATGTGCAAATAAATTGTTTAAAACAAGTATATGTTTCTTGCACTTTTATCATTGTAAATATTTAGAATATAGTATGTAAGGATTAACCATTAGTATAAAAACATCTATGAGGTTTTGGCATATTTAAGACATACCAATATAGTTGGGAAAGAAGAAGGATTCTAGTTTCTATAAAACTTGCAGGTTTTTCCTTGGACAAAAAGAAAGAGTATACAAACTACAAATTTGGATGATGAAACATAAATATGGCTACAAAGGGATGTCTTCAAAATGACAAAATTTGTTTGATATTCAAAATTATGAATATTGTCTGATCTTCAAAATAGTATAACTTGTTTGATCTTCAAAATAATAGGTTGTCTTCAAAATGATGTAGCTTGTTGATATTCAAGATAGCAAAGCTTGTTGATATTTGGAATAGTAGAGTTGTCTGATCTTTGGAATAACAGGTTATATTTGGAATGATGCAGTTTGTTGATCTTCGGAATAGCGGAGCTTATTGACCTTTTGAATAGAAAAAATTGTTTGATCTTCAGAATAATAAGAGGTTGTTTAATATTCAGAATAAGGAATGACGAATTTTGTTTATATTCAAAATAACGAAGTTTTATTTTTGTTTTATCTTCAAAATAATGAAGCTTTGTTTAATCTGTGAAATAATAAAGTTATCTTCAGAATATGAAAAGGTAAATTTTAAAATTTGAAGTGCGCGACAGTGAGAAAAATTGAATTTCAAAATTTCCACGTGGTTTCTAAAAAGAGAAATGTTAGTTTGTTGCATGTGATTTTTTCCCGACAGGAGTAATCAAGGTTTTTACAGGAAAGTGTATCTCACTAACATAATAATCTTTGCGCTAACCGAAAGGGTA
Source organism: Wollemia nobilis (assembly GCA_028583015.1). NCBI lineage: Eukaryota > Viridiplantae > Streptophyta > Pinopsida > Araucariales > Araucariaceae > Wollemia > Wollemia nobilis. The sequence continues at coordinate 11,064,131 of JAQPPZ010000989.1, read as the reverse complement.
TGGTAATCCATGATAATCAAGCATGTGAAGGACCTGCATTCAGAGTGGGCACACCATTTAAGACAAAAGGATTCTGACAATATGGAGGGATGGCTATTCACCAACTACCACTTATCCAAAAAGAAAATGTAGTTTGTGCCACCTTCTTTCTGAAGACGACTCATCTGTTTCGTAACTCAACACTCTCATGATTACAAAAAAATGTGGTAAATTTTGATTAAATTTTGTCTGAAGTTGAACGATGAAAACATAATTTGCATAAGGTGGCCATAATAGTAGTGTTCCAATAGAACAAATGTGAAAATAAAATATGGGGTGAAAACGAATATGGAACCAAAAAATACCAGTTACCTTCGAGAAAACCCATAAATTCTAAGGATTTTTGAAGACGGTGGATTGATGCCTTTCCTAGATAATTTTTATGAATGTTCTGAAGACCTGGCAGTAGAATTCACCCACACATTCAGGAACAACATAGCCCACATCAATAGAATGACAATTGAGATAACTCTTGAAATATTGAGCCAAATTACTGAACTCCCTTTACAAGGTTTACAAATTTCCAAAATTGGTAGAAATACATTAGCAGATGTAGTTGGCCAGTTCACAGAAGAAGGGTATAGGGAACCATAATATCTAATGAACAAAAATACATGCAAGGGAGTAAAACAAACTAGTCTACAAGGGCCATGAGATGAAGTAGATGTATGGGTGATTAAGTTTTTAACTTGTGAAGACAATATGTTGTTTTGTCGAGGCATCATTTTTGAATTTTGAATCACCTCAGACATGGTAGTCAACAACCATAAGTTAGGGTTAATTTTACTTTGTACCTACACCAAGAATTATAGAAAATATCTAAACATTACCAGGATGGTAAAGAAGTCCTCGTCACCATGGGCTAATGAAACTTATCTGCAAACATCATTTTAGAGGTAATCCTAGAAGTTTTAACAAATTCTTCTTTGTTTGGAATGAAGTAGTTTATGGAGAAGAGAAATATGAGAATGAAGAGGAAGAAAATATTGTCATAGGGGAAGAAGCACATCAAGAAGAAGAATTAGAAACCCTCTCTTCTGAATATCCATCAACAAAAACTTAGAAAGAAAGGAAGAGAAGGGATAAAACTAACCCTAAAAAGGGGAAATAAAATAAAGTTAGGTTTTTTGAATATGTCACTATATTTCTAGACGAGGCCATAGAACAGAATGAAAACACTTGTAATACAGAGGGAGAAACACAGAGGAAGGGAAAATAAATTCCATCAAAAACAAAAATTGCTTCTTCATACTCTAACACTGCAAGAAAGCATAACATAGGGGAAAAATCTGCAACAAGGATTCAGAGGTCTTAAATAATCCATTAAAGGAACACAATAGAGAAAATAATTGAAGAGGAAATAATGGAGGAAGATACTATTCCTACATCATATTTAAGAAGAAGCCCTATGAACTTGCAAAAATAGACTTAGGCAACAAGGGACGATAGCCCTGAAATTGTTGAAGAGTAACATGATTCTATGTTCTTAGATGATACAAAAAATATAGGCATGGATGACCCACAAGATGACTCTACACAGGACCCAATAGACCAAAATGAGGAAGTAGGTACAATAGATCTAGGATCATCACCTGAAGATAACCTGCCCACTTGCTCATCAGATTCTGAAATAGAAGAAGAAAACATACAAGAGCAACTGAGAGCTGCTAGAAGCATCATAAGGACATATATGACATGGATTTATGAATGAGAGGTAACCATTAAAGAAAAGGATAGGCAAATTACTGAATTACAATAGAAGTAGAGATGTTGAAGAACATAGTGGCACAGTTAGAGACACAACCTACCAAATCTAGTGAAGGAGAAAATATTGCTCAAATATTTCTAAAACTATCAAAGCAAGACAAGGATAACACATCATCAGATGAAAGTTTACAGCCTCTCCCATAAGCTGAAGTAGTTGAACCCTTGGTTAGGAGGACAAAAACCAAGGAGATGATTGATGCTCAGGTCCCTAAATAGGATGATATTATCACAGGTACATATGAACAACAGGGACCTCAAAAGCATAAAAAAATAAATAGATTTGGAAATGAAGTTCTAAAAAAATTAGTAGAATATTTGGGACATTCTGAAGTTGCAGTTCCTAATTCTGAAGTTGTATCTTCTCATTCTTAAGATGCTTCAGAACAATCTAGAAATCCAATTAAACATACCAATGAAGGGCCACAATAGCGAACAATACAAATGACATCCATAGAGGAGGCCTTAGATCATCAAAACATGAGCAATCAAGTAAGTATTCCTCTACATCAGACTTCTATGCCTAATTTTCCATTTGTTACACCAAAAGTAGAAATAGAAGAAAATGGGATACAGGTAGATATGTTACCTAAATTTCAGCCAATAATAAGACCACAAAACACTGTTGCTTTAGAGAAATACAATGAGGATATAACACGGTGGGTTTTAAGATATCAAAAACTTGAAACTCAGATTGTGGAATTAAAATTTTTTGGAAAAAAACTAGAGAAAAAATATGCAAAAATTACCAGGTTGTAGGAATAGGTGAAATACCTTTGCCAGGTTGCAAAATATTTGGCTCAATTCATAAGACTAGCCAGATTTTATAGTTTAGTTTTAAAAGAAAGGTATCTTAGGTGGCAAGTTATGAGAATCCATTCCAATATTTCTTATAATTTGGAAACTTCTGAGGAATTCCTGGAATCTTACCTTAATAGCCTAGAAGAATAGAAAAACCTAATGTGTGAGTTGTTTATGCACAATTTATTCATTCTAGATGATGTAACATTTCATCCTCATATTTTTATAGGTGATGTACAGTTAAAGGCCTTCATGTCTACTCTACAGAATCAGATTTATTGGAGATAGAAAAAGAAAAAGAACAAGGAAATTGAAATACAGTCTCCAATATTTATAAGATATGTTCAACCAAATCATAAAATTACCAACAATCAACATTTTCTCATGATAAATAGGGCATATATTAAGCTAATGTATTTAAACAATCTTAAGGATTGTGTATCGCTCCAAATTTTTCACACCCTTACCTTCAGGCTATAGGATCCGTTCTCGGAAGGGGGATGTGAAAAGGATGGCACGGTACCTCGGACTGAGAGGCCTTGTGAAGGTCTCGCATCTCGGGAGAGGTGTATATTGGTGATTTTTTGACGGATGGTGGGTTCACCAAGAAACATTTAATGGCAGTTTCCACGCCTAGGTTGGGAATGTGTTTTATGTGTTCGTTTTAGCCTTAAGCATCCATGTCCTAGGTTTGGCCAAAATGCGTCTAAGCTATTCTATATGAAGATGCAGATTAAATAAATACAAAAAATAGAATTAAGACAAAAAACAAAGAAATTAAGGAATGTTAAAAGAAAATACCTGATTCGGATGTCTGATGAAGATTCTGATTCTTGAAGCAGTTAGGATCGTCTCTGATTTGACAGGATCGTCTGAGATCAGACAAGATCATATGAGATCTGATGAATTCGTCAGATGAATTCATCAAAGACCTGTAAATAGAGAAATAGGTGCAAAACATAGAAAATACAACTATGCTAACATAGGGAAACAGTGTAAATTGACAGTAACATTTTCAAACTAAAACTTGAAAACAGAAACATGAATGCATTATGCTAATTTAATCACAATTATGACTTAATTATGCATTTGATCTAGATGGGTGAACTCCAAAATGCAAGATAGCATAAAGTATCAAATAAACTAGCTAATTACAGCATAAAACAGCAGATTGAAAGATGAAGAAATGCAAACTTTAGGCACTGATTGCCTCAATGTTGACTACAGTCGAAATCATCTCGCATTGGTACAAAATCGTCTCTGATTCGACAGGATCACCTCCGATCTGAATAGGATCATCCGCGACGATGTAAGCTTGCTTTGGCTAAAAAACACTAAGGTACCTACAACAAAATTGGAATAGAACTACTGCAAATATTAATTTAGGGTGTTTTAACATGTGTGAAGTCGATTTACAAAGATTATCAGCTAGGGGGGTGTTAATGGAAGGGCTTAGGATTAAATAGGCTTAGGAGGGAGGTTAGGAGGTTGGAGATCATCCTTATTTGGGAGATCTCCAATGGGGAGGGTCTCTAACGAGCGCAGACATGCTTCTGCCCAGATTAGAGACCCATTGGAATAGAAGCTAATTGTGCAAAATTAGTTTAGGGACAAGATCGTCTGGATGTCCTAGTCCAGACGAAATCATCATATCTAGAGCGATATCGTCTGATTGACGACGATATCATCAAACAGTCAAAACAACCTCTAAAAATGGCACGGAAAATGGGGAAACATATTAAGCGACGGTTAACGAATGGTTTGGGAGGTTAAAATTTGAATTTGAATTATTTACTAGAGTAAATGTAATTATTAAGATTTCACTGCACCAATTTTAGGGTGCTACATTTTGCCCCCTCTTTGGCGAATTTTCCAAAGAAAATGCGTTAAAGATGAGTTCTTCTCGATCTACAAGAAAGCAAAAATTATTCTCATTTTTAGGCGACGATTCTTGGTCGAATCGTACGACAGCTTACTATGGTGCCCCCTCCATGTTTTTACCCAAATCGAACGTTTGAGGTAAAAACGTAGAAAAGCAAAATTTGAAAAATGTTTTTAATTATGTTTTGAATAAAATTAAGAAAAATAGGGTAAAACCCTAATGCATTTTTACTGTTCATTGTTCTGGTTTTAGAGCTCTACAAGCAAAAATGGTGGAGACAACGCACAGATCGACAGAGGTCCGACGTGGGCTATGGGTAAGAGTCTAGACTTAACTTAGAATGCTTGAATTTGAATTTACATGCTTTTTAGGTGAATTTTAAATGAATTTTTGAGCATCGCAGCCGTTTTTGGGTCGTTGACATCATCGGGACGAAATCATCCCGATTTCGATGAAATCGTCTCAAGTTCGTCGATTTTGTCTAAGGGTGAAATCGACGAAAGGGGGACGATTTCATCAAATTAGGGACGATTTCGGCTTGCGAAATCGAAGATGATTCTGCTCAAATGTGGGACAATATCGTCTAATTGTGGACAATATCATCATTTTATGAAATTGAACTTATTTTAATCTTGCATTTTTAATGAATGAGTGTTATTAATGATTGTTATTGTTTTGTTGTTTATGTTGCAGAGAGGATTGCTAAAGAGTAGGGAATGGAAATATGGGAGGTTGAGAGATGACTTGGCCGCTCTAACACAGGAAGAGCGGGATTAGCTGGCACTGGCCGACTTACAACATGTGGCAGAAATGCCATAAGTGTCTATAGACATGGGGCTACTGACAGCCCTGGCAGAGAGGTGGTATCCGGGTTCTTGTTTCTGGCTACCTACAAGGAAGATGACTCCCACTTTGGAGGATGTATGGAGGATTATTAGAATCCCCATACAATGACGGTTCATCACTCCTACGACCAATCAGGGCCATGCTATGATGCGGTTGTGTGGTGACCCAAGCTTCGCCCTAGAGAAGGGTGGAGTAAACATCGAGGCACTACGTCAGATTCCTGGGGCATCTAGACTCACACAAGTTTTGGCTGGAGTGGTTTGTGGACTTCTGTTGTGCCACCAGAGCGGGTGTAGGGTACCATGGATACTATCAGATGTGATCTACGACATGCGAGACCATGGTTACAGATTTTCTTGGGGCAGCTTTGTGCTATGTCAGCTATACAGGATCTTGCATGGGGTCATGTACAAGGGCGATCGATGTCTAGTTATGACATCGCTCCTATAGGTTTGGTGCTGGGAGAACATTGCAGTGCAGAGGTCGGTAGGGCTTCCTTTGACAGGGATTGATGCGGAGAGGCCCTGAGTTTTCTACTAGTGGCTCCGAAGAGGGTCACAATGATGAATTGACTTGTCGATGTCCCGAAGACTACTGGATGACCTTGTCCTAGACCAGATCACCTAGAGGACTTGAAGGGAGCACCCAGGGTGGGTCGAGGACGGACAGGAGCTGGCTCACATCAGGCGAGTTTGCTGGCTATGGATGAAGAGGGGAGATGTGGAGCTCCATCGCTACGACCGAGTTTTGCGATAGTTTGGTCTACAGCAGGGGATCCCATATCTCAAGGATTATGAGTTTTCTAGGACTGTCCAGGATAACACCACAATGAGCGGGGCTCCAGACATGCAACGCTTCTGGATTCAGGACTCGGATGATGCCTCCATTCAGCCAGTGGATGGGGATGACATAGGGGTAACCGATGACTACGATGCCTGGTATGTAGGCATCCGCCCTCCTCGGATGATGAGGGCTCAAGGTCTGATTCATGCAGTTGTGCTTCGGATAGGAAGGTGACACCAAGCAGCTATGGAGGTGACCCAGGGTCATAGTGGGAGAGAGCAGAGGAAGCCACAAGCACAGGAGAGGCCACGATAATGGGAGAGGAGGGCGGAGAGACCCCCTTCTCCATAGATAGAGATGCCACCATCGCTCGATAAGGGCAAGGGTGTTGACACAAGGGAGAGTAGCGAGACAGCGACTCTCTGAGAGGAGATAATCCATCTCCAAGCACAGGTGCAGACCCTATAGAAGGAGGCTGCACGACATCGAGCTGAGGTGACACAACTCAGAGATGAGATTACATGCCTCAGAGCACGGGGCGGAGGGGCGAGCACTAGGGAGCTGGCATAGGCTATTGCCCAAATCACTTTCTATCAGACATTATACTATCAGATGGTGCCAGAGGAGGATAGACTACCACTTCCAGCTAACATCGTAGAGCCGATCAGGATCGGGTCATCGAGGACTTCATCCTGATCGACGACTAGGACTCACAGTACCACTCATACTATGATGGGGCCACCTCGTCCACCTCAGGGCGGGGGAGGAGATGAGGCTGAGAGCTCGAGGGGTTCTCGAGGCTAGACTACTACACTACATTATATAGATTGATATGATAGCATTTATTATTTTTTTGATAGAGGATTGAGTATGCCGAGGTACAGATTATGGCATACCAATCCAGTTTTGATATGATGTATATATACTGTTGATATATATATGAGATGAGATATGTTTTTGATCATATGACTTGTGTCTTATGTACTTTTATGATGCTTGTAATGTTTTGATTGATTGATTTGATGATTCATGTAATTATGTCGTTGGAAATATTATGGTTTGAATGTCATGCTTTAAAATTTAAATGAAATAATCTGATGTAACAATTTGGTTGTTTGTGATGAAATGTGATAAAAGAGAAAAAGAGACTTCTAACAATAATTTCAAAGGACATTGTCGCTATTATAGACCATTTCATGGAGTCGTCGCTCACTCGGTCGTCAAGCTAATCCCAATATAGAAATATTGTTAAAAAGTAAAAGAGTGCTTAAGAGATTGTCTTAAGACTTTGGTGCAATGGTGCAAATGATGATGATGATGGTTTGTTTTCAGATTTTCATAAAAATAATATGCATGAAATAATGTTAAAATGATTTTTGCTAGGCATAAATTCCTAAGTGTGATAAAATTTTTGGATAATTCCCTAGGAATTATACCATCATTGCAAAATTGAAGGTTGACATAATGACATGAAATAGTGATAATGTGCATGATTTTTGTTCAAAAACATAATTGTACAACATAATGATTTAAGTCATATGTTTTTCATGATTTTTAAATAAATGGGGGATAGAAATTGTTACAATGGTTTGCGCTAAGCATAGAATATGTAGGTATAGACTTATACCATCATCGCGAAAGTCCAAAAAAAAAAAGGATGGTTGATTTTTAATAAACAAAAAATATGAAGATGAGGACTTGTGCTAAGCATAAAATTCCAATTTTGGTTTTGGAACTATACCATCGTCGTGAAAGTCAATAATATATATATGTTTTGATTGTATTTGAAAGAAATTTTGATTATTATGTATGTAGTTGTCTTTAAGCTAAACAACTGTACTTTTAAAGAAGAAAATGAATTATTTCAAACAATTTGCAAGAAATATTTCAAAGTATCTTGAAGACAAAAGTTAGATTTATAAGGAATCCCATGTGCATATGTGAGTTCATTTCCAATCTTGATTTATCATAATGATACACAAAATCTCTCAAATATAAAATGTGTGTGCAATTGCTATGTTCGTTTACCAGTTTTGAGCAAGATAATATGATACAAGTGATTTGAATAAACCAAATAAGTGTTCATTAACCATGATGTAGATGCATATAACCATACTAGACTACTATGTAAGTCGGATTATCAAGAGCTAGCTAATCCATAAGCAGACATAGGTCTGTACAAAAGAAGGTCACTAATGTGACAGACATATCGCCACGCTAGGAGTTACCCAAGGCCAAGCAGGTTGGGCACAAACCACTTGTTATGGGGCTTACCTCACAGTTTTTGAATAATTAAGAATTCCAAGGATTCAAGCTCATCAAACCTTCTTTTATTTTCAAAGGGTAGGGAAAGGGATTTTATTGCTTTTGCTTTTTGCTTTTCTTTTTGTATTTTTTGCTTTTCTTTTGTATTTTTGCTTGATTTTTGAGATAATGCTTGAAACATTGCTGTAATGATATAAAATAACATTTTTCTTTTTCTTTTTTTCTTGAACTTTGCTTTTCTTCCTATGCTAGGGATACTTGCTCGGATTAGCTGTAGAGCAAGGGATTTTTATTCTGGTAGGGGTGAGCTTGTCCTTTTGCCAATTCTCAAAGATTCTAGACCATGTGCATGATAGGATAGCAGGGGAAAATTTTCGCTCAAGAAACCACTTCTACTATGTAGCAAAGCATGGAAATTACAATATAATCATTTTATTGTGAAAAATATCTGCTTGGTTTAAGTAAATAACAAGATCAATTCTCTATGCTCAAACTTTATTTAATTGAATTTTGTGGACTTTGATATAAGAGAGATTAGTAATCATGCCAGATAAAATAAAGATATTTATTTTGTGAGTGTGAAAGTGAGGGATTCCAAATAAATGCTAATTTATCCAAAATAATTTGAAACATATAACTGCAACATTTGTAAGAAGATATATATAAATATTTTTTGAGAAGTTTTGAGAATGTTGACTCTCTCTTTCTTCTTTATATTGTTTTGGTTTCGAAAGAGTCAAGAATATTGCTGTTTTTTTATTTTTATCATTTTTGTTTTTGAACACAAAATTAACAAGTGCCATAAATAAATACAACAAATAGTTTTGAAGATTTTGATGATTATGAATGTTTTTGGTGTTTTTGAATTTATAAATTGAAAGAAATACAAGATAGTGATTTTGAATTATTTTAAACAAATATATACAAGGATGAAATGACCAAATTTATACATAGTAACGTTTAAGATGCAAAATATTCATGGGTTCTTTAAGTTCTTTACCATCTAAGGTAGATAATTTGTATGCTCCTGATTCAAATTTAGCGGTGATAATGTATGGTCCAAGCCAGTTGGGCTCAAACTTACCTTTAAGGTCCTTAGTTGCATTAGTATTTTTTTGATTTTCTTTTAAAACAAGGTCGTCGATCTCAAAGGATCGATGACAAACTTTTTTAGCATATGATCTTTTAAGCTTGTTTTGGTAGGCACAAAGATGCTCCAAAGCATTGATGTGTTTTTCATCTAGGAGTTCCAGCTGACTGAGTCTACCAGCTCGATATTCATCTCCTACTTCGGTATCTTGAAGTAGTAGATCCAAAGAAGGAACTTCTAATCCAAATAGAAAAACGGCTTCAACATCATAAACCAAAACAAATGGTGAAGTTCTAGTGGGAGTTCGAACACTAGTTCGATAGGCCCACAAGGCTGGATATAACTAAATGTTCCAGTCACGACCAGTTTTATTGACCAATATTTTGAGAATTTTGATTAAGGTTTTGTTACATGCTTCTGCTTGACCATTACCCTGAGGATAATAGGGAGTGGACCAGCGATGTTGAATCTTGTATTTTTGGCATAATGTTTTAACATCTTTATTTTTGAAACAAGTTCCATTGTCAGAGATGAGATTTGCAGGAATTCTAAACCTACAAATGATTTGATTAAGAATAAATTTAGAGACTTGTGTGTCAGTGCAGGAAGCTAAAGGCATAGCTTCAACCCACTTCATGAAATACTCAGTGGCGGTTATGATGAATTTGTGTCCATTAGATGACACAAGATTGATTTTGCCAATAATATCTAAACCCCATTTTGAAAAGGGCCAAGGAGATGAAATAGCCTGCAGTTCTTGTGTAGGCACATGGACAAGGTCAACATGTTTTTGACACTTGTTGCAATGGTGCACATAATCATGTGCATCGTTCTCCATGGTAGGCCAAAAGTATCCTATCCTGAGGAGCTTTTTAGCAATGACACTACCACTAAAGTGTCCTCCACAAGATCCATCGTGGGCTTCACTCAAGGCTGATTTGGATTCTTCTAAATTCAAACATCTTAATAGGATACCTTCAAAAGATCTCCTATATAAAGTATTGCCAATTATTACAAATCGACTTGCTCGTCTATGTAATAACCGATGCTGGTTTCTATTAGAATTGGCAAGGAAAGTCCCATTTTGAAGAAAATCAAATATATTCGTATACCAAGGTTCAGGAGTAGTTTCGTTGATTAGAAACACATCCAAAGGTTCTAAGCATGACTTATTTGAAGCGGGTTCCTAGAGTCGATGAATAATGATAGTGGCATATTCGTCATCTAACTCCAAGGGTAGGAGAGATGCAGCTGCGGCCATAGCATCAGCTGCACGGTTGCAAGTTCGAGGAATAGCTTCCAAGGTAACTTGATCAAATAGAGACATTAATTGTAAAACATAGGCTTTATATGGGCACAGTTTATCATCTCTGGTTTGATAAACTTCATTAATTTGGTTTATAACCAGTTGAGAATCACCAAAAACTAATAGATGTTTAATTTTTAGCACTAAGGCAGTTCGTAATCCAAGGATTAGAGCTTCATATTCAGCAATATTGTTGGTGCAAGCAAATGTCAATTTGAAGGATAGAGGAATAAGATGTTTTTATGGGGATATCAAAATAATACCCGCACCAGCCCCACTCATGCATCGGGCTCCATCAAAGTATAAGGACCATTGTTCAATATGGTCTGCCTCTAATTGAAGGCATTCATCAAGAAACTCAATGATGAGGGGATGGGTAGACTTTAAGGGTGCAGCAGCTAATTGATATGCTATGATTTGACCCTTAACAGAATTCTGTCCTATGAACATGAGATCAAACTCACTTAGAGAAAGAACCCACTTGGTTGTGCGACCCGATAAATAAGGTCGACTCATGAGATACCTTAAGGGATCATATTTAGCAATGACATAGGTTTTTTGACTAAGCATATAATGGCATAATTTTTGCATAGCAAACACGACTGCTAGACATAGTTTTTCTAATGCTGTATATCGGGTTTCATAACTGATGAAGGTTCGGCTAATATAATAATTAGCCCATTCTCTCTTTTCATCGTCAAGCTGAGCTAACATAGCTCCTAAGGTAGAATCTGAAGCTGAAATATATAGGATAAATGGGCGATCAGGTTTAGGTGGTGAAAGCACAGGTGGATTAAGGAGGTATTGTTTGAGAAGTTCAAAAGCTTCTCTACATTCGTCGTCCCAATTAAAAGGGACATCCTTCTTAAGGAGTTTAAGAAAGGGACCAGTTTTGTCTGCCAGCTTATCGATGAAGCGACGGATGGCTTGAAGCTTACCTTGTAAACTTTGTAACTCAGATATATTAGTAGGTGCGGGCATATCAGTGATAGCCGCAATCTTGAGAGGGTCGATTTTGATACCACGTAAAGAAACTAAAACCCCTAATAGTTTATCGGACTTAACTCCGAATATGCATTTTGTTGGATTTAATCGAATAAGATATTCTCGTAATCGATTAAAAACTTTTCTCAAATCATCTAAATGATTGTCTTCATTAATAGAGTGAGCTATAATATCATCTACATAATCATGTAGGATATCATGCATCATATCATGAAAAATATAGTCATAGCTCGTTGATAGGTTGCACCTGCGTTCTTTAAGCCAAATGGCATCACTTTCCAACAAAAGGTACCCCAGGGGGTAATAAAGGCTATTTTAGCCTAATCTTCAAGAGCTATCCTGATCTGATTATAATTAGAGAATCCATCCATTAAGGACATCATCCCACTCCCAAAAGTAAAGTCAATGATTTGATCCATATTTGGAAGAGGAAAATCATCTTTAGGGCATGCAACGTTAATATCTCTAAAATTTGTGCAAACCCTAACTTTGGTAGCTTATTTCTTGGTGACTGGAACTACATTTGAGATCCATTCAGCATAATCAATAGCTTGTATAAAAACAACATTCAGGAGTTTTTCTAACTCCCCTTTGACTAGCAGAGCCACTTTGGGATGCATTTTTCTAAGTTTTTGTTTAACCAGGTTTAGCATCCGAGATGGACCACTAGATGATGCATGAATACGAAAGGGTCTAGACATGGCATATCTTCATATGTCCAAGCAAAGACATCTTCATACTCTTTAAGGAATGCAATATATTGTTCTTGTTTTTCTTGACTTAATTCTGATCCAATATTGATTATGTGAGGACTATCCTCAGTTCCAATATTAATTTTAATGACGTTTTCTACCTCCATGTGTAGATCTATTTCAAAGTTAGGTGGGGCGGGTGAAACACCCAATTCTTGTAATTCTTGTAAGGTTAATTTGGATAATTCATCTTGAGGATTAGCGGTCTCAAGTTGGGCTATAGTTGGTATAGAACCATCAAAGTAAAATCCATTGTGTAACATCTCTTCAACGGAGACATCATGGAAGATATCTCCTTCCAACTCTTCATCAGAGTCAACAATCATTTCAGGGTAAGCTATGGATAGCATGTTACATGTAAATGGCTTATTTTTTAGAGGCAAATCATCACACCTATCCAAATAATCTTGATAACATATGAGGTGATCGTCGTCTTCAAAAGGAAATGGTTGACCCTTACTAGGAAATAGGCCCACACCACAGTGGGCAGGCCACGGTTCTACCTCGAAAGGTTCTTTCATGCCATTTTGGAAAGGTCCCAAGCCTTTCCATTTATATCCCATTTTAAGCATTATGGGTTTAGCTTTAATATATTCATTGGTAAAATAACACTGAGCATATCCCTCATGATGAATTTTAATGTTTCGAGGGATTATTCCCCAGTCATATCCTTTATAAATGAAGGCACAACTCCTGACTTGGTAAGTACTTCCCATAGGTTGTGGGAGGCCCAAAGTACGAGGAGATGGTGGCAAGTTATTTAAAAGAATTGAATCTTGCATGAAAGCATTTGTTTTTTCTGATATTAAGGTTGTGGATAAATCTGGTAAAAGTTCATCAAAAAGAGCATAAGATGTAGAAGGATCATTCCCTATATCTTTAGATGTGGAAGGTATAATAGATGTTGATAATGTGGAAGTGTTAATAGATGGGTCTATAGGTTTTGAATTTATAGGGATAGAACATGAAGAATTGGTTGTAGATTGAAGATCTTTTTGAGGTTCTAGAGTGATTTGTTTAGAATATTGTTGATCTATATAGGAGGATGAAATTAATGGAGGGGAAATAGGTGAAGTTATGGGTGTGTGTTTCACAGTTTTAGATGAAAAATAAGAATTAGGATGTGTGGATGACAGAGCAGGGCAAAATTGCACTCCAACAAGTTCTGCCAAAGCACACATATCAAAGGGTCTAGGGTCACCATGGATAGTGACCAACTGATTTTTAAATTTGAATTTAACACATTGGTGTAAAGTTGATGGGACAACCCACATTGCATTGATCCAAGGACGACCCAAGAGTATATTGTACGATGCGGGGCAATGTACAATAAACACGGTGGTATCTAGAGTTCTAGGACCAACTTGCAATGGGATGGTAATATTTCTTGTGTTTCGTCATTAAAAGCTTTGATAATCATATCAGTTTTCTTCATTTCATCACTTCTAAAGCCAAATATTTGGTAGAAGTCAAAAGTACAAATGTTTAGAGATGATCCATTATCAATCAGGACTCGTTTGATAGCTACATCTCCAATTAGAGCAGTAATATATAAAGGATTGTCCTTATGTAAACTATGTTGTGGGATATATTTATCCCGGAAGTCAATACAATCAACCTCTCGAGTGATGATAGTATTGGTCATAGCTTCAGGTTGAATGTTTTGAGGTACCATCATTTGGCTTAATGTAAGCATCAACTCATCCCTATGGGTGGGAGAAGATCTTAATAAATCCAAAATGGAAATTCTGGTTGTAGTATTGGATAATTGCTCATTAATATTGTAAGGGGGTTTAGGTTGAACATGGGAAGCATGATTCCCTTTATTGGGATTTTTCAAAATGAATGGAGCTGATCCATCATTCTGGTTTGGTTCTTGTTGAGAATTTTGAGCCTGTTGTCGGGTAACGACTCCAATGGTACCTACAATGTTATATTGAGGATGTTGAACTGGTCTTGGTCGAGCGTTTATGGCTTGTTCATTAGGGAGGAATTGATTAGAAGAAGGTCGAGTAGTAACTCTTCTAGGAAATGGTTCTTTTGGAACCATAGCATCTGTGATGGGTTGAATAGGATCTGATTCATTTTCAGAACTATTCGATTGGTTTGACGTAATGTCTAGTTCACTTTCAATATCTGATTCTACATCACTAGAATCAGGAGTTTGAATATTATGTAGGGGCCTGGTCGTAACCATGGAGAAATTTGTGTCAAATATTTGAGGATCGGGATTAAGTAAATGTCCACTAATGGTTCCTACATATCGGGTAGGAGGAGGAACATTATGATGTTCAATTTGATTGGCCACCTCTTTACCATGTCTTGGTAAAGGGTGTTGAAATATGTCTAATGATTGATTAGCATTTTGATTTTGATTTTGGGGAATGGTATTTTGAGTATTATTAGGAGCATTTTGTTTCGGTTGGAAGGCTTGCACCTCCATTTCATTATTATCAATCAGATCCTATATTTTATATTTCAACCTTTTACAAGCATTGGTAGAGTGTCCAGGTCCTCTATGGAAATCACAGTGTAAGTCAGCTCTGTATCCGGGTATAGTTGGATCAGGTTCCTGGATGGCTGGTAATTGGATCAAACCTCTTTCAAGTAATTGAGGTAAAATAGTTGATAAGGGTTGATTCAATCTAGTAAATTCTCGAGGAGGTTTATCAGGTGGTTTCAATATAAATTTTTTTGTTGTCTTCATTGTATTGATATTAGCAACGTTTCTACTGTCAGTGACTCCGTCACCTACGACTTGTTTGTTTTTATATTGATTTTTAGATGTTTTCTCATCATCCTTCTTCTTAAGTTGGCCTCTCCTAATGAGGGCATCTTCTACTCTTCGAGCTAAATCTATAGCCTGATCAAAGGTAGTTAAAGTAGCAGTTGATAGCTCATAAGATATTTGTTCTTGCAAATTATTGATAAAAATGTCCAACATTTCCCTATAAGGTAGCACAAAGTGCAGTTTTCCTGTCAACTGCCTCCATCTAGCTAAGAAATCAGCAAAACATTCATCCTTATCTTGTTTTAATTTGTATAAATCTTTAATGGTTACATGCCTCTCGATGTAGGCACTAAATTGATGGACAAAAGATTCAGCTGTTTCTTCAAATTTTCTCAAGGAATGAGTGGGCAATTGATAGCACCACTCTAATGCCATTCCACCTAAACTTTTCGAGAACATTTTTAGTAATAACAAGTCATCATGTGATATATCATGACATGCTATCCTAAACATGCGAAGATGCTCTATGGGATCTTCGGTTCCTTTATATATAGGCAAGATGGGCATGGGAAAATTCTTAGGGTATGGTTGAGCTACAACTATGGGATCCAAAGGTTGACTACAGATCTCTCGATAATTGTACGAGGGATGATAAGGATCTATCTGGTCCATACGCGAAGCTAACTGTTTCACCATGGCTTCCAGATTACTAGTTTGCCCACCATATTGATTCGATAGGGCATTGATATGGGATTTGTGAGCATATGATGGAGGGACATGAAGATTAGATGCTATGTTGCTATTGTGTAAATTGTTGGTAGGAAAGGTGTTATGAAGGGATTTTGAAGTTGTATTATGTTGTATTCCAGATTGTTGAAAATTGGTGTTTGACTTCATTTTAGGTTTTTGTTTACTTGAAGCATATTGATCAATAGTTTGGTGAAGTAAAGTAGTGAAGGAAGTTTTCTTTTGTGTGGGAATGATTTTAGGTTGAATAACAGGTTCCTTAGGAGGACGGGTAACTTGTTGTTTTGACATATTTTGAATCATAGTGACCATATCTGTATTGGATGGTCCAGCCTTATCACTTTCTTGATCAATGAAAGACAAGGGATTAGTGCGTACATCAAACATATGTTCCATGGCTGCTTGAGTGTCACTAATTTGCCCTTTATCGATACGAACTGCCACATTAAGAGCGTCAATGTTATCATTGAGAAATTTCTGAAAATGATCTATGTTGTCAAAAGCAATAATTCCATTTGGAGCTACTCTAGGGGATGAGGGTCCATCCTCTTTAACACTTTCTTCTTGTTCGTTATCTTCACCTAAGTCATCTTCTGGGTGATCTAGAGTTTCTCCTTCCGAAATTGGATCTTCAGGAAGTACATTTGGGTCTCTAGTTTTATCTCCTAACCAATCTTCTTCTTCTCCTTTAGTTTGTTTACCATTCCTAAGTTTAGGCATTGTGCTTAATTTAGATTTCAACAAATATATATATATATATATATATATATATATTATGCAACAAGCTTAAGAGGTATATATTAATTATATACCTACTACAATATTTAAAATGAAATGTTTTTTGGTTTTTGCTATGTTTTTTAGTTTTTCTTTGTTTTTTTTTGTAATAATATTATAAAGACAAACAACACAATAAATGCAAGAAATAATACTGAAAGTAATAATCTAGTTTTCTATAAAAAATTTATAAATATCATTAATGGGCTCGAGTTCTTCAGGAGTCATGAAGTGTTCTTCTTCAAATTGAAAGTTTTCCTTCAAAATTTTAATGAAAATAGCTATAGTGATATTATCTCATCTCGGATCTCTGGTTGATAGAAGTAAAGCTCATGGCAATACTCTTGATATAGCATAGCTCGAGGAACTCTATTACATCTTTCCCTATCCGTAAGAACAACCTCTTGGTCTTCTACACGACCTAGGAACTGGTGTACAATGGCTGCGTTCTCGAGGTATTCCTCGAAGGTGAACAATTCTGAAGATACAAGAGCTCTCCTATAAGCTAACCATATATGGCAGGATCTCTGAAGTTCATGATAAAAGATGAGTTGATGAGGATCCAGGATTCTATCTAGGACTAGCCTCTTGATTTGTTTAAGTTTTGTTGACCTAGATGAAATGACACTAAGTCTTCTATCAAGTTCGTCCCACAAAAGTTGATTTCTATATGTTTCAGGCACACTAAGCACATAATTGATTTCTATGGCTGCCAATTGGTTTTCAAAATTTATAGTAACTGCTAATATTTTCTTAGGAGCTACCATCTAATATGCAACTTATTAATTTGAAATGATTTGAAATGCATCTATGTTTTAGTTGTTTTATATTTATATTTTTTGTTTTTTGTTTTCAAAAGGTTTTAAGTGCATTCACGTCGGGTTCACCAAAATGTATCGCTCCAAATTTTTCACACCCTTACCTTCAGGCTATAGGATCCGTGCCCGGAAGGGGGATGTGAAAAGGATGGCGTGGTACCTCGGACTGAGAGGCCTTGCGAAGGTCCCGCCTCTCGGGGGAGGTGTATATTGGTGATTTTTTGACGGATGGTGGGTTCACCAGGAAAACATTTAATGGCAGTTTCCACGCCTAGGTTGGGAATGTGTTTTATGTGTTCATTTTAGCCTTAAGCATCCATGTCCTAGGTTTGGCCAAAATGCGTCTAAGCTATTCTATATGAAGATGCAGATTAAATGAATACAAAAAATAGAATTAAGACAAAAAATAGAGAAATTAAGGAATGTTAAAAGAAAATACCTGATTTGGATGTCTGATGAAGATTCTGATTCTTGAAGAAGTCAGGATCGCCTTTGATTTGATAGGATCATCTGAGATCAGACAAGATCGTCTGAGATCTGACGAATTCGTTCAGAGACCTGCAAACAAAGAAATAGGTGCAAAACATAGAAAATACAACTATGCTAACATAGGGAAACAGTGTAAATTGATAGTAACATTTTCAAACTAAAACTTGAAAATAGAAACATGAATGCATTATGCTAATTTAATCACAATTATGACTTAATTATGCATTTGATCTAGATGGGTGAACTCCAAAATGCAAGATAGCATAAAATATCAAATAAACTAGCTAATTACAACATAAAACAACAGATTGAAAGATGAAGAAATGCAAACTTTAGGCACTGATTGCCTCAATGTTGACTGCAGTCAAAATCATCTCGCATTGGTATGAAATCATCTCTGATTCGACAGGATCGCCTCCGATCTGAACAGGATCATCTACGACGATGTAAGCTTGCTCCGACTGAAAAACACTAAGGTACCTACAACAAAATTGGAATAGAACTACTGCAAATATCAATTTAGGGTGTTTTAACATGTGTGAAGTCGATTTACAGAGATTATCAGCCAGGGGGGTGCTAAGGGAAGGGCTTAGGATTAAATAGGCTTAGGAGGGAGGTTAGGAGGTTGGAGATCATCCCTATTTGGGAGATCTCCAATGGGGGAGGGTCTCTAACGACGCAGACATGCTTCTGCACGGATTAGAGACCCGTTGGAACAGAAGCTAATTATGCAAAATAATTTTAGGGACAAGATCATCTGGACGTCCTAGTCCAGATGAAAATGTCAGATCTGGGGCGATATCGTCTGATCGGCGACAATATCGTCAAACGGTCAAAACAACCTCTAAAAATGGCATGGGAAAGGGGGAAACGGATTAAGCGACGGTTAACGGGCGGTTTGGGAGGTTAAAATTTGAATTTGAATTATTTACTAGAGTAAATGTAATTATTAAGATTTCACTACGCCAATTTTAGGGTGCTACAGATTATGCAAGCAATTTCCAAGATTTCTATGCAGACACTTTTACAACTGCTTTATCAGCTTGTAAGGATAGATGGACAAAACTATCCATGTCACTACAGAAAATAGAGCTTATTTCACCAATCAACCTAGAATGGTCCAAAAGAAGAGCAAAAGGTGTAATGAAGATTATCCTGACTATGAAACATCAATGGATAGGTCTGAGGTATAGGGATCCTACTATCATTAATCCTATTCATTAATTTTTTAACAATGATCCTCAACCAAATGACCAATTTTAGGAGTGGTTCAAGAAGCTTCAAGAAAGTAGAGGATATTATGTAGGGAACAAATTGTTCTATAGAAGCTAGAATTTGAATATGGACATGTGTGATTCAGTAGCCCAATAAAATGCATGAGGACATGCATTGAAATAAGTTGGGGGGAAATGATGAGGCTTGAAATTACCTCAATCATAGCATGTTTTGGACCATCATTGAATTCCTAAACACCATGTGATATGTTTTATATGCTAATTAAGTTTATTCAAATACACTATATCAAGTATTTACATGATTAATGTGTTTAGGAACATTATATTCTATTTTTACAGATTTTGTACAATTTTTTAGTACTTTAGCACGATTTATTAATGAAATGCATGCATGGTTTGAGAAACAACATTTTAATATATTTTTACTTATATTTTCTATGTGCTAATTTACCTAAATCTGGAAAATAGTGCCAAAATACTATAACTGTGCAGTAGAAACAAGATTTCTATGTAAATTCCAACCAGTTGCCAATGAATGGCAAGGATTGGAATTTACCAAAGAAGAAGGATGAAATCAGTTGGGATCACCTCCTAGGAATTGAATTAAACAACCTACCTAAAAAACCTGCTGAAACGAATATTTTTAATACGTTTTGAGCATAAAGTGCACCTACAACCAGTTATTCCAAATATCTTCAGAATAACAGAGGAACACGCCTCTTTTTTAACACCTATGGTTTTTAAGTGGTTGAATGGATAAATAAATGATGAGGAAAGATAGGAACAATCTTATATAACTGTTCCCACCATTCCCTATTTCCAGGAGACACAGCTCAAAAGTAAACACCCGTTGATGCAGCCTGCCTTGTCCTGAATTAGACCTAGTTAGTTGTAGAGTATTATGCAAATCAATTGTAAAATAGAATAGGATATTTTGTACATGTAAAATATATAATAAAATATTATAAATAGGATAGCTCCCACATTGGTAGAGCTATTAGGAAAATAAGAGTTAGCAGAAATAGATTCAAATTGTAACAAAGTGCAATAGCAAAAAGTGTAATGTTGTTTTCGGGATAAATAAAGTGTAGTTATTTCATTATCTCTATTATACATGAATGTGTGTGAAATTCAGCAAGTAAGAGGAGCTCATACCTTCTTCTATAAAATTAAGCAAGGGCCACTTCCAAGCCTAGGAGAAGGACTGAAAAGACAAGTTTTCTTCTGGTTTCTATTGTAGCAGAATTAGCTGAATATTTGTCAAATTCATATTTTATTTCACACTAACCTTTGTTGTAGTTTTTTTATATTTATTTAAAGTAAACTTGTAGATTTTAGCAATGAGTGATCATTAGATTAGCTACTATTCCATGTTTCAACAAAATAGCAGTATTACTTTAGATCCTTTCATTTCAACAACTTTTACCAGCTTTCTGCACTTTTCCTTTTTGTTGTCAGCTACTATAACAAAATATTGACAACCTTCTAAAATAGAACACTGACAAGAGTTGGCTTGTGTGCTTATTATTCAACAACTTCATTTCTAAAAAATTAATTAGGTTTAAATTATACAAAAGTAATTAGGCTTCAATTCTGCAATGGTAGTTAGATTCCAATTTTTGTAACTTAGGATTAGATTTCCATTTCTGTAAGTAAACTAGTTTTTTTTTATGCAACATAGAAGTAAAAAAGTGATCTAAAAACCCCCAATATGATATTTTCTACCAATAAGACCTACTGCTTCCAGTTGAACTAAACTACAGTCCTGCTCAAAACTTCTCTGGCAAACAACCTTGAACACTGCCTTGGATTGAAAAATAATTTAAAATTAATGATGCTATTAATGACACACATCAAACCATCCATAAAAATACTTAACAAAATATATCTTCATCTCCACAAGCTAATGTCTCACAAGTTGATTTAATAGATTGCAAGATGCCCTTTCACCATACATCCCTCCTATGACCTAAGTCACAAGTCATCCATGATCCTACCACTTCCACATCATCACAAGTTGCAGTCCACCTCATCAATCCTGGCATTATTGAATATGTGGTCCAAGATATCATGGTTACACTGCTAAGCATCCAAATTGCTAAGGATTATGATCAATTATGGGATCCACCCTTATCCATAGGAGTGGTGTATACCATAGGTTTATCACCTAATAAAATAAATTTCATATATGAGGGGTTTGATTCATCATTCGATCCACTTTCCCTAGAAGAACCTATACATCCAGTCCTTGCCAGCATAGATCACATGACTAGTTTTCCTTCACAATATTTTCATAAGGTAAATTGGTAAGGATATGACCTAGGAATATATGAATAGGACATGCACAAAATAATTGACACTTCATATCGATAAGTGCATGACCATTTAGGTTTTGGCTACCACTATCATTATTCCACTTCCTCTCTTGAACAAGCTTTTTAAAATATCCATTTGAATTTAGAAGAGGAAATCACTCACAATGAGGATTTTGAGGAATTCAATGATAAATACGATATTATGTCAATAGATTCAAATGAATCTGATGAGGAATCAGTTACAATCACTCCATTCACTAAATAATATGAGCATTACTTCATAATGTTCCCCATCCATTAGCCTATTTTTTGATTGGTTCTCCCTAGGGAACGAGCTGAAACAACCGGTGAACCACCACCTCCACTTCATTGATCCACTACTCACATTGCCAAAAAAAAACAAGTAGTAAGGATAGGGTATAATTCACATCACATTTTGGTTGATAATTTTATTTTTCAAAGCTCTAACTCTTTTACATTTCACACATCATAGATCCACAAGTTGTAAAGATAGAACTAAATTTCCATCCAAATAGTTAGGTAGTCCAAATCCCCAAAGCTTAGAGATCAGATAATTGGACTATGGAGCTAATCTCCACCAGGGCTATAGACTCTTGACTGGTGGTGGATTACACTCATGCATGGCAACACATCTCTCTTGAAGAGACCTCTAACTGCACATAAGGAAAATCTAGCTTCCTAGTCTCTTCCATGATATGTTTTCATCTCAATTTACTCAATATGGGTTAAT
The DNA here is from genome assembly GCA_028583015.1 of Wollemia nobilis. NCBI lineage: Eukaryota > Viridiplantae > Streptophyta > Pinopsida > Araucariales > Araucariaceae > Wollemia > Wollemia nobilis. Next base: position 11,041,735 of record JAQPPZ010000989.1, on the reverse strand, counting down.
GAACTCACTTTCACACACATTGGTTCTTGATTGCCTGAAGTTACTACCATGCTCATGTTTTGGTTAATGAACTCACTTGCACACACATTTGGTCTTAGAGAAATTAGATAGACCTTAGTAAGTTTATTCAAAATCACTAGTATGTATGAGTATCTATAAAACAATCAGTCATTCATAAGTCCAAACATCCATAACATTATCACATCATTACATGAGTCTTCCATTTTACATACCATCATATTGGTGTCCCTAATTAAATATCAATGATAAAAAGGGTCAAATAAATCTAAAAAACTACAAATGATCATTAGAGTGTCAGTTCATTTGTATTCATACACATTATCACTACATTGTCATCCATCACATATACACATGCATTCACATAAACATCCACACAAATTCATAACACAAAAGTAAAATCCATGTATATATAAAATCACATGTACAATGAATGCCCAAAGTCTATATACAATGGAGCACCAAATCTCATATACAAAATATTCATCTAAGCACTAGCTAATGCCCATAGGTAGATCCCTATGAACTTGATGGAGACCTAGAGCCACTATTCTTATATTCACTATGCCTAGAAGAACCCACTATGGAAGAAGAGAGTTGATCTGGTAGCCCAATGTGGTGGTGCATACATAGATCCTATAAATCCTACATATATGCCTTCCAGGATTTAATAAGTAGTACATCATACCCCTATCGAGAGTCCCTTTGTGCAAACTCTGCCTAGATCTTGGCTATCATATCTTCTCCTCTACCTATCATGACTTGATCATACAACTCCAACCAAAGTTGAGCTATCTCTACATCTTGCTCTGCAACCATTTGCTAGAGCTGGTCTCACTTTGCTTCGAGCCTAGCCCACTCCTCACTCTAACCTAGAGGTCTCTTTAGAACCTCCTCCATATCATCCTTATCACCATCATCACATCCAATATCTATAGGTTGCTTTGCTACATCTCTCACTCATCTCACTTGTCTTCTAGATTTATAATGTCTATGATGAAGGGAAGCCTCATCTGCACCCTCTACTACCTCCTCATCTCCACCATCCTCATTAATCACCTGAATTGGTACCCATGATGACTTTGAAGTGAACCAAGCCTCATAATCCACTATTTTTCTAACATCATATACATCTGAGATATTTATCTCTTCATCATCCATATAATCTACCTACCACTCCTCCAAACAAGGAAGACTCGACTCATCTGACTGACACCTATAAAGTATAGGAACCTAAAGTACTTCCTACCTCAACCCAAACTATTTTAGAATTTGATAGAACCAGATCAGCTCCACTTCCCTTCCATGTTTCCTAACCATCCATATAGCATGCCTCACCCTTCATAGCTTCTCTACATTAGAGGGCCACCTAGCCTCCTGCCATGTCCTCCAACACACCTGATCGGGTGTTAGACCTACCCAAAAATACCTATACTCCTAGCCATTATGGTTAGGATGACTAGGTCGTACCTCCTCATCCACTAGCCACATCAAAGAATAGGGTTGATACCTATCCCACTCCTTGCAAGACAAGCCCATCAGATGAACCACAATGAAGTGCTCCCAAATCTAGAACTACAGTGCACACTACAACCCAACCCCTTCTACCCTCACCTCCTCACCTCATATAGCTCTAGATACATATGAGCCAATAGAGTAGGAGTCCATGCATACACCCAAGGCTCATCGATCATGTCGTACACTAGCCATATCATTTTCCATGGAAATCAAAACCAACATAAACATGATCAAGGTAGGCAAGGCATCCAACTCCTATATCATGTACATAGCCAAGTACCTTATCCCTCCACCTCATATGTTCACATCCATCCATCCATATTTTAAAATATAACTCATCTCCTATATTTTATTGTGTTCAAATTGGACACACAACCCTTCCACTAACACTTAAAATATGTGATATACATCTTCTAGTGTCACTATCATCTCCTCGATCGGGAGGTGGAAAGTCCCCCTATCCAGATCCCATCTCTCCATTAAGGCAAATATGTACCCATCCTCATACCTCATGATCTCTATCCATTCTACCCCCACCAATACCATCCCTTCCAACTTATCCCAATCAGCATTTTGCATGGTCTTCCTCACCCTTGGTATAATTAGTGAGAATCAATGACGAGTCTCCAAGATCATCAACTGTAGCACAACATAATAACAAATGCATTAAAATCACATTCATTACAAAAAATAAAAACATTACAAAAATTTAAACAAGATTTCCAAGGGCACTTACCTCAACCACTTGTGCCTCCATACCTACTACCACATCCACTCCCTCCATCACCATCACTTTGCAAACTTCACAATCCTTCACTCACTCACTCTTTCACTCACTCACTCCTTCACTCCACAAAAACTATTTATGAAACTATCAAATAAAAGAATAAATCTAATTTCACCTCTACAGTATTCTTATATCTGATTTTAGCACACTCAAATACCCATGAGCATCTTCTTGGTGCACTAAAATGCTACCCTACATTTTCAAGGCAACAAATGCTCATCGGTGTTTGTGCTTCATGTGGACGTTGGCTAGCATCTAGATCCATAATACTATAAAAATAACAATAGGGTCCAAAAATTTAGCTTACCTCCACAAATTCACTCAAAAATCCATCCATACATCAATTTCATCATCACATCAAGTTTTCTGAAAGCACAAACCGTTTTGGATGCCTAATTTTCATTGTCGACCAAAAGTCATGAAAACACCTAAATCGCATACAAAACACCTCAAAATGGTTCAAAATTTCACAAAACTACCACATTCATTATCACAATTATTCGTCACATATTTTCATAAAATTTTGTGATAACATGGATTGATTTGGGCAGCTAAATCTTATTTGCATCCAAACAACATAAAATTACCCAAAAATTGCTTGAAAATCATTCCAAAACAACTCAAAATTTCACAAAATTATCCAGTTCACTCATCAATGTATCTCCATATGCATTCAAAATCATACATCATCATTCCACTTTACCAATTACATTCATCATTACATATACATTCAACATTTTCCAATTCCACTCACATTTTCAAGTGAACCTTGTTATCTAGTGGTTTACTCTATTCACTTGGTGATTGCAATGATTAATTATCCATGCAATTTGGTAGGATAGATAGATCATCATAAGGATTCTTATCCATTCACACTCTTTCATATCGTTCATATCATCCAAGAAATCCTCGTATCTAGTGGAATACTCTATTCACTTGGCGATTGTAGCGATTAATTATCCATGTAATTTGATAGGATGGGTAGATCACTATAAGTATGCTTATCCATATCATCATCCACCATCCTCTTGTTAAAAATAAAAATTCATGTTAATTCCTCATTTTTTGAGTGAGACCAAGATCAAATTAATTTGTTCAAAATTTGTCATTGATGGCCTTGTTTGTGGGGTTTGAAACATGGATAATTTTCAATACATCATCTATTTCACATTTATAGTCATTGGGGAAACATGCCTATAGGATGATTGGTTCGTAGTGGAAGGAATTTCACTATAGTTACTATATGGACCTAACCCCCCATAGGTTGAATCTTATCTTATATTTTTATCACTTTGCATTTCAATGACGCCAGAAGGTATACTCTTCAACAACATAGAACCACTCCAAATATGGGGTAACTGTTGACAAATTTGTCAAATTTCTTAAGGGGTAGAAAAGGAAAACAAATTTTGTACAGTGTTGTGTAAAGCTTTTTGCTTTGTTTTTATTTTGAAAAGATGCAGCAATTTTGGCTTCCAATGCCACCCCTTTGTATGTAAAAATAGAAAAGAAAGAACTTCGATGCCAAACAAGCTAGGGAAAAGAGCTTTGCCGAAGGAAAATGAAAAGAGCTTCGCACCCGAAGCATTTCCAGCACTACTTCGGGTAAAAGTTTTGCGAAGTAGTTTTAACCGAAGAAAAATAAAAGGAAAAGAGAATGAAACTACTTCACTCCCGAAGCATTTCTAGCAGCTACTTTGGGCGAAAGTTGAGCGAAGCGGTGTACAGAAGAAAAGAAAGCTTCGCACCCGAAGCATTTTTGACACTGCTTCGGGTGGAGTTTTTTGTGAAGTAATATCACCGAAGTAGAATACAAAAGCAGCATTCGAAAGAACAACTTTGCCAAAAAGCAAGGGCAAGAAATCTACTTTGGGCCTGAAGCATTTTCAGAAGCTACTTCGGGTAAGATTTCTACGAAGCATAGTGCCGAAGTGAAATACAAAGAAAAGGGGGCAAAACTACTTCGCATCCGAAGTATTTCCATCGGTCACTTCGATCGGGAAATCAGTTGGAACTCAAGGAGCATTGAAAATACTTCACCAGGAAGTTGCCGAAGTACTCAATTTGGGCCCCTCCATCAGTGAACCACTTTTACTTCACCAAAAGATCATTGCAAAGCATTTGCTTCGGCTAATTTTGTGCGATGTACTTCTGCCCGAAGTAAAAGGATGCAATGTCTTCTGAAGAAAATTTCTTCGACCGAAATTCTCCCGAACCACATTTTGGAAAGAGGGTCGCAGCGAAGCATTTCCCAAGGGTGTCAGCAAAGTAATTTGGTCAACAAAGCAACAAAGACGAAGAGGCCCATTTTGCAAAGTGAATATGCTTCAGCACTCCTCACCCCCAAAGAAGTTTTGCGAAGCTCAATTTTGTGAAGTACATACCAAAGAGGAGTTTTTGCTTCGGCCCAAAACCATTATGAAGTAAAGTTGTGAATGAAAACTTAGCGAAGCACTTTAAAGGCATGCGTTCCAAGCTAGGTATTTTCCCGAGGTGATCAAGTGCCTCATAAATGCAATTTTTCGTGCCCAGCAAGCCCGCTGCTCATTTTTGGCAATTAGAAAAGAAGTATCAAGCCATGATGGAGAGCTCGACGAGCATGGCGGCCACTCGAGCACCGCACCCAGATATCAAGGACGTCTAGATGGCTCATCAATGCACCTTTCCATGGTTGACCTGGTTGCAGTTGCCATTTGGTACTGATTTGAAAACTCGGTCACGAGAGCCTCGGGGAGCTGAATTCTCAGGGCTCGAGGGCGTACTCTTCTTTGCTATGTAATTATGACTCAGAAGCTCGAGTCCTCTATAAAAACCCAAGCATTGTAATAATAAAAGGGGGGGGAACTTTCTGCTAGAAAGCTATTGTAACTTGATGTCTTGCGATTAATACTAAAGATCTTTGGGCTCAATTTCTCTCTTTTATGCTACCTTCTTTGCTTGATTCTTTTGTCCATCTTCGTTCACATACTGAGAAATCTGAACCTTGCGTCTGGTGTGCGATCGGGGACTGTACCCTGAAACTCGTTTTGAAGGATACATAGGAGTGGAAAAGCTTAATACTGGTTTTCTTTTATGCTACCTTCTATGCTTGATTCTTTTGTCTCTCTTCGTTTGCATACTAAGAAAGTTGAACCTTGCGTCCGGTGTGCGATCGGGGACTGTACCCTGAAACTCACCTGGAGGATACATAGGAATATTGATGTTACATTTCCTTCGTTTATTCTTGGTATTATTTGCTTCCATTCGAGTTACCGGTTAGTGATCGTACTTCCTATTCTTCCCCACCTTAAATCATCGATCTCTCTTCCCATAACCCCTTTTGTTTCTTTCCCGCACTCTTATCTTCAAACACCCAAGTAGATTAGTATAGGAGCCGGCCTTTCTTCGGATATTGGCACGGAGGGCATCTCTTCCCTTCGGCATTTCAACGTTGGTCCAGGTCTAGGGTGCATTCACTCACCCAAAATCCTTTCCTCGGAGGATTTGATGACCAACAGTAACCAAACCTGATTTTGATTATCCACATTAGGATACATCATATAAATCAACCAAATTTAAAAAAATCCCTTTGCATATATTGGGGAAAAAATAGAATACACCACATTATCACCCACAATTAGGAAAACCCATTTTCTATTGGGGTAAATAATAGAATCAATCATTGCATCATCATCTATATCACTTTGTTGACATTTACATATTTCAAATCATACATAGTTCCAAAAACCCCCTTGCATATATTGGAGAAAAATAGAATACACCACATCTACATTGTACACAATTGGAAAAATCCCTTTTCTATTGAGGCAAAGAACATAATCAATCATTGCATCATCATCTATGTCAATTTTCTAACATTTACATCATTCATTTCATCCATATTTTATATTACATCTACATTATCACCCACATCATCACCCACAATTCTGTCAATTAGATTGTGATATTCATTCTTCACTCACTTTACAATTGAGGGGGTAAGCTGCACCCACATTTTTTTTATATTTAGGATCTTCTTTCGCTCTAGGGAAGAAAAGATGCTTCACCAAACTAGGTGTCTCTTGTTTTTGAACCACTTTGTGTTTCATACAACATGATACAAAAAAGGGGTATTTGTATACACCAAATACTAGCCACTTTTAATCTGCACATCATCCATTCACATACATCCATTATTTATTTATTTTTTTACAATAAAAAAACATAATTTTATTTCAAGAATGAAAGAAAACTACACTTCTCAAGTGCCTTAGCACAAACAAAAACCTAGATAAAAATATATTACTGGAAGTCAAGATATAATTACAGCTGAGTAGACCAGAGAGGAGGAAAACCCATATTCAAAATAGCATGGGGATAATAAGGATAAATATCCTTATATATCAATACTTAATCATCCAAATAACCTCCATGTCCAAAACCTGGATAGATATCAGTGAAAAAGAAACTAGTAGAAAGAAAGAAAACAATTAAAAACTACCATAAATATTTAATAAAATGAACATACCCACAATACAAACCAGAGCTAGCATAGGAACTAGCGGTATGATATGTGGGTGAAATAAAAAACTCCATCATTGTTCTCTTCCATTTGCAAGAAACCTTCTAGAATCTGTTGACCTTTTTTTGATAACTTATCTTCTTCTTGATTTAATTCCCTATAATAATGAGTAAAAGTGATTGTTTTAAAAGAGAAATCACCTCCAGTAGTTCATATCTCAATGGTATAAGTAGATTATTTTTTAATTAAGTGGATCTATTCATCTATTTGATGACTAGAGTAGAATATCCAAAAATTTATAATTTTTTTACATTTCTCTCCACAACACACTTCATTAGCAATATCAATACCTAGAACTCAGTAAAATTGTTGGAACCTATCAAAAGACATACTTTAAATTTGATATAGTGGGTATCTTAGAAGTATAGAATACCTCCTACACTACTAAAATATGTTTATCTCTAACTAGCCCCATCAAAAAAACCCCATGGCTAAGACTTTTGAATGAACATATTACCCACTTGTCGAGGTTTCTTATGTTTTTTAGGCCCTTTGTTGATTGAGACCAAAGTTCTCATCTAAAAAATGACCTAAAATGGGGATATTAACTTTCCTTCAAAAATAGTTGCATTTCGTGCCAACCATATAGAACTTGACGAAGCTCTTTGAACATTCTCATTGATTTGCATATAAAGGTTACAATGTGGTTGATTAACCACCAAGTTGGTTAATCAACTAATTCGGAGAACACCTATGTGCGTTATTTTAATATTGCTACTAATAATGTGATACAACATATGCTAACATCCCCCCTTATTACATTATTGGCAAATTCCAATAGTATCTCAAAAATTTTCATATTTGATACGTCCAAGTGCTTTGGTAAAGATATTTGCAACTTGCGCATCAGTAGGAATGTATTGAAGTTGTATATGGTGCTTTGGAACTTCATCTCGAATAAAATGACATTTGGTATCAACATGTTTGGTACGTTCATGAAAATTTGGATTTTTGACAAGATTCAAAACACCTTGATTATCACAAAACAAATGAAGTGGAAGATTCTTTGGAAGGCCCATGTTTGTAAGAATGCGACTTAACCACATTATCTCGTAGACTGCTTCACTGGCTACACGATATTCTGCTTCTATAGAAGATAAAGCAACCACATATTATTTCTTACTGTGCCATGAGATTGGTCCAGACCCGAGATGAAAAACATATCCAGAAGTGGATTTACGATCATCAATAGATCCAACATAATCTGAGTCTGTGTATCCAAGTAAGAAAAAATTATTATTCTTTCTATATTCCAGGCCATAATTTGTACTACCACGAACATAATGAAGAACTCTTTTTGCTGCTTTCCGGTGACTCATCTTAGGCTCTTGCATGAATCTTGAAAGATATCCCATAGCAAAACCGAGATCTGGCCTGGTATTTGTTAGATATAGGAGACTCCCAATCAAGCTGGCGATAGAGAGTTCCATCTACCTGAGGTGACTCATCATATCGAGATAACTTAAGTCCTTGCTCCATTGGAGTTGCTTTGGACTTACAATTAGTCATCCGATATTTTTCTACTAAAGTCTTGGCATATTTCTTTTGTGTTACTCGAATATGAAATTGTTCTTGAGTAAATTCTAAACCAAGACAATAGTGCAGAAGTCCTAGATCTGTCATTTCAAATGATTGCTTCAAGTCATTTTTCACTAAGCCAATCATACTTTTTGAGCTTCTTGTGATGATCAGATCGTCTACGTAAAGTACAAGGATCACTATATCAGAACCATTTTTCTTGATATAGAGATTTGCATCTAAAGGACTTCTTTTGAATTCTATCTTGATATACCAAGCTCGAGGAGCTTGTTTTAGCCCATACAAGGATTTGATCAATTTGCATACTTTTTGTTCTTCCCCCTTGACCACAAATCCTTCTGGTTGAGTCATGTATACTTCTTCTTGTAATTCACCATTCAAGAAGGCACTTTTAACATCCATATGATGCAATTTCCACCCAAACTGAGCTCCCATGGCACAAAGTACTCGAATGGTAGTCATTTTTGCAGTAGGGGAAAAAGTCTCTTCATAATCTATGCCTTCTTTCTGAGCATATCCCTTTGCAACAAGCCGGGATTTATGTTTATCAATAGATCCATATGCCTTATACTTCACTTTGAACACCCATTTGTAGCCTATGGGTTTCTTTCCTGTTGGCAGATCGACTAACTTCCAAGTATTATTTTTAAGGAGAGACTTATGTTCTACATCCATGGCCTCTTTCCACTGTGGTTGATCAAGTGTAGATTGAACCGTTGTGGGTTCATTTGTATTCAATGTAGACATATAAATTTTTTCTCCATCCTCATCTTCTTCTCTATCATTTTCTGTACTCACTGCCAAATCATCAAAGTGTTGACAAAGTTCGTCAACCTCTGAAGTAGATTCCTCTGCTCTCATATGTTGAGTCATACTGTGAGTACATGGCCTATCAAGAGATAGATCTGGAAGGGATTTCAACTTTGCATCTCTCAAAGTGTTAGTATACCATTTTGGAACTTTCTATTTTTGTTGTGGAAGTTGAACCTCCTTCTTAGGTTCTTCTTCATCTAGGTATACAGTTGTGGATGTTTCTTTTGATGTGAGGACTTCATCAAATACAACATATCTACTTACATGTGTCTTCTTGGTCTTAGGATCAATCAATCGATAACCTTTTGAGTACTCATCATAGCCAAGAAAGATACACTGCAGGGTTTTCTCATCCAGCTTTCTCCTTTTCTGTTTTGGAATGTGCATGAATGCTTTACATCCAAACACCCTCAGATGAGATATGGAAGGTTTCGTACCACTCCATGCTCCTTGTGGTGTTTTTCCTTGTAGAGCTATAGTGGGTGCTCTATTTAGGAGGTATAATGTTGTGTTTACTACTTCTGCCCAATATTGATCCTCAATATGTGCTCCCTTTAGCATACATCGAACCATTTCCATAATGGAACGATTTCTTCTTTCTGCAACTCCATTCTGTTGAGGTGTATAGGTTATAGTCAGTTGTATTTTGATCCCATGTTTCTTAAGGAACTCTAAAAACTCTTCAGAGGTATATTCCCCCCCTCGATCTGAGTGGAGGGTTTTTATCAAACATCCCGACTCCTTCTCAACAAGTTTCTTGAATTGTTGAAAGTAGAGAAATGCTTCTGATTTCAACTGAAGAAAGAAAACCCACATATTCCATGAGTAATCATCAAAAAATAGTTGAAAATACTTTTTCCCACCATAGTTGGTTGGCATAGGACCACACAGATCGGTATGTACCAGCTCTAAAGGTTTTGAAGCTCGAGAGGAGCTTGTCTCAAAAGGTACTCGATGTTGCTTCCCTGCTAAGCAATCTGAGCAAACTGGTAAGATAGATGAGAGTGGTGGAAGACCTTTTACCATCCCATATTTGTATAATTCAAGAAAATATCCAGAACTAAGATGCCCATAACGTCGATGCCAGAGAGAGGTGGCCTCCTTTGTAGTTACAACCAAAGCAACATGTAGAGTAGAAAGTGCATCGAGAATGAACAAGCCATGCTTGTAGGATCCGATTGCAACATGTTTACCACTATGTGTGATAAAACATCTCTTCTTGCCTTTGACAACTCGAAACACGACATCCATGTTTTTATCCAACATTTGTGTGACTGAAAGCAGATTATTGGCTAAGCCTGGAACATAGAGAACCTTCTCAATCTGACAATTACCATCAGGAAGGGACACAAAAATATTCCCTTCTCCCTTCACTTGATACACCTGATTGTCAGACAATTGTAACCGGCTTACCCTCTTTCTCCACAAAAGTATCAAACCATGATTTGTCCCCAGTCATGTGTTTGCTAGCTCCTGAATCAATATACCATACAACATCTATCTGGGAAGATGAAGTATGAGTCATGAGCACCTTGTGTGCTCTTTCAGAATCAGAATCTGAATCGGACCCAGGAGGATCTGAGTCGGAGTTGGAGTCAGCATAAGCAACATGGCCTTTAGATTGCTTATGCTTATTGTATTTCTTCTTGTTCTTGCCCTTCTTTTGAGAACCTCTATCGTTTTGTTGCTTGTTTTTGAACCAACACCTGTTGGTGTCATGATTATTCATATCACAAATATTGCAATATTTTGCATCTTTTTGCTGATTTTGCTTCCCTTTTCCTTTGGAAGAAGCACTCCATTTTTGAAACTAGCCTTGTTTGTTACCACTTTGTTGTGTGGAAAGAGCATTATCTGGCACATCATCTTTCTGGATCTGAGTTGCCTCCTCAGTCTGAAGCAAGTTTACCAGTTCCACAAATGATACTTGTCTACCAGAAACATTGAGGGAAGTGATCAACATCTTGTAGGAATTTGGTAATGCTCTCAAGATGACAGAGTTCAAGACATCATCATCCACCGGTTTTCCCATAGCATTCAATTTTGATTTCAAGTCAGCCACTCTGCAAAGGAATATATCAACTGTTTCCCCAAAATTCATAGTGAGATTATGTAGTGGAGTTTGAATATGGAGAATAGTGGATTGATTCTTGACTTCATATACTGTGATCAGGGCATCCCAAGCTATCTTACTAGTTTTTGCATCACAAATATGAGGCTGCACCTCATCTGTAGTAGCAAGCAAGATAAATACGAGACTTTTCTTGTCTTTTTTATCCCAAGCATCTTGATCTGTTATTGCTGTCTCAGGACGTTTTTTAGTGCCAGTCACTACATCCCATAAATATTCCAACTGAAGTATGGCTTTCATCTTTGTCTTCCATGGAACAAAGTTAGGACCTTTCAAAAATTGTGAATCTGAGAGATACTTATGAATTGTGGCCATTATGAAGGTTCCTTATATCACCAATTGGTCTCCCTTTCTTTATACCTACTAGATATTTATACTGTAACCATTCAATATACACCCGCCCTTATGTGAGGGAAACTATAGGTATATATGAACAGTATACTACTCAATATGTACTCGCCCTTACGTGAGGGAGACTATAAGTACAAATGAGAAGCACAATATATTGAACATAGGCGATACTGAAAGGGCATCATGTTGTTAATGACACCTACCATAGAAAGTTTTATTCCGCATGCGTGGGGCGTAACTTCCCCTAAACACTTTGGAAAAAAACTTTCATCAGGATTTATGCCTAACAACAATCACGATGTGGGTATGAAATGGGAAAAAAAAACTGGTTTGCCTTATTTCTCCCCGATGATTTATAGAGAACAAGCTTAGACATCGTTGTTGTAGCTATATTAGGTGGCGAATACAGTAGTCCAAAGCATGACAACATTACCTATAAGTGTGGACCAGAGGTATCTCAAATATCGAATGTTGTTGTGCAATAAATTGCAAAAATAGGGTATAAATTTGGGGTCTTATACTTTGTTTAATTTATGATTGTGAATGCAAGAAAATAGAATATTTAAATGCAGAAGAAACAATCATAAATGCCCACAAATTTTAGCACCTATTACAAACCTAGCAAATATTTTTCCAAATGGTTTGATTTCCCCCCTTTATCTGATAACTTTGCAAATGAATTATGGAATTATGTGAAGAAACTGAGATCTCCCCCCCTTCAATTTGCAAATGAGACAAGGCATGGAAAAAAAAATACCAAAAAATGAGGTGTTCAGGTGTCAAATCACCATGTTTGGGCTTCAAAAAAGCTTTTCGTCGTCAAATCACCATGTTTGGGTGTCAACTACTCTTGGCGAGCATCAAAAACCCCTCTCCCGCCATCACTGGGGCTCGCAGGGCATCAAAAACTCTGTTCCAGTCGTCACTAGGGCTCGCAGGGCATCAAAAAAACATCCTCGAAGGGACTGGAACCCGTAACCTCTTGGAAAACAGGCACCGCATGTACCACTTGAGCCAGAGGGCCCGACGAGGATAGACGGGAATCTGGGACGTATTGACAGCAACAGAACCGGAGAAAGGGGAAAAAAAATTTTAATCCCACATGGCCTATGCGGCCACTATGGGAGGGTTTAAAACTTTTGCAACCGACTATTGTTTTTGGTTGCCTTTGGGAAACCAACCCCTCCCTTTTGCCTCCATAGCCATCGACGAATCACCCCAATCCACGAACCACCCCGATCTACCGTCCTCGATCTACGTGTTCTGTCAGTCTATCGTTTGTCTATCTGTTGTCAGTTTTGCCAGTGTGTGTCATCCATCTGTGGGTTGTCTGTTGTCAGGTTTGCCAGTCTGTGTCGTCTAGTCTGTGGGTTGTCTGTTGTCAGGTCCGCCAGTCTGTGTCATCCTATCTATGTCATCCAGTCTATCCTTGATCCGCCAGTCCACCAGTATCTTCTATCTGCATCCATGGTTTTGATGCCATTTAGAACTTGATGAAGCTCTTTGAACATTCTCATTGATTTGCATATAAAGGTTACAATGTGGTTGATTAACCACCAAGTTGGTTAATCAACTAATTCGGAGAACGCCTATGTGAATTTTTTTAATATTGCTACTAATAATGTGATACAACATATGCTAACAAACCATATACCCCAAACCAAAAATGTAGTACCCCATGCCATGATCTTGGGCTCCTCAACCAAATTCATCACAAGGCCCATCAGATTCTAGGGGAACCTCATGCCTGAAGAATCTAGAAAAATAAAATTAGATATTAATGACATAAACATTATCTATCTATCTATCAATATCCCTATATTGTATCCACATTTCATATACTTTGTAACATTATAGTCCATTAGGTGCCACCACACTTCATATACTTTGTAACATGACCTCCCTCTCAGTGGTCATAGTCGTGATGATCGACACTCCTGCTATAGGGGCTCATAGAATATGTTAGATGTTCTCAAATGTGATTATAATATCACTAGTGGGTGTGTTAAAAGTGTTTTTTATTATCTCATCTATCGATCAGGGCTATCACATAGGCCTAATCTGCCTGCACCAACTCTTGTCAAACTGTGTGCTAAAGATTGATGTTCTTCAACCACTCCCAATCAATACCAGAAAACTCATCATGCGCAACCTTGAAGGTGTTTGTAAACTAAAATCTGGTTCTAACAAGTTACCATGAACATAAACACTTCATCAAAAAAGAAGCAAACAAATTATCTTGAATCAAGACAATGACACATGCAAACCGCCTCGAGTCGAAATGATCACAAAATGAAACCGTCCTGAGTTGAGATAGTCACCAAATGAGTCCATATCAGGTTGAGAAAATCACAAAAAAGAGTCGTCTCAACCCGATATGATCTTTATTTCACACAAAAACAAGCAAATGTATATATAACAAAAAAATAAGAGAGAGAAAGAAAAGAAGAGAAAAACAATAAATACTAATCTACCCATCCCACACCCATATTTTGATTTTACCTAAGCTACACCATTTCACCCACCCCACCCATTCATTTCCATTTCATTTTAATATGGTTCATTTCATTAATAAATAAAAGGTTTATATTTTCATCCTTATCTTCCTCGCATTGGCTCCTTTGCTCGTAGATGCACCCGATGGGTCCATGAGGTTAGTCGAATAATTCATCGATAGAATTTTTTTTCACAAAATAAGCTCACCTTCTCCCTGTATCACTCTAAAATCATCATGCACAATCAAAATGAGTCATTTTATATGAAATCTAGCTTATATAGTCATTTTCTAGCATCCAATGGCAAAAAACTCTCTATTTTTTATAGTACTCATGTCGGGTCTCATCCAAGGATTGTTATCAGAATTTGGAGAATTTTCTTAGAGATTTTCTTCGGGAAAGTTCTATCTCTGGCTTTGGTTTCCATAGAGTAGCCTCAAAATTCTATTGTTTACATAATAAGAATGGGGAATGACTCTTCTTGACTGCAAATTCCAAGGCACAATATTATGTGCCAAATGGATAATTAGAGTCATCAAAGGTAAGGAAGCCTCAAAAGTGTTCGTTTGATACTACAATATCACTATGGGCATAAAGGATGGATAGGTATGAATTTTACCTCCCTTCTCATTGCCATAGTTACCATAAAAATATTAGGCTCTTTTATCATCCACAACATTTGGTAGGCTTGGGAAAAAATCAAACCATGGATTCGATAGAAATGCAACAAATTTTGGGATAGGTTTTCCATCAATTATATAGACCTCTAGTGGTTCCCAATATTGATTATCTAGGGAGACATTTTTACCCAAATCCCTTATATGCATGCACAAAAATTCTATAAAAGAGTTATCTCTATAGTGGCCAACTTTTTTGGTCAATTGACTAGGGGTTGACATCCCTAGGATTCTATCAAATTCAAATTCAAACTTACATCTACTGATAAGGAAATATTTGAGGTAGTTAAAGCAGATATGCATGATTATATCTCTCATAAGATCATAGTGAGCTCTTAGTGGCATTGTTGGAAGGAATTATAGTAGTATCTAGAGACACATCCTTAATTATAAGGTCAAATTAGGTTACAAATGGCTATCATCATTCTTACCCATGGTTGAAAAACTAAATGCTCATTTGAGCCTCTCTTCATCTAGGCATATTTGGGTCCATTATTTTCACACAACTTGGTTAAATTAACTCACAACAAAACAATTTGTCTTTACTTGAATTTTAATTCACCAAGACCTCCCACTTGGTAAATGACTTATCTAAATTGGAGTTCCCAACCTACTATGTTCAATCTACCATAAAATTATAGATCTTCTTCACCTCTTTTGGAAATATTATAAGGCTCAAAACACTTGGAAGTGGATTTTTTTCTAGCCTTTTCTCCCATAGTGGTTCACATAGCAACATATTCTCCTTGGATACCCTCATCTCCTCCCTTTGTTGCTTCTAGAAGTTTAACACCTCTTTAGGATTAACATTTTATTTTCTTTACAAAAAGCTAGAAATGTTTCCTTGTTCTCTTAGGCCTCTATTATTCTATTTTATAGTATTGTTGATAGGGTTAATGATGTTTATTCTATGTTATTGTAGGCTTTAGTGCAGGACAACAAAGTGGTAATGAAGTTGGTTTCTTTGCAAGAATTGATTGAACACTAGGAGAATGTTCCCTATATTGTTTCCTTACACTAGCATTTATTTGGTCATATACATAGAGCTTGAGACTAAATGTGGTAGGTTCAACTACTGAGGTGACTCGTCCTCTATGCCAAGTTGGACCACACATTGTATATGTGAAGTAACAACTAGGATCAATCTAAAAAATACAAGCCTCCATAATCTTGGTAGATGTGATAAAAATAGTTAGTGGCCTAAGGTATGTTTGGCCTCCATTTTTTATGGATAATTAATGGCCCATTTGCAACAATTTATTAAACATTAGGGGAATGCTCCTTGTAATATTTCTTGTATTGGCTATTTCTTCAACCAAATATACACATCTTGAGACTAAATATGGTAGGTCTAACTACTATGGTGACTTATCCTCCACATTAGGTCAAAAAACATGTTGTAGGTAAGAAATGACGACTAGGAGGTATTTACCAAGGACAAGCCTCCAAAATCTTAATAAATGTCATGAAAACAGTTAATGCTTTAAGGCATGTTTGGCCTTATTTTTTTATGACTATTTAGGGGTGTGCTTATACACCTATATTTGTGTTACTTGAAAAATAATATTATTTTAATTAATATAATGGTATTTTAAAAAAATATTACATCCCTTTACTATTGCTTCTTAATACTTTAAATATAAAAAAAACTATATTATGTTTAAAATAATATTACTAAATCATTAATCAGATATTAGTTTAATCGATTATATTCTTTAATTTAAAAAAAACACGTTTTTAAATGCTACTAAAAATATATATATAATTACCATTGTAATACCATTATATAGTTAAGACAAAACATTTCAATAGAAATCATTTCAATTCTAAATACTTAATTTAAAAATGCAATCCAAGCCATGACACCTATTGAGAAATTAATAGGGGATAAGCTAGATGTGCCCCAATTTTACATCTTTCTGTCTTTAGCATGGGCTCACATATTGTGATACTTCTAAAGGATCCTCAACCATTTTCATCTCTTGAACAAAATCGAGGGACACCTTCCTAAGCATTGATTTTAAAGGTATCCCATTCTCAAGACCCTCTCACATATTCTCAGGCTAATGGTAAACTAGAATGGAAAGATGCTTTGTTGATAGAGTATGAGATATTGATGAATAATAAAACATGGCAGTTGGTCCCTCTTTTAAAATAGAAGAATGTTGTTGGTTGTAAATGGGTCTATAGGACCAAATATACATAGGATGACTAGGTAGAGAAGCATAAGGTATGGCTTGTTTCTAAGGATTTTTCTCAATAGAAGAGAGTGGACTATTTTGAGACCCTTACATCTACAACTAGGATGGACTCAATTAGAATGGCTATCTTCATTGGTACATCCTATACATGAAAGTTTCATATGAAGGATATAAAGAGTGACTTACTACATCTGGAGCTTTAAGAGGAAATCTACAAGCAATAATTACCTAGTTTTGAGCTTGATATACTTACTCCATTTATTTTTCATTTAACTAGATCCTTGTATGGACTTAAATAGGCTCCTCATACTTGGTATGATAAGATCCATTTCTTTTTCCTTAGTTGTGGGTTTTAGTGATGTGAGGATGAACATATGTTTACATTAAACATCAATATGAGGAAACTCTAGTGATTATATTGTATGTTGATGATATTCTCATAATTGGTAGAACCTCTACTCTAATTCAAGATATGAAGTCATGACTCTATTCCACATTTGATATGACATATTTGGGGCTTTTACATTTTTTCTTGGGTATTCAAATTGATCAAATATATTCTAAGATTACTATTTCATAGCCCAAGTATGCTCTGGATCTTCTTCAATAGTTCAAGATGGACTGTAAGCCTCTTTGGACCCATTTTGCCTTAGGTTTAAAAATTTATATGAATTGTACAACACCTTTGGTCAATACCACCTTGTATTGGTCTCCTATGGGATGAATTCCATATCTCACTCACACTAGACCAAATATAGTCTTTGTTGTCAACTATTGCTCTAGATACATGTAGGCACCCTAGAAGAGTCATTAGACAATAACTAAGAGGATTCTTAAATATATCCAAGGGAGCTATTATATGGGCATTCACTATTCTATTAACTCCCCTCTAATTTTAATAGGATTTTTAGATGTTGATTGGATAAATGGTTTAGATGAGAGGTAATCCACCATAAGGTTTTTATTCTACTTATGATCCAAATTTTTTTTATGGTTTTCTATATGCCAATCCATCATTACTCAATTCTCCATGGAGGTTATATATTATGCTTCCAATGAGGCAAGTAAACATCTAACTTGGATCTTAATGAATTTAGAGGAAATTTACATTTCTTGGATTTTTCATGTTCCTATTTAATGTGTTAATCAGGGCACTATCTAGCTTGTCTATAATCTAGCATTCCATCAGTGAACAAACCACCTAAATATATGGATGCACCTCATGATATGGCTTCATGCATGTGGGATGTTAGATCTAGCATTTATGCCTTCATCAAAGTAGGTGGTAGACATATTGACCAAGATCATGTTCAAGATCACTTTTATGCACATGCAAGAGCTTCTTGATGTTGGAGAGTATCCCTTAAGATGGATGTAAAGTAAATATCCCTCTTTGTGTCCCCCATTCAACTTAATGGAGGATGTTGGAATGTATGATGGTTAATATCCTCTTAAGGCCAAAACTGATTATTTGAAATTGTAATTGTTATATTTTCACTTTGGGACCATCTAAACCTTGTAAATGTACTCTTGTAATTTTTTTGTAATATTTTATTCCTAAGGGTCGATCTCACAAGATTTACCTAAAGGCATCATGTATTTTGGTACAAATATCCCTTCTTACCAATCATTTCATCATTGGTTGGAGTGTAATATCTTTTTTATTTTAGTGAAGATTATATGGTGCCTACAGATACCCTATAATATTATGTGCCTCTTTTTCATTTTATCTAATCCTTTTGCTAAGCAATATTGGGTAATGTTTCATTCTATTCATTTCTGGAAATTATTATAAAATGTGACATTCAATACTTTTGGTCAGTTATTGTGAAGAAGAATCAATGCTGCCACAAATAAATGACAAAGAGATAAATCAAGAAAAATACTAGTTTGATGATCTACAGGCTAAAAATTACATTTGAAAAGAAATCATGGTATTTTCTTACCAAAATATGAAGTTATTATAATTGTATATGTTTCAAGGATGGTTGGATAGACTTTGCATTTAATAAATCAATACAATCTATAGAGATATTAATATTTTCAAAAAAACCATACATAAATAGTTTTTTTTTTAAATATTTGATGAAATAAACTTCTCATAATTGAATTGTTATGCTTCACTTGAAGAGTATAATACATTATTCTAAATAAGAAAATATAGTTACCTTATATATTATATCCAACTCATCAACCCCATTCATCATCCATATTGCACTTCCCTAACCATGTTTAGAAAAGAGGTGAGATGCATAGATTTATAGAAGACAAATGTGTTTTGTAAATCTATGCACGTTGCATGCATATCTTTACATAACATGCATACATTCTATAAAATAAGTTTATGTTATGATGCAAAATATATTTCAACTCTTCATATAGACATGATGCAATATTTAGCAATGAATGAGTTTATGTTTAAGTATGATAAAAATGAGGTTTGTGAGGAAGAAAGAAGTTGATATTGGGTAATCATTAAAAATCCCACATGACCATGATGAAGAGCATTATTGCAATTTAAAATAAATACCCATAAAATATCAAGGATTAATGATTAATCATATGGCCAATGATACCTGAGATGTACAAAGAAATATTAAAGTATTATGCATTCTCTAACTAAGCTACTACACCATGCTATGTAAACAAAATAAAACTAGGGAGATGGAACAAATAGCTTCATCTTAGGATTATTTGGTATAATTTAAATTCTTTACTGCTACCAATAATGAACATGGATTTTTGTTATGTTATTGTACTTGAATTATGAAGCCAATCATGGGAGACATCATATGTGAGGGATTGTGTATTATCTTTAAAGGGTATGTAATTCTGACAAACATAAATCCTTAGAAAGCCACTCTCAAAACTTGTATGTTTTTGGCAAGTCCATTTCACTTATATCCATCAAATATTTCATACATTGTATCCTTAGTGGAGTTTGGATACACATGCTTAAGATTTATTGCACCTAATAATTCAATCAAAAGAGATAATTAATCTATGTAACTTGTATATGAACTTTTATCCCATTAAATATTCAATAACTACTAATAGGTATCCTAGATTACCAGTTTCTTAAGTTAATAACCTCAACTACTCTTTATCAGGTAAATTATTCATCAATATTCCTTATGAGTATTGTTCAGGCAATTTGAATAGTTAGATGGTCTCTAAAATATTTAAAAAGTGACAAATATTAGAAAACCTCTCGTCTTCTTAACATAATAGGAAAGTTTTAATCTTAAGCAGGTAATTTATCAAAGCCAGTTAGATAATATTTTTCCCTATGCCATCTCTAATTGTATCCAACATATTGATCCCCTTAGCCATACACCTCCTCAATTTATTTTAATGTGATCTTTAACATGTTATTTTCAAAGATTTTTTCTAAGCAAAATGAGTACATAAATGTAGGAGGTCTTGGACCTGATATGTCAATCAAAAGAGAGAATATAATTAGGTCACAAAAGATGATATATAAGTACTCTTTTATACAATGGAGCAAGACATATCATTTATTTGTTTCTCATTAACCACTTTGCTTGAATATTTGGGCACAAAAATAAGCATCTACATTCTTTTGATTGACTTTACTTTAAATATTGTGAAGGGATATCCTATTAAATTATGAACAAAGAGTAGTGGAGCATTTTAACTTATAAAAGGGTCTACATTTCCAATCTTCATATAACTTATAATCGTTACTTATAACTAGCTTACATATAAAATATCACTCTTCAAATGACTTGTAATTGCATATTTCTTGGATATTTAAAAGGATTTTGAACTATTTATAAAAAATTATATAACATGTAGTTCAAGGGCACTTGATACCATAAAAGCGGATACCATATGATTTTTATGTAAAAGAGTGAATCATGGAAAGTACATGGAGTGTAGATGGTATATCCATTTTACCTATTATAAATTTTAACAAAATAATAGAATAAACTATGTTTAAGGCATTATATAGCTAGCAATAACAAGGAATGCCACTCTTTAAATGACTTGTAATTATTTCTTGTAGATAACAATCATGAAGAATACCAATTTTAAAATGAATTATAATTATGAATTATTTGAATTTTCAAAAGTTAATTGAGTCCTTTTAAGTCATCCTTTATTGTATATTTTAAAGTTTTAATTTTGAATATCTCCAAGTCATTAGTAGAATTTAAAAAATAATAGAGTGATTGAGGAAGCATTTTCATGTATAGGTTGTGCATGTGCTCTTAACAACACAATAAGTACAAGTTATGTTTATTCCATGTTGATAAATATGTATCTCATATCCCTAAATACTTAAAAATATACCACTACTATAATTTTGATAGGGAATCATAATTTTGATCAAGTGTTAGTGGGAAATAATAAATGTTTATTTTTCTATTGTGTAAGCATGAACACATAGATTCTATAATGTTACTATATAGGAATCATTGAGTAAATCGTGAGATCCATCACATATGACACATTATGTCTTTTGTGTCTAATTTTAGTGTGTTTTCAATGCTTATGGACAAATATTACAAAAACAAATCAATGCCAAAACTAATAGTGGATATTACAAAAGAATCAAGAGATAATACTAGTTTACTAATAAACTGTTAGAGTATATTACATTATTTGGTACATGCTAATGTACCACCATGGGTACATAACTAGAGTAGGATTTTACCTTAGAGTAAGGTTTGAGTAGTCATTTCATGCAATGTAATAAATACACAAGTTTTAAAATGTGCAATGATGTAAATGTGCATGTAGTTCACATGTACATGAGTCATAGGTTAGGTAGATGAAAGGCCAAGGGACTTATCTCCCTATATATATGTATTTGAGGTAGTCTATAGAGAGAGAGAGAGTGACAGAAGATAGAATAGTGACTAGTTGCATTAGTAGTAATAGTGAGTACAATGTAGATCCTTCATGTATTTATGGAGTGTTCATGTCCTTAATTATATTACATTGTACTATTTTATGAGCTTTCATTAATGGCATATTTCTAAGTTATTGCAAAAGTTTCTCTTATAATTTTTTTGCATATTATAGTACCATTATCATATATTTAACATTGCTTGTTCATTTTACATCTTGTTGTTGAATGTCCTTTAATATATATCATCAAAAACTAACAGTGGTATCAGAGAATATAGTATATCGATAGGAAATAGGGAGAGCCACAAGAGAGATTTAGAGGAGATAGGAAAACTCATTTTCAAAAAAATTGAAAATTATATTTGGCTAGATTATTTCCACAGAGTTGCAAAAAAACTCGTGAAGACTAGGACTCAAATTGATTCCACTAGATTGACAAATCAATTAGTGAAGATTCATTATCTCAAGATAAGATTTTTTTCCATTATAGTTCCTCTAATACTTTGTTTTAGAAAAATTATGTTAGGATTAAATAACAAATACGAGCAATAATATAATGCGGAAATAAATACAGAAGAAATTATGCAATACACAATAGACACAGATATAACATGGTTCACCCAAATCAGGCTACTCCACGGAGAAAATAACCAGGCCCTTTGTATTTCATCCAGAAAACTCCTCTGTACATAGTCACGCACCTCATTTCCATTTAGTCGTCGTACAACCTCCTCTTATAATACTACATTACAATTTTAGGAAAAAAACCCACCTAAAATCTACCGTTCGATTTGTGACCTAATATCAAATGGTCCAAATTTACATAGAGGAAAAAACATCTATTTTTAGCTTCGGGGGTGCTTTCCCCCTGGACCCCCTGGCGACAGTAGTAGGGGGGGATAATGCCCCCCTACACCCCCCCTCTTTCACGTAGTGGGTCTAAGTGTGGCTGAAACAAAGGCCTCCGATTTAATCAGGCTCCATAATCAACAAAGGATTTTTAAAGAAAGTTAGGAAGCTTCCTATAAGAGAGCTAGGAAGAATATATTCTTTAGAATCAATCCAATACCTAAAGCAACAATTTGGAGATTGAAGATTTGGAGGCCTAAGAAAAAAGGTCCCATTGCAAGAGTTGTAAACTTGAAAATTGTAGATTATCGAGAGAGAAAGGAGGAGGTAAAATAAGCCACATTGAAGAATACAGATAAAGAAGGAGGTCCAATAAAGAAGACCACATTGAATGAAGAAGAGACTCAAGGAAAAGAGCCTTAGAGAATATTGGAGATTGAAGATCTCTATCAAATATTAAAGACTACATATTACAAAGTGGGAGAAGGAGAAAACAACTCAAGAAGATAAAGAGACCCACAAAATATCCCATTGAAGAACTTCTAGATTTGGAAGATTGAAGATTGAGAAGAACTAGAAAAGGTCATGTTACATATTTTAGAAGTAGCAAATTTTAGATATCCAAAAAAAAAAAATCTCATTGCAAAAATTCCATAGTTGAAGATTGAAGATATCAAGGGAAGGTCTCATTGAATTTTTTAGAATACTAGAGAAGTTGTAGGATTTAGAGGCTCAAGGAGAAGACCTCAAGCTAACTTGAAAGGAGAAATAAGGAGAAGACTTGAAGAAGTCCATTGAAGAAGACTTGAGGATAACTCAAGGGATAAAAGTTCTAAAAAAGAGAAGGTAAGGATTTAGGATAATTGTCACCATCCGATAACAAACCCAAAAGGAGAATAATTTGGCAAGGAGCTAGCCAAATTTTGGAGGAGAATACTAAAGACCTCAAGACATTCAAATTCTTGATAAGAAAGCCACTAGATAGGCCAAGTTCAAAGTTAGAATTCAACAAGGAGGTTGAATGAGGAAAGGACTTAGAAGAAGCCACCAGATTTGAAAATTACCATTGAAGGCTATTTCAAAGAAAGGCTATTTTGAAGATATCTTGAAGGAAAATCTCAGTTGCGATTTGGAGTTTCCTACCAAATTTGTGAGATTCAAGGATAGTTTTTTAGAGCATAAATTGATTACTTTACAATCTAAAAATTTCATATTTGAGGATAGAAAGAAAGTAACAATTTGGGTAACATTAATAGCTGCTAAGTTTAAAATTTTTAGGGTGCATCCTAAAGGAGATTTAAAGCCATAAAACTACATTTTTGGACAAGTTAGAGGAGTTTTAAAGCTGCAAATTGTTGAGTTAAAAAGTTGTTTTGGACAGCAAAGCAAGAGCTACGATTTCATATAATAAAATATAACAATTAGGTGATCAAAATAACCAAGAAATCTATCATCAAATAGAGGTTATAAAGTACAAAAGATATTTTTATAAGGGATTAAAACCTACACAAAAGAAAAAGAAGTTAGATATATTACAAAGGAAAGAAAATATCTACTTCCTACTATCTACTTGAAAGCAAAGGTGATAATTAAAAGTAGTAGAAAGAAAGACAAGAATTGAAGTGTCTTAAGATATTAAAGAGGCACAAAAATTATAGCCATTGGTGTTAGATTTATCAAGTCTAAAAGAAGAATCCACAGAGTAAAGGAAAAAGGGCTCAAGGCTATCATATTCAAGGTGTCTAAAGACACCAAATAGGGTATCTAAACTCCAAGAACATAGTGCCCACATTATACTGAAACCTACAACAAGAGAAGGGTTACAGATATAAAGTGAGTACAAAAAGGTTAAATGTGTAAACTATAAAGTGAGTACAGTAAGGTTAAAGGTGCAAATAGTGAATAAAATAACATAAACAACAAGGCATTACCTAAGCAAAACAATCTTGGATATTGGGTAGAATAGCCACCAAGGAAAGGAGCATTAAATCACCACTATAGGAGGAGCCACCATCGTTGAAGAGGAGCATCCATTGGAGGAGAGAAGACACCACCATATGTTGAAGATAAATATGCACACATCAATTGCAAAAGGAAAACAAACAACTAGTTGGCAAGCACATTATAGAAAAAGAAGGGAACATTGAGCATAGGTTACATGCATGAGAAGAAGTCACCACTTGGTACAAAATAAGAGCATCAAAATTTCTGAGTAACATCTCAAAAAAGCACTGAATGAGCAAGTAGGGAATATAGCACTCATAAACCTACATGCATCCAAAGTAATACCTGCAAAGATAGAGCAACATTCAAGGTAATGCCTACACACCTAACAGAGAAGAGAATCATTTGAAGGTTGAAGTAACGCATACGTGGGAGTAAGAAACACTTGTGCCACCTAACAGAGAAGAACAACATCCAAGGGCTATGCTAAATTCCATGTGGCATGCAAGGTAGAGAAGGTAGTCAAGTATTAATAACCCATACCTAAAGAAGAGCATGGATATAAAGTAGTGAAGGTTAGAGATCGTTGAAGGAGATAAGAAGAATAGTTAAAGGGAAGTAGAGTACCTACATATCCTCATTGAAGTAATTCTTGCACAAAGGATAAAGAGCACCCAAGTTGGAGTAATGCTCCATTCAAAGCCAAGAAGGAATAACAATTATTAGTGCAACGTAAAGCGCCAAGTGTCATGTGTTTCAAAGGAAGAGAAGCATATTAATAGCCCAGTCTAAAGAGACCATGAATATCCAACATAGAGAGGTCAAAGTGCATTGAAGGAGGAGAATACTGTCATAAGGTACCCATTGAACATAGAGCATTCAATGCTCACTATCATACGTTGAAGACCAGCAAATACAATACCCAAAGCTTGGATAGAGGAGTCAAAATAGAAGCCAATCATCTTGCAACATACAACATTACAAGGAAGGTATAGTTTTACATGATTTAATATTTGCTTTCTTTAAGTGCAAGGAGTTATAAGGTGCATTATATAAGGTTGAGTTTATTTATTATTGCATTGGAGATATAAGCAAATACCAACCTTAGTGAATTAGAAAGCAAATAAAAACAAGGAGTTTATATCCTTAAGTGATATTTCAAAAGTGCATTAGTTGAAATACAAATATCATAATATTTACAAATAATTAAACTAGGATATATAAGGTTTTCTACCTTGAAAAAATTAAAACATTATTCTTTTGCAAATATTATCATTTTCTAAATTTCCAAATTAGGGAGATATAAGGAGTGCTACATCAAACTTTAGATCATTGGAATTTAGAAAACTAAACCATTGAGAAGTAAAGGATAAAGGAAGCAAATTCATTAATTACTTAGATATTGGAATTTATTGTTTATACTTGTCTCATATACAAATTAAAGGGACAAAAGGAATCCAACTATAGAGTCTTGAAAAATAGAGAACTTCATCAAATTAAAAGTGCAAATATCAATAGGGAGAAATAAGGAAAAATAGGAGTTGAACAAAACATTAGAGATTCAACTCAAAAGGAAATAAAGGTAAGCACTTTATCAAGACCATAGCATACTCTAATCACTTGGGAGATATAAGGGATACTACAAAACCTAAGATTTGAAAAGGTTTTATCAAGTTTGATCATAAACTCAAACTAGGGAGTCATAAGGTAGACTACTTCAAAAGTTCTATCAAAATTATTCTCAAAATACTAAAGAGCTAAAAGAATTCTATTGATTGATCATATACTACAAGAGTTGAAGGTTAGAATCTAGAAGTTAAAAGGATTGGAAGACATAAGAAATACTACAATTTCTTAAGATAATGGATAAATTAGCAAGAGGGACATATCATCACAAGGCACACTACAAAAGGATTCAAGATCAAGATACATACAATATACCATATCAAAGATGCAAAATTACTTCTAGCACAAACAATTCTACAAGTCAAATTGAAAAGAACATTTGGTATATTGATTTTGGTGCTAGTCATCACATGATAGGAAATTTACAATGGTTTGATTGTCTTGAAATCACTAATAATTATAGGTTGAAAATTGTAGATGGAAAAACCTATCTTATACATGGATATGGGTGTGTAACACCTAGTAAATCATTTCCAAATTTTTTGTTACATAATGTGATGTATGTTCCTGGATTAACATCTAATCTTATTTCAGTAGCCAAGCTAGTGGAGAGCAAAAGGATGGTTGATTTTAGATACTTAAATGGAGTCAATATGTGTCTCATCATAAATCAAAATGAGATAGAAGCTACTGGATCAATCCATAGAGATATATATGCTCTAGATTTGATTAAGACTTCACAAGATATTGTTGTATTTCAAAACAATACTAATGCATTTTTTGAGGAACAGATTGCAGAAAATGAAGAACCTATATATCATAAAAGTAGATGAGGGAATAGAAGATTCAAAATTAAAAATATGAGAGGACAACAAAACTATGGACTACTTGGCCATCTACAAACTAAAGAAGAAAAGGAAGGACCTGATCAAGCTAAAGAATATTCAAAATATGAAGATCCATATTGAAGACTAAAGTCTTCAATACCCAAATAATGTAATATAGGGGGGTGTTAGAGTATATTACATTATTTGGTACATGCTAATGTACCACCTTGGGTACATAACTAGAGTAGGAGTTTACCTTAGAGTAAGGTTTGAGTAGTTACTTCATGCAATGTAATAAATGCACAAGTGTTAGAATATGCAATGATGTAAATGTGCATGTAGTCCACATGTACATGAGTCATAGGTTAGGTAGATGAAATGCCAAGGGACTTATCTCCCTATATATATGCCTTTGAGGTAGCATAGAAAGAGAGGTGACAGAAGATAGAATAGTGACTAGTTGCATTAGTAGTAATAGTGAGTACAATGTAGATCCTTCATGTATTTATGGAGTGTTCATGTCCTCCATTATATTACATTGTACTATTTTTGTGAGCTTTCATTAATGGCATATTTCTAAGTTATTGCAGAAGTTTCTCTTATAATTTTCCTACATATTATAGTGCCATTATCATATAGTTATCATTGTTTGCTCATTTTACATCTTGTGGTTGCATTTCCTTTAATATATCATCAAAAACTAACACGAACAAGCTAAACATTAGACTAGAGAAAATATTGTGGTATATTCTTACAAAATAAGGCATAACAGACTATGGTACTATCATAATTCTTTGTTGGACATTTTGAGTCCCTAAGTCAAAGTTGTCATTGATGTCACCATTGATGCCACCAGAAGGAGTCATCATTAATTCCAAATATTTCAACAGGAAATAAAGGTAACAAATATGGTCATTTGATATTCAGAAAGAAGGCAGAAGTTTGAGTGAAATAGTGCAAAAGACATAAGTTAAAAAGGAGTGATAATATTTATTTTATAAATTATTTAAATTCAGGATGAATTTAAATTTTATAAATAAATATTAAAAGGAACTTTATCAAAGGTGAAATATTATAATGGTTAGAAGTGCCATGGTGAAAACCCAAATAAAATATTTGTAATTTTCATTACAATATTTTATATTGCAAAAGTGGGTTTACAAAGTCTAAAAATATTTTAATAAACCCAAAGGTTGGGTTAAAGGTTGAAGACCAAAGCATATTTTAAATAAATCCAAAGGTTGGATTTAAACAAGGTAAAGCTTATTTCCATCGACGTCTAGAAGACAAGGGAAGCGCCAACATTTTTAATATAATGGGAATGCATATTAATACCATGCCAAAGTTAAGTTTCGAATTACCCTTGCTCGATTTGAAAGAGAAGTGCATCGAATTTAATGCAGAGCTTGTGATAGTGTTGTGCGAATTTCATGGTTTGACTTGATGGAGAAAGGGACAAAAGCAAGCGCATTGATTGTTTGGAAGCCAACAAGGCACTTTGGCCTAGTGGCAAGTGGGTTGCAAGCATACGTTTTGGTGTGCATGGTGGTTAGTGTTTGAATCCCACGGAAGCTTTTGGTGGATGCGTTGAAGGCGCCAATCAATAGGCGCATACATTTTTGCAAGGCTAGGAAGGAGTCTTGAAGCACGTGGTGCTTCTTCCTTCCCAACGAGCTTGTAAGCTCATGTGGTGTTTGCACCATGGGCAAGACGTTGTGAGGGCTGCGTTGAGAGTTCAAAACTCTCCAAAGGCAAAGGTACATTTTTAATGTTTTATTTTATTAATGCCTAAGTTGGAGGTATAAGGTATTTGGTGGTTGAAGTCTTTGCATTGTGATAAAGGTTGATAGTTGAGAAATATTATTAGGAGGTATAAGGAGAATTCTGTTTTTATTTTCAAGTCTTAAGTTTTGCTATTGTGGAATATTGAAAGGTTAAGACTTTGTGAGTTGTGTGTTATTTCCAATAAAGGGTTTTGTGATTATTGTGAGGATATTGCTTATTGTTTAAGTTGGAGTGATAAGGTGTAATTGTGATATTATTTTTGTGATATAAAAATTATCCTCTAACCCTTATTGAGTTTGTCAAAGAAGTAATTGTGAGTGTGGCAGATTTGTAAGGACAACTACTCTTCAAGAAAAGGTATGGGCAAAATTCTTCTTTGTTGAGTTAGATGGTTGGCTTGATTGAAAATTAAGTTTGGAGTGAAAAGGATTTGATTAGGGTTTCCTTTTCAAAAGTGGTTGAGTTAATGCTTCAAGGTTTTTTGGATTGTGAGTTGTGATTAAACCTTGTTTGATAAGCATTGTTGTTTAGACCATTGGTTGAGTGAAGTACTTTGAGTTTATGCTTCAAGGTTTTCTGAATTGAGAGTTGTGATTAAAACCTTGTCTTATTAGCATTGTTGTTGAAGCCAATGGGTGATGCAAAGAACTTGAACTTGAGTTAGAAAAGAACATGAGTATCATTGTTATGTGATATTTGTTGTTGAGCATTGTTGGAAATATTTTGAGTTGGTTGATACATGCTTGGACTAGGGTTTGTGAGAAAGGGTTGTTCCTTGAGGTGATTGGTTGAGTAGAGTTGATTAAGCCTAGTCAAGTGGATGCATGAAGTGGTTGTTCAAGTTCCATGAAACAAACTATTCTATATTCTGATTTGAGTTGAGATTGAGCTTTGAGAATAGAACATATTGAGTCTCTAACAATTCTCTTTATGCTTCTATGAGATTGAGTTGAGATTGAGCATTGAGTATAGAACATATTGAGTCTCTAACAATTCTCTTTATGCTTCTATGAGATTGATTTGAGTTGAGATTGAGCTTTGAGAATATAACATATTGAGTCTCTAACAATTCTCTTTATGCTTCTATGAGATTGAGTTGAGAAAGTGATTGAGCATTGAGTATAGGACATATTGAGTCTCTAACAATTCTCTTTATGATTCTATGAGATTGGACAAGTTTTGTGTGGACTTGTTGAGCAGATTTGAGTAGGTTTTGAGTGGACTTATTGAGCATATTTGAGTAGGTTCTAGTGGACCTGTTGAGCATATTTGAGCAGGTTTTGAGTGGACCTATTGAGCAGATTTGAGCAGGTTCTGAGTGGACCTGTTGAGCAGATTTGAGTAGGTTCTGAGTGGACCTGTTGAGCAGATTTGAGCAGGTTCTGAGTGGACCTGTTGAGCAGATTTGAGAAGGTTCTGAGTGAACCTATTGAGTAGAGCTTTGGAGGTGATAGAGTAGAGAGGACAAAGTCTCTAGTGGATAGAGATCCATCAGCCAGGACATTGAGGATAGGTCTTCTAAGTGAGGACAAGAGTCTTCAAGTGGAGAGAGATCCACAATCAGTGCAGTGGAGGTAGTGTCTTCTAGAGGATCACCAACTAGAGCATAGGAGAAGGAGTTCTCTTGTGGATAGAGATCCACAAACCAGATTTAGGGGATCATCATCTCCTTTGGACTGAGGTCCATAAACATTGTAATAGGGAAAGGATTCCCATGAGATTATTTGAGAAATATTTAGAAGAAATATTTTCTCCGTGGAGGTAGCCATCTTTGGGTGAACCACATTAAATCTGTGTCTCTATTGTGTGTGATGATTTGTGCATTGCTTTGGTTATTGCTATTGATATTACCATTGATTATATTGATTAATACTATTTGGGAAAGAAAAGTAAAAAGTGGTCTTATACTGTTCACCCCCCCTCTCAGTATAAGCTTGTGTTCTTCAATTGGTATCAGAGTCGGTTCCTTCGGAAGAAGTTTAACAGCTTGAAGGAAGATCCTACAAGAACACAAATGGCAAAGAAAGGCAAGAGTAGAAGCATGAGACACAAGAAGAAAAGAACACCTATGGTCATGAAAGAAAAGGAAGATGAGTTTAATATTGTTGTGTTGGGAGGACAAATGGAAATAGATTCAAGAGATGAATCAAGTAATGGAGAAATATCTAGACTGATAAAGTTTTGTACTAGATGTGGGAACACAGGTCACCATGCAACTTATTGTCCACAAGAATGTTTTGTTTGTGGTCAACTTGGCCATGATGCAAGATATTGTAATGGTTTTAGTAGCAGTGAAGATGAAGATGATATTCTCGGAAATGAAATCCTAGAGATTGGTTCAAGAAAGGATAATAGGGATAATCAAAATAGGTATGAAGAAGAAACTCTACTTTCAGTAATAGAATAAAAAAAAGATGCTTCAGAAAAAGAAAAATGGAAATCCACTCTTAAGGAGCTTATTGAATTGAAAAGAGAGAATTTAGAATTGAAGGCTCAAATACAAGAAGATGAGAAATGTAAGACAAAGCTTCTACAGGATATCTCTGACTTGAGAGATAAGGTTGAAAAAGCAAGAAGAGTTGAAGAAGGTATGATTAAACAGTCAAAGGTAAAAGAGATAGAATGTGAAAGGCTTATGATTACTCTTGGAGAATTAAAAATGGAGAACTCAGGATTAAGGGTTCAAGCTCAAGAAGATGAGAAAGAAAAAGCAAGGTTTCTACAGGAACTCACTAACTTCAAAATCAAAGTTGAAGAGACAAGAAAAATTGAAGAAGGTATGGCCAAAAAATTAAAAATAAAATATCTAGAGTGTGAAATATTAGAGCATGAGATAGTTTCACTAAGGATGGAAGTAAAAGGTTCTAAGGACAAGCTACACAAGTTTGAGGAAAATTCAAAGATCTTGGAAAGGACTATCAATGCACAAAGGTCATCAGTCACCATAACAGGACTTAGTTCTAAAGAAGAACAAGGAAAATAGGAAGCAAAAAAAGGAGAGTCAAGCTCAAACACCAGAAAATAAGAAGAGTCAAAAGAAGTAAGTAAAAGAGAGAGTGAGACTTCTAAGGATAAGTTGGACAATAGAAAGTTCAGCAAGGAAAGGAACAATGCACAAGTAAGGAACAGATGGAACAGGAAACAGGTAGAAGAGACTAAGAGACCAATGGGGTCTAGGCAAGGTTTCTTCAATGGAAGATGTTTTTCATGTCACAGGTTTGGGCACATGGCTTCACAGTGTAGGACACATGAAAGATAGGAATATGGGAAAGGACAACTTTTCCATGGGTATTGCTACTCATGTAATGAGTTTGGTCACAAGGCAATGAATTGCAAGATTCATGACAGAAGAGGATATGGCTTCACTAGGAGAAATCCTAAGACATTTGCACCTCCAAGGAATAATAACATTAAGTGTTATAAGTGCAATAATGATGGTCACACAACAAGATGGTGTAGAGAAAATATTCCAGAAACAAGTATGAACAAAAATAGGAATATGAACAGGAACAAGAACAGGAACAGGAACATGAATGATAACAGGAACATAGATGAGAATAGGAACAAGAATGATGATAGGAACATGGATGATGACTTGGAAAGAAACAGTCAGAGGGTTCAAAAAACTCAGAAAAGAAGAGAAATAGATAAAGGTAAAGAATAGTGCTTTTGGGGAGTAGAAATACTCCCACCCCAGAATTAACCACCTCATGTGGAGGTGGGGGAGGGGCTAAGCTAAGAGGCTCATTCTTAGCCCCGAGCCCCAAAGGTGACCCTTTGCCATTGATGTCAAAGGGGGAGATATTTGTGTGATTTGTGTATTGGGGAGAGATTTGATATGGGGAGAGATTTGATATTTGAGAGAGCATTGAGCTAGGGGGAGCAGAAGAAAAAGAAAGGTCAGGTTTTAGTAAAAGGATATGGGTTGCCATCAATGACAAAGGGGGAGATTGTTGGACATTTTGAGTCCCTAAGTCAAAGTTGTCATTGATGTCACCATTGATGCCACCAGAAGGAGTCATCATTAATTCCAAAGATTTCAGCAGGAAATAAAGGCGACAAATATGGTCATTTGATATTCAGCAAGAAGGCAGAAGTTCGAGTGAAACAGTGCAAAAGACAGAAGTTAAAAAGGAGTGATAATATTTATTTTATAAATTATTTAAATTCAGGATGAATTTAAATTTTATAAATAAATATTAAAAGGTACTTTATCAAAGGTGAAATATTATAATGGTTAGAAGTGCCATGGTGAAAACCCAAATAAAATATTTGTAATTTTCATTACAATATTTTATATTGCAAAAGTGGGTTTACAAAGTCTAAAAATATTTTAATAAACCCAAAGGTTGGGTTAAAGGTTGAAGACCAAAGCATATTTTAAATAAATCCAAAGGTTGGATTTAAACAAGGCAAAGCTTATTTCCGTCGACATCTAGAAGACAAGGGAAGCACCGATGTTTTTAATATAATGGGAATGCATATTAATACCATGCCAAAGTTAAGTTTCAAATTACCCTTGCTCGATTTGAAAGAGAAGTGCATCAAATTTAATGCAGAGCTCGTGATAGTGTTGTGTGAATTTCGTGGTTTGACTTGATGGCGAAAGGGACAAAAGCAAGCGCATTGATTGTTTGGAAGCCAACAAGGCACTTTGGCCTAGTGGCAAGTGGGCTGCAAGCATACGTTTTGGTGTGCATGGTGGTTAGTGTTCGAATCCCATGGAAGCTTTTGGTGGATGCGTTGAAGGCGCCAATCAATAGGTGCATACGTTTTTGCAAGGCTAGGAAGGAGTCTTGAAGCACATGGTGCTTCTTCCTTCCCAACGAGCTTGTAAGCTCGTGTGGTGTTTGCATCGTGGGCAAGACGTTGTGAGGGCTGCATTGAGAGTTCGAAACTCTCCAAAGGCAAAGGTACATTTTTAATGTTTTATTTTTATTAATGCCTAAGTTGGAGGTATAAGGTATTTGGTGGTTGAAGTCTTTGCATTGTGATAAAGGTTGGTAGTTGAGAAATATTATTAGGAGGTATAAGGAGAATTTTGTTTTTATTTTCAAGTCTTAAGTTTTGCTATTGTGGAATATTGAAAGGTTAAGACTTTGTGAGTTGTGTGTTATTTCCAATAAAGGGTTTTGTGATTATTGTGAGGATATTGCTTATTGTTTAAGTTGGAGTGATAAGGTGTAATTGTGATATTATTTTTGTGATATAAAAATTATCCTCTAACCCTTATTGAGTTTTTCAAAGAAGTAATTGTGAGTGTGGCAGATTTGTAAGGACAACTACTCTTCAAGAAAAGGTATGGGCAAAATTCTTCTTTGTTGAGTTAGATGGTTGGCTTGATTGAAAATTAAGTTTGGAGTGAAAAGGATTTGATTAGGGTTTCCTTTTCAAAAGTGGTTGAGTTAATGCTTCAAGGTTTTTTGGATTGTGAGTTGTGATTAAACCTTGTTTGATAAGCATTGTTGTTTAGACCATTGGTTGAGTGAAGTACTTTGAGTTTATGCTTCAAGGTTTTCTGAATTGAGAGTTGTGATTAAAACCTTGTCTTATTAGCATTGTTGTTGAAGCCAATGGGTGATGCAAAGAACTTGAACTTGAGTTAGAAAAGAACATGAGTATCATTGTTATGTGAGATTTGTTGTTGAGCATTGTTGGAAACATTTTGAGTTGGTTGATACATGCTTGGACTAGGGTTTGTGAGAAAGGGTTGTTCCTTGAGGTGATTGGTTGAGTAGAGTTGATTAAGCCTAGTCAAGTGAATGCATGAAGTGGTTGTTCAAGTTCCATGAAACAAAATATTCTATATTCTGATTGAGTTGAGATTGAGCCTTGAGAATAGAACATATTGAGTCTCTAACAATTCTCTTTATGCTTCTATGAGATTGAGTTGAGATTGAGCATTGAGTATAGAACATATTGAGTCTCTAACAATTCTCTTTATGCTTCTATGAGATTGATTTGAGTTGAGATTGAGCTTTGAGAATAGAACATATTGAGTCTCTAACAATTCTCTTTATGCTTCTATGAGATTGAGTTGAGAAAGTGATTGAGCATTGAGTATAGGACATATTGAGTCTCTAACAATGTTACACTCACAGTAGAAAGCATGTGGCCAAAAGCATTTCCTCCTCCTACCACCACCCCAGCGATGCTGCCTGAAGGGGCTAAGAGTGTAGAAGAGTGGGTTATTGTATCCCATAATCGATGAAACAAGAACCTTAGGAATCAATCGTGACATGCAACAACTAGTTCTTCAAATACATCTCAAGGTCCTCAAGAACCCATGGTCATTTCGCAACCTCAACCTAATCCCACAGCATGGACTGGGCCTTCCTTTACTGATGTAGTTTCGGTTACATATGCACCCTCAACTCCCCAAAATTCTTCTTCTTCATAGGGCGTGGGTCTAGTAGGCTCTCATAATTACAGGCATGTCGCTCACGCAACCCTCCTCATGAAAGGGAGGAGTATAATGTTGATAAGATGTATTAGACAGATGATATGCATCGGTAGTTCATCGAGGAGTATAATATTAATAAGAGGCACTACATAGATGATGTGCATTAACAGTTAACCAAGGCTTAAGGCCACCCATAATGCTTCACCACAAATACATTTTGGGCTCTTGGGAAGCTCGAGGACTCTGAGGTTGTTGAGGTTAGTATGCACCTCAATCAAGCTTGATGCTTTTTCTCTCATGGAATGTAAGAGGACTGATGGACCCAGTCCAAAAATACCTGGTCCGCGATGAGCTATCTAAGGTCTCTCACATATTTGGTAATCTTGAATTTGTTTGTCTACAAGAAGTTAAATTTTTTTATTTTAATCTAGATTGTACCTGTAATTTTTTGTGGCCGCATGGTTGCTTTCATGAAACCCATCATACTCATGGTAAGGGAGGAGTTGTTACTTTTGTCTCTTCCAATTGGATGAGGAATGTGGTTTCTTGGGGGATGGACCCCTCAAATCAAGTTGTCTGGACTCTATTTGAGGTTCAAGGTCAACATTTTGGAATAATTAATTTGTATGCATCTAATGATGCTTCTGATCGGTGTAGTTTGTGGTGGTGGCTAGCTTTTTCTCTATCGCATATTTTTTGGGTGCTTTGTGGTGACTTTAACATGATTGAGAAACCCCAAGATAAGGTTGGGCACATGCCAATGCGATGGAATATCGGGGAAAGAGAAGCATGTTTTTTTATGAAGAATAAATTGGGGTTGTCAGATCCTAATTATTGTTTCTCTTAGTTTGACTTCCCTGATAGTGTTTGGTTCACTTGGTCTAATTTCCAAACAGGATTTTTTAGGGTTTTGAAGTGCCTAGACAGATAAATGCTTATAGATTCCCACCACTTCTTTAATATAATTTCTCCATCCTGCCCTTTTGTTCATGCCATTCCAAACACTACCCTCTCTGATCACTCCTCGATTATTTTTGACATTACCACCCGAGCCTCTCCTCCTTGAAGCTTTCAATTGCAATTTTACCTAAATGTTTCCTTTCTTCAAAATGATGCTATGAGGGCTCATATTACCTGATGCTGGAATCTTCTCCTAAGATCCTCTGGCTCGGTTGGATGGATTTTTTGATGGAATAAGGCCATTTGATGTACGACTGCTATGCTTCGATCTCTTGGGGTTGAAGTTGCAAAGCGTAGGAGGGTTGCAAATTCTACCCTCAAAAAATAATTATCAGCGGCCTCTATGAGACTTGAGTCTTCCTCGTTCAACCAATATTTGCAAGCTCATGTTACTAGCATTCATCATGAACTGAAGAAATTAGAGCTTTATGAGGCTAGAGGAGCCCAAATTCATGCAAGAATGTATTGGTTCAATATTGGGGATAAGGTGTCTAAAGAATTCTTCAAATTATTACACCCCTCTTCATCGATTGTGCAATTTCAAGCTCTTTAAATTGATGGGGGTAGACTAACTAAGCTTCCTAATATAATATCTACATTTTTCCACCATTATCAAAAAAAAATTTCTTCTCAACCACTCACCCTCACCCGACAACAGGCCTTGGCCGAGTGTTGTGCAGTGGTGCCAAAAAATATCTCTTCCAAGAAAAAAGCCAGTGGTGAAGCCTATCTGTCTCTTGAAAACCTTACTCAGGCTCTCTCTCAAATGAAGAATGATAAGACCCTTGGGTTGGATGGATTCCCCTATGAATTCTTCAAATAATTTTGGGATTTCATTGGTCCAAAATTTATTAATATCTATCAAGAAGCAATGATCACAGGTTCCTTGGGTTCTCTAATAAATAAAGGTAATATTCGATTCATACCCAAGTCTAGGGACCCTGAAATTATTACCAATTGGAGGTCGATCACTCTTTTGAATGTTAGCTATAAGATCATTGCCAAAGCTCTAGCTTTAAAGTTATGCCACATCCTGTCTTTAATTATCAGACCTGAACAAACTAGGTTTGTTCAAGGCCAATATATCCTATAAAATGTCCTAGTAGTATGGGAAGGTATGGAATGGGCTAGACAATCTTAGTAGGATGCTATATTCATCAAAATTAATTTTGAAAAATCTTATGATAAAATTGAGTGGAATTTTATTCTTACCATGTTACAAGCACTTGGGTTTGGTCCAAATTTTGTTAAGTCTATCAGTATGCTCTTCCAGGAAGCTTCAATTGTGCTCACTCTAAATAACACTCAGTTTGATGTCTTGGGCCTATACCATTCGGTGAGGTAAGGCTACCCGCTTGCTCCTTCTCTAATTATTCTGGCTGTAGAAGCCTTTGGATACCTCTTGGCTACCCAAGTATCTTAGGAAAACATTTTAGGAATTTATTTTCCCAATTTTCCAGCTCAGTTTGTTAATGGGTACATTGTTGATGATTCTTTCCTAACCATTATGGAAGATCAAAAATATGTGTTCAATACTTTGTATTGCCTTGATATATTTTGTGTAGCTTTAGGCTCTAGAATTCAGTGGCATAATATTGTCTGCTTTTGATAGTCTGTTAATCCTTGTCCAGCTTGGCTTTCTCAATATCCATGGCAATGGATTCAATATAGCAATTTTTTTAAGTTTCTGGGCATTCCCTTTGCTTTTAAGAGTACCTATGCTCAACTCTAGAATCATGTGCTCCAAATAGTTGAGAAGAAGCTTTCTTATTGGATTACTAAGAAACTCTTCCTTGCAAGAAAATTCCATGTTTACTTCAAGATTTTGGCTACCACTCATGTGTATTTTTCTTCCTGCTGGACTCCATCTCGGGTCTGTTACCAGAATCTAGAGAAGTTGTTACGAGATTTTCTTTGGGCTAGCTCTTCTCAAAAGAAGGAATTTCATAGAGTAGCCTAGAAAATTTGTTGTCTTCCCAAGTCCTCTGGTAGGATGGGTTTGTTTGACTGTCAACTCCAGGGATTTTCTTTGTGTGCAAAGTGGGTTGTTAGAGCTATTCACGGCCCAAAAGCTTGGAAGGTCCTAATTCGGTACTATATTTCTATAGGTATTCTTTTGGGTAAAAACATTTTTTGGGGGATGTCTCTCCCATCTATTGTTACAACCCCTGTGTTTATTAAAATTCAAGTCTCCTTTATGATGCAGAGCATTTGGCGAGCTTAGGAGGCTCCTAAACCCTGGTTCTGTTGGTCTAATGATGGGCAAAAAAAAAGGGGTTTCCATAGCCTCTCTTAATGTGTGGTGGTCATCTATCATTACTTACCAAGGCTCCCCTTTGACCTCGTTTCAATGGATTCATGCTCAGTGGTTTTTCAAGAAGGGAATTGCTACCATTTCTAATTTCTTCTCTTCCCATACCAAAGATTGGATTTCTTGGGAGGTTTTCAGATGACCTCATAATTTAAAACCATAAGATAATACCATGTATGATACTATGTTAGATAGCATTCCCTTCTCTTTTTGGTCAAAAATTACCAAGAATTTCCAAAAACCTTGGTGGTCGGACTGGCCCTGGTCAAAGAACATCCCGTTAATCTATTACAAGACCCATTTGGGATATTCCTGGATTTCTCCACATTTTCCCATGGTGGATAAGTTGAACGAGTGCTGGGACTTAATCTCCAAGACCTACATAGTGGAAATTGTATTTTAATATGGTCTGGACCTCTTATCTTGAGACAAAGTTGGCTTTTCTTGCTTGCAGTCTACTTTTTCAAGGTTTTCCTATGGGGCAACGACTGAAATACTTGGGCATGGCTAATCCCAAATGCTATTTTTGCAATGAACCTAAAGATTGCACTCATGTTTTTTGGTCATGCCGTAAAGCTCAAATGGCTTGGAAGTGGCTGAAATCTTTCTTTCAACCTTTTATGGACACTTCTTTTTCTTGGCACCATTCCTTGCTAGGCGATGCTCCTGATTTTTCTATTCCTCTTATGCCTGTCTAGAATATTTTTAGAGTCAATATTCTTTTTCACTTATGAAAGACCAAAAAAAATATAGCTTTTCCTAAAGACACAACTTATGATTCCTTTTCTTTAGCTGATAAGTATGTTGTATTTTTTAACTCTTGGCTCCAGATATAAGTTCAAGTGGAAAAAATTCATATTGAAATTCAGTACCTGAGGACTCTCTTGGACCATTGGGCTAATGTGTCATGCACAATCAGTCGGGTCCTCTCAGATTTTGATGTTACAACATCGTGTTTGCTCTCATTCTCGATATCTTCAGGGATGCAGGGCATTACCGCAGGCAGGGAGACACTAGTATCAACCTCCGCCAGTGACCAAACATCGTTACTCTAATGGTGTTGGTAATTCGTGGTTGGTGAGTGGATGGGATGTTCGTCCAAAACCTTCACACTAGGTTACGGTTTGGGAAGATGTAGTCATGGTGGTGCCAATTAATTTTTTGAGCTGTCACAGTGATGGCCAAACCCCCCAACCCCAATATATAATGCATAAGAGTTTAATGACGTTGTTGATATGGGTGGTACTCACATTGGTGATAATGGCTAGGATGCTCCTGTTACCGCCTCTTCCTGATGTCATGATGACAATGTGGACAATTTTGTCCCTCCCACTGTCTCGAAATGATTTCTATTCTGTGGATGCATACTTTTCTTTGATTTTTGGCTAAGAGGATGATTTTATTTCCCTCTTTTTTGTGTTAGCCAGCTAAAGTCTTTGTATTTGCTATTTGATTTCTCCTAACCGTATGCGATTAGTGTGATTTTTGAGACCCTACTGGGATGTACATATCCACCCAATTTTTATATGATTAAGTTGTATTTTTAATATAATATAACTTATTTCATTCAAAAAAATTATTTTTAAATAATTAACCAAATAATATTAATTTAATTAATTATATTTTTAAATTTAAAAAAAAATACTCATGTTCCAATACTATTAAAGCCCACCATTTCAATACTGATGATTTCAATCCTATATATAATTAATTTTAAAAAATGTTACAAGTCAATCACTTGATAGAGTTAATAAAATCTAGCCATGATATTAAAGTGCATGTGAAGTATAGCAACCCTATGTTATCCATGACATGTCAATCTATATAATAATAATAGATTTTAGAAATAAGTGAGTGGTTCACTTGTGTTTAGAAGTCTTTGGAAATCCTGGGAGATGATTAGAGGTAGTCATTTTGCTTGGTCTGTTAATGATAATTCAGTCCTCTATTTGAATAGCTCTATATGGTGGAATCTTATGTACATAAATAAGTTTTTTGCTCTTACAAAAGGTTGTTCTACTAGAAATTGGGCCAATTTGGGTATAAGAATGTTTGTTGATATTCTTGATAATGGCAGTTTGAGATTATGGAATTCTCCTAGGACTCAGTATGGTCTTCCTGCTTCACAAAAAATGACATATTATATCTTAAGAACTTTTTTCCAGCTAAATTCTCCTAATTTTGTTTCAGATGAACAATATTTGTTTGATAATGTGCGTTGGAAAGGTGATGTTCAGTTTTATAAAATCACTTCCAAGCAGTTATATAATATTTTGACTGATACTAATGATATCATTATGCATATCTATAGATTTTTGCAGATGGATCTTTCAACGTCTTATGGTCAGGTCATTTTGCAGCATATTTGGTCCAGTCACTTGGAACCAAGGTTCCACGAGCCTGGGGGATGGGGGGACAAGTTTTCAAGGACGAGGGGGACAGCAGGTCAATTTTAGGGGATGGCTCGAGGATGACTAGGGGGGACGGCTGGTAGAATATTATAAAAATTAAATTTTTTTAGAAATTTAGAATAATATACACATTCAAAATTCTACACCCAACAAAAATGGTATTTCATATTACTAATCAATTGAATCCATCCCCGAAATAAGAAATAGACTTGCATTCAATAATCATCCCTCTAATACCTATAAATTTTTTAGTCTGATAAATTTTCCTAGATGGTTGCTTAGAGTTAGGTGTCAAACATGATAAATGCTAGATTAATGTCAACTTAAAAAGTAACACATGTTGTCCTTTGGATGGGCCCATACAATAATGGGATTTATTCGTCATATGCAATAATCCAAATTCAACAAGAGAGAAATTGATCTGTAATTGAACAAGTTGTAGCTGATCCAATTCATTAAAAATATGTTTTTTATTCCAATTGATGATTTACATTTATAAACATCATCTAAATGACTGATATCTGTGAGATTTATCAAATGTACTTTTCCACTTCAGCAAATTAAAAAAATTCAAAACAAAAAAATGAACAAGAGGAGATACACATGTAGAACACCAAAATTTAACATAAACAAACACTCTTCAGGTAGAAAACTCCCTAAGCCAAGGGAAAAAAAAATTATTCTCACAAATGTATTCCTTTAAAGATGAAATCAAATATCCATCTAATCATTTAGCATGAAATATTGAATATACTTTCATTCAAAACATTTACAACACCTTTAACCTGCTGCTATATTTGTCAATTCCTCTAGAATTGCTAAAAAATAAACCTTACAACTGTTTCTTCCTAGTTTTAAAGCAACAATTGAAATCTAGATCCAGACGTCTAAGGAGTTCAACATTTTGCAACAACACCATTCCCTCCTTGACAATCCAACACCGCACTCATCCCATAACCCTTCACTGTGACAATCTCATCAACTATGCAAGCAACATATTTGTCATTTGATGGTATTGCCGCCTTTAGGCAGTAAATTTGTTTGTTGAGATTTTCTTAATGCCATCCTCCCATCTTAATGTTGACATTATGCCAGTTCCAATGTTATATTTGGCATCTAAGGGTCCAAATTTGTTTCAGGTTCATATTCCCAACAAGATTTCTGCCTAAGTAACACCTGGTAGTAGTTCATATTTAGTGTCTCGCTTTTTTTTATTTCCCCTTGGGTGAGGACGCCCAACCATGGGGGATGACTGGGCCTCATGGGGGATGCTCATACAGTCCCTAGGGACGTCTGGGCATCCTTGGGGATGACTGGACCCCATGGGGGATGCTCATACCATCCCCGGGGACACCCAAACATCGTCGGGGATGGTTTGAGCATCCCCCATGGGGCCTAGCCATCCCTGGGGATGGCTGGGCATCCCCATGGATGCCCCAAAAAATGGGATGTGCCAAGGACGGGAGGCCACATGCCTCATCCGTCTCAAGGACGTTTCCCAACCGTCCCCCAAAAAGGGGTACGAGGGAAAACATCCCCCTTGCCGTTCCCCCATGCTGGGGAACGCGTCCCCATGGAACACTGCTTGGAACCTAAGAAATTTTGGTTTAGATGGCTTCCTTTGCTTTAGATACTACCTATTTTGAATGATTCTAATAATCTTATGAGTTTTTCTATTTGTAGAGTTCATGATTCTGTTGAGCATAACTTTTTTGACTGCTTCTTTGCTCGTGAAATTTGGCACATGTTCTTGTATAATATGCAGGGATGGAACATTCACAATACTGTGTCTAGACAACATAGTTTACTGGGTTTTATTCCTCATATGCAAAAACATTTGAATAATATTTTGCTTATATTATCATCAGAGATATTATGGATTATATGGGTGTATATAAATAAGGAGATTTTTCTGAATTTGTAGAGATCACTTACTGGGTCTTTTAGAAGACACAAGTTTTAAAATTTTGTTACAAGTTGCTCAGAATATGAAAAGCTATAGGGACAAATACAAGTTCTTCTTTGATAGACTTCATGATGCTGGAAGACAAGAAGACTATTGCTGCAGTCTTGAGTATTTTTATTATAAGTTAGCTATGATTCAACATTTTATAGTTCTTTTTTATGACAGTTATAGAATGGTTTATGACATTACTTGAGTTTGTTTTAACTCAGCATAAGTAGTTGTTTCTAGTGTTTTTATGTGTTAATTTATTTTGAACTTGACATGATGTAACTTTTGTTTTCTTAATATATGAGTATACGTTCTTCCTTCAAAAA
Organism: Wollemia nobilis; assembly: GCA_028583015.1. NCBI lineage: Eukaryota > Viridiplantae > Streptophyta > Pinopsida > Araucariales > Araucariaceae > Wollemia > Wollemia nobilis. The sequence goes on along the minus strand of JAQPPZ010000989.1, from coordinate 10,998,370 downwards.
AAAAGAAGTGAGTGGTGTACGACCCGAATAAACACGATTAATAGACACGTATCAACGGTTTATTAAACCAGTCCACAAGATTAAATATTGTAATGGCTTAAAAATTTCAAGCACTAAGCATTTGTAGAATGGTGAGTGGAACATTTGTTAGGAAAAAATTAAAGATTTTAGATCTTTTATGGTTTAAAAATTTTAAATATATACTATAAAGTATTTCATTTGAAAGATGGTGAATAGAATCTTTCTTACGAAAAGTTAAAAATTTAAATATTTCAGTTCCTTTCATAATAATTTTCATAACCTTAAAATTAATACATATATAATATTTAATTTTTTTTTTAAATATTTAGATGTACTTTATAGTAGATATTTTTAACCTTTCATTTGAAAAACTATATAAAAAAACATTTAACATTTTTATTTAAAAAGAATAAATGCGACGGCGTCGTGACCACGAATTATTTCCACGCTTGTTTTTGTGAGTAGTGATGCATAGATCACACCTCAACAATTATACATTTTCGAGAGCAACGTCAGTTCTGCACATCCATACCGAAAGTCTACTGACTCATTGAATTCCTTACTTTCCACCAGCAGAGTAGCTGTGAAAAATATAAACACTTTTCCTCTTATCTCATGCATGACGTGAACGTGCAGAGTCCCTAAAATGGCATTAGACCTTGCGAGCAAGTGGAGTTCGATGCTCTATAAATATCCCAGATATTTAATTGTCATGGTGCTTGTACTAAGTTTTGGATAGTGTTTCAAAATGACTTGACATCTTGCATTTGCCCACTGGTTGATAATTAGAATAGGGAATGGATAAGAGGAAAATTCGATACAAATATTAAATATTTTAAGGTCCATGAAATGACATTTTAAATTATGCAAAGCATGCGTAACCATTATTTCTCTCTCGTACATCGGTGACAAGAACATCTAGGTAGGGGATCATGTTCTATTTCATTAGGATAATTGAGACTTCATTTGGAATACAAAACAAGATATTTTTCATTTGTCACAAGGTTTATTAATAAGTTGTTTATTCCTTCTTAGTGTTACACTCATAGTAGAAAGCATGTTATTCCTTCTAGTGTTACACTTATAGTATAAAGCATGTGATTTATATGTTCAACTAGTGATTTGATGCTAGAAATTAGGGTTGAGAGACTTGCTAATTATTTTTTTAATATTAAGTTAGCGTCTTTTTATGCATGAAGTTAATGATTGACAACTTGTTAATTGTTGTCTCAACATTGTTGGCTAGACCATGAATATACATGTGGATGTTGGGTACTTGTAAGATTAAATCAAAAGTAAGTTAGACAAAAATACCCTCAAGGAGGAGACGAACCAATAGACACATATTCCCATATTTGTTTTTATATGTGTTTGAGAATGACGTCTATATGACTCCCACAAAGGACTACCAATGATAGGTTTGTAGTAATCATGAAAGGTATTTTTCCATGAGACTTGAATACTAAGAAAAATCAGACTTATGAGGGATCATACTATTAGGAGGTGAAGTCACTATCCATACGTGTAGCTCCAGACGTCTAGCTCTAGATGTGTAGCTCCAGACGTCTAGCTCTAGATGTGTAGCTCCATACGTCTAGCTCTAGATGTCTAGCTCTAGATGTGTAGCTCCAAATGTCTAGCTCTAGATGTGTAGCTCCAAACAAATGTCTAGCTCCAAATAGATGTCTAGCTATAGATGTGTAGCTCCAGATAGACATCTATGAGATTAAGTTGAGAAAGTTATTGAGCAATGAGTATAGGACATAATAAGTCTCTAGCAATGTTACACTCATAGTAGAAAGCATGTGGCCAAAAGCACTTCCTCCTCCTACCACCACCCCATCGACGCTTCCTGAAGGGGCTAAGAGTGGAGAAGAGTGGGTTATTGTATCCCATAATTGGTGAAACAAGAACCCGAAGAATCAAGTGTGACATGTAGCAACTAGTTCTTCAACTACATATCAAGGTCCTCAAGAACCCATGGTCATTCTGCAACCTCAACCTAATCCCACAGCATGGACAGGGTGTTCCTTTACTAATGTAGTTTCGGTTACATATGCCCCCTTGACTCCCCAAAATTCTTCTTCTCCAGAAGGCGTGGGTCTAGTAGGCTCTCAGACTTACAAGGTATGTCGCTCACGCAACCCTCCTCACAAAAGGGAGGAGTATAATGTTGATAAGAGGTATTAGACAGATGATATGCATCGGTAGTTCATCGAGGAGTATAATGTTGATAAGAGGCACCAGATAGATGATGTGCGTCAGAAAATCACCAAGGCTTAAGGCCACCCAGAATGCTTCACCATAAATACATTTTGGGCTCTTGGGAAGCTCGAGGACTCTGAGGTTGTTGAGGTTAGTATGCACCTCGATCGGGCTTGATGCTTTTTCTCTTATGGAATGTAAGAGGACTGATAGACCCGGTCTAAAAATACCTGGTTCGTGATGAGCTATATAAGGTCTCTCACACATTTGGTAATATTGACTTTGTTTTTTTGCAAGAAGTTAATTTTTTTATTTTAATCTAGATTGTACTTGTAATTTTCTAAGGCCGCATGGTTGCTTTCATGCAACCCATCATGCTCATGGTAAGGGAGGAGTTGTTAATTTTGTCTCTTCAATTGGATGAGGAATGTGGTTTCTTGGGGGATGGACCCAGTTTGAGGTTCAAGGTCAAAATTTTGGAATAATTAATCAGTATGCATCTAATGATGTTTCTGATCGATGTAGTTTGTTGTGGTGGCTAGCTTTTTCTCTATCACATATTGTCTGGGTGCTTTGTGGTGACTTTAACATGATTGAGAAACCCCAGGATAAGGTTGGGCACATGCCAATGCGATGGAATGTCAGGGAAAGAGAAACATAGTTTTTTATGACGAATAAATTGGGGTTGTCAGATCCTAATTATTGTTTCTCTTAGTCTGACTTCCCTGAGAGTGTTTGGTTCACCTGGTCTAATTTCCAAACAAGATTTTTGAGGGTATTGAAGTGCATGGATCGAGAAATGCTTACAGATTCCCACAACTTCTTCTTTAATAGGATTTCTCCATCCTGCCCTTTTTTTCATGCCATTCCAAACACTACCCTCTCTAATCACTCGATTATTTTTTATATTACCACCCGAGCCTCTCCTCCTCGAATATTTCAATCATAATTTTACCTAAATGTTTTCTTTCTTCAAAATGATGCTATGAGGGCTCATATTACCTAATGTTGGAATCTTCTCCTAAGATCCTCTGGCTCGGTTGGCTAGATTTTTTGATGGAATAAGGCCATTCAATGTACGACTTCTTTGCTTCGATCTCTTCGGGTTGAAGTTGCAAAGCATACGAGGGTTGCAAATTCTACCCTCAAAAAATAATTATCAGCAACCTCTATGAGACTTGAGTCTTCCTCGTTCAACCAATATTTGCAAGTCCATGTTGCTAGCATTCATCATGAACTGAAGAAAGTAGATATTTATGAGGGTAGAGAAGCTCAGGTTCATGCCAGAATGCATTGGTTCAATATTGGGGATAAGGTGTCTAAATAATTCTTCAAATTATTACGCCCCTCTTCATCGAATGTGCATTTTCAAGCTCTTTAAATTGATGGGGGTAGACTCACTAAGCATCTTAATATAATATCTACCTTTGTCCACCATTATAAAAAAGTTTTTTCTTCTCAACCACTCACCCTCACCCGACAATAGGCCTTGGCCGAGTGTTGTGTAGTGGTGCCAAAAAATATCTCTTCCAAGAAAAAATCCAGTTGTGAAGCCCCTTCTGTCTCTTGACAACCTTACTCAGGCTCTCTCTCAAATGAAAAATGATAAGACCCCTGGGTTGGATGAATTCCACTGTGAATTATTCAAAGAATTTTGGTATTTCATTGGTCCAGAATTGATTAAGGTCTATCAAGAAGAAATGATCACATGTTCCTTGGGTTCTCTAATAAATAAAGGTAATATTTGATTCATACCCAAGTCTAGGGACCCTGAAATTATTACCAATTTGAGGTCGATCACTCTTTTGAATGTCAGCTATAAGATCATTGCCAAAGCTCTGGCTTTAAAGTTACGCCACATCCTGTCTTTAATTATCAGGCCTAAACAAACTAGGTTTGTTCAAGGCCGATATATCCTGGATAATTTCCTAGTAGTATGGTAAGGTATGGAATGGGCTAGACAGTCTTAGTAGGATGCAATATTCATCAAAATTAATTTTGAAAAATGTTATGATAAAATTGAGTGGAATTTTATTCTTACCATGTTACAAGCACTTGGCTTTGGGCCAAACTTTGTTAAGTCTATCAGTATGCTCTTCCAGGATGCTTCAACTGTGCTCACTCTAAATAACACTCAGTCTGATGTCTTGGGCCTATTCCATTTGGTGAGGCAAGGCTACCCGCTTGCTCCTTCTCTAATTATTCTGGCTGTAGAAGCCTTTGGATACCTCTTGGCTACCCAAGTGTCTTAGGGAAACATTTGGGGAATTTCTCTTCCAAATTTGCCAACTCAGTTTGTTAATGGGCACTTTGTTCATGACTCTTTCCTAACCATTAGGGAAGATCAATAATATGTGTCCAATGCTTTGCATTGCCTTGATATATTTTGTGCAGCTTCAGGCTCTAGCATTCAGTGGCATAATATTGTCTGCTTTTTAAAGTCTACTAATCCTTATCCAGATTGGCTTTCTCAATATCCATGGCAATGGATTCAATCTAGCAAATTTTTTAAGTTTCTAGGCATTCCCTTTGCTTTTCAGAGTACCTTTGATCAACTCTGGAATCATGTGCTCCAGAGAGTTGAGAAGAAGCTTTCTTATTGGATTACCAAGAAACTCTCCCTTTCAAGAAAATTCCAAGTTTACTCCAAGATTTTGGCTACCACTCATGTGTATTTTTCTTCTTGTTGGACTCCATCTCGGGCCTATTACCAAAATCTAGAGAAGTTGTTACGAGATTTTATTTGGGCTAGCTCTTCTCAGAAGAATAAATTTCATAGAGTAGCCTAGAAAATTTGTTGTCTTCCCAAGTCCTCTAGTAGGATGGGTTTGTTTGACTGTCAACGCCAGGGATTTTCTCTATGTGCAAAGTGGGTTGTTAGAGCTATTGACGGCCCAAAAGCCTGGAAGGTCCTAATTTGGTACTGTATTTCTATAGGTCTTCTTTTGGGTAAAATTATTTGGTGAGGGATGTCTCTCCCCTCTATTATTACAACCCCTATGTTTATTAAAATTCAAGTCTCCTTTGTGATGCAGAGCATTTAGCGAGCTTGGGAGGCTCCTAAACCCTGGTTTTGTTGGTCTAATGATGGGAAAAAAAAAGGAGCTTCCATAGCCTCTCTTAATGTGTGGTGGTCATCTGTCATTACTTACCAAGGCTCCCCTTTGACCTTGTTTCAATGGATTCATGCGCAACAGTTTTTCAATAAGGGAATTGCTACCATTTTTTATTTCTTCTCTTCTCATACCAAAGATTGGATTTCTTTGGAAGTTTTCAGATGACTTCATAATTTAAAACCAAAATATAAAACCACGTATGATACTGTGTTAGATAGCATTCCCTTCTCTTTTTGGTCAAAAACTACCAAGCATTTCCAAAAACCTTGGTGGTTGGACTGGACTTGGTCAAAGAACATCCCGTTAATCTATTACAACGCATGTTTGATATATTCTTAGATTTCTCCACATTTACCCATGGTGGGTAAGTTGAACGAGTGCTGGGACTTAATCTCTAGGACCTACATCGTAGAAATTGTGTTTTAATATGGTCTAGACCTCTTATCTTGAGATAAAGCTGGCTTTTCTTGCTTGGAGTCTACTTTTTCAAGGTTTGCCTATGGGGAAACGACTGAAATACTTGGGCGTGCTAATACCAAATGCTATTTTTGCAATGAACCTAAAGATTGCACTCATGTTTTTTGGTCATGCCGTAAGGCTCAAATGGATTGGAAGTGGCTGAAATCTTTCTTTCAACCTTATTGTTGGCAATTTTGGGTACCTTGGGTACATTGCCTTTACTCTAAGTGTAGATGTTGTCATTGATGTCAAGAAGGTCTTGAAGAAATTTGGTTTGATGTCAAAGAATGTGTCTTGATGAAGGTTTCAGCATGGACAGTGAGTTTCCAAGAAGATCAGGGTAGCCCAGTTGCAAAATATCAAGAAAAAGACAAGAAAGAAAAAGTATGCAGGCGGCTGGAAAAACTATTGTGATTTCGCGACATGTTTGAGGAGAGAGAAAGTGCTGGCAAAACTGTCGTGATTTTGCAACATGTTTGAGGAGAGATAAAGTTCAGGCAAAAGTGTCACGATTTTGTGACATGCTGGAAGGTAGAGACAAAGCAGGCAAAACTGTCACGATTTCGTGACATGTTGGCAAAGAAGGAGAGCAAGATGGAATGTGTCGCGATTTCGCGACATGTCGCATTTTTGTGACTCGAAAAGTGCAGGAAGGCAGAGAAGGAAAAGTGTTGCGATTTCGTGACATTCTGCAAAGAAAGTTGTACGGATGAAAAGGTGTCACGATTTCACGACATAATGCAGAAAAGAGAGTCCGTAGTGTGAATGGTCACGATTTCACGACATGATGCAAAGTTCCAAGTGAGGACTGTCGCATTTTTGTGACATGTTGCAGAGGTCAAGTTGAGGACTGTCACGATTTCACGACATGCTGAAAATCTTGAAGTGAGAACTATCACGATTTCGTGACATGCAGCAAAAGGGAAGAGTCTGAAAGGAGAAGCGTCGCAATTTCGCAACAGGTTACAAGGAAAGCTTTCGAAAGTTGAAAGCGTCGCGATTTTGCAATAGGTTACAAAGAAGTTGTACGGATGCAGAAAGTGTCACGATTTTGTGACAGGTTGAGTTGGCAGCTTGCAGTTGGAGAAAGTGTCACGATTTCATGACAAAAATAGTTAGCAAGTCTTAAACAGAAGAAGCGTCACGATTTTGCAACAAATTGAAGAAGGAAGAGCTCGAAGGTGAAAGCGTCGCGATTTCGTGACATGTTCCAGTTTCACGGGCATATGGCAGAAAAGAGCTTAAGGTAGTGAAAGCGTCATGATTTCATGACAGAGTTGTAGATGATGTTAGCAGAAGTAGATGTGTCATGATTTCATGACAAAAGCAGAGAAGAAGGCATTGTAGACTAAAGCATCACGATTTCACGACAGAGTGAAGATGACGTCAACAAAAATCATAAGTGTCATGATTTCACGACAAAAGCTAAGAGGAAGGCCATGAAGACTAAAGTGTCATGATTTCACGATAGAAGTGATATGATGTCAGCAAGAGGCAAAGGTGTCACGATTTCACGACAGAAGCACAAAGGAAGTCGACAAAAACCAAGGTGTCACGATTTCGCGACAGCAGGCTATAGAAGGTGTACGACTGTAAAAATGTCATGATATCGTGACATGTAGTTTCGTGACAGAAGCTACAGGTGAGTTCCAGAGGCGGTTGAAGGACAAAGTTAACTTTGAGCCGATAGAGTTAAATCTGGGCCGACATAGTTTAGGGTTTTGCAACCGACGATCTTTAGGGTAACAGTCGACTAAAGATTAAGTTTTTGATCATGAATTAATGCTATAAAAGGAGGACTATTTTTTACTTTCAAAGTATTGAATGTGTGTGTCAAATTTGTGCAAGTGAATTCTGCTGTGCGCAAGAGAGCGAGTCGAGTCGAATCGATCAAGTGTGCGTTCGAAGTGCGATTTGCGTAGATAGAGTGCGGGGAGAAGTTCGATTGTAGAGGTGCATAAGTGGAAGTCTGATCGACTGTTGTGTTTGCACAGAGTGCAAATACTGTGCTGCTATGTTTGCGTAGACAGTGAAAAGTTTGTTTTGACCAAGTGTGGCTATAACAGAAAAGAACAAAGGAAGAGGACAGATTTGTGCTAGACCGAAGGACTGTGTTTGGTGCAAATTTGAGGAATGGCTTTGCAGTGATAGAGTTGAGGATAGAGATCTCCAGCCAGAGCAGGGAAGACAGGTGTCTTCTGTGGATAGAGTTCCACTTGCTAAGGGCAGAGGAGGTAGAGGTCTTCTAGAGGATCACCACTAAGAGCAGAGCTAGGGGAAGGTGTCTCCTTTGGGTTGGTGCCCATAAACTTTGTAATTGGGAAGGTTTTCCAAAGAACTATGATATAACTTTTAGAGAAAAGTTTTATCCGTGGAGTAGCCCACATTGTGTGAACCACTTAAATTGTTGTGTCTCTTTGTGGATGGTGTGTTGTGCTTTGCTTTGATTACTGCTATTATTACTGTTGTCTATTCACTGCATTATATTGTTTTGAAAGTTGATTTTAAAGAAAATTAAAAAGTGGTCTTATACTGTTCACCCCCCCTCTCAGTATAAGCTTGTGTTCTTCAATTGGTATCAGAGCCGGTTCCTTCGGAAAGGTTTAACAGTCGAAAGGAAGAACTGGTTAAGAACACAATGGATTTTTTAGGTGGCAATGCAACACCTATTCTTGATTGATCAGATTTTGGTCTGTGGAGTGCAAGAATGAGAGTTTATCTAATGGCACTTGGTAATGAGATATGAGAAGTGATTGAAGACGAATACACTATTCCTGAACATTGTCCTTATACCAAAGAAGACAGGCTCATGCTTCACAGCAATTCAAAAGCCATGAATGCAATCCCGAGAGGCTTATAGAAAGCAGATCTCACCAAAGTTATTCAATGCAAGACAGCTAGTGAAATGTGGAAACAATTGCAGGTGGTTCATACAAGTGATGCAAATGTTCGAAAGGCCAAATTGAGACATTTTAAAGGTATGTTTGAACAACTCAAAATGAATGATGATGAAAATATTAGTGACTACATGCTTCATATGGATGAGGTTGTTAACTCCATGAAAGGCCTAGGTCTTAAGGTTGCTGAAAATGATGTGTGTGATAAGATTTTAAGATCTCTTCCTAATAGATTTAGTGAAAATATTTTTGCTATTGAGGAAGCTAAAGATTTAGATAAATTGAAAAATGATGAGCTCCATAGTATTCTTGCAGCATTTGAGCTGAGAACTCAAGTGAAAGTTGATGTCAAGAAAGAGGCAGCTTTCAAAGCTTCCAAGAAATCAAAGGGCAAACAGATTCAAGAAAGTGATGAGTCTTCTAGTGAGGAAGAGGCATACTACAACAAGAAAGGCAAGTTTTATAGAAAGCACAAAAGCAAGAAAAATATAATATGTTTCAACTGTGGAAAGTTTGGTCATTATGCTACTGACTGTACTGTCTCCAAGAATGAAAGTGATGAAGATATACAGGATGTTAAGAGCAAGGATTCTGAAAAGCATAGGTATTACAGAAAGAACAAAGATGAGCACAACAATCAAGGAAAGAGGTATTCACACAAGAACAAGAAGATCTTCTACCTGGACAAAGCAAGTAAGTGTTCTAGCAGTGATAGTGAAAGTTCTTCTAGTGATGATGAAAATGAGATGTTGTTCATTTCAAAAAAGGAAGAAGAACCGAAACATAAATTCATTGTCATGAAATGTTTTAGATGTGGAAATTTTGGGCACCTTGAGGATGATTGCACAAATAATGAATTGGTTGCTAGTATGTATGAGGATGCTTCAGAAAATGATAAGGAAGATGCTTGTATGGTTTTTGAAAAGGGTAGCACCTCTAGTGATAAGAAATCTGAAGAAGGCCTTGATGATTCAAAATGCAATAAAATAGAGGATCTTGAATGTGAACTTACTAATGCTCTTAGTGTTTTGAAAAAGGAAAGAAAGAAGAATGCTAGACTCAAGGATAAATTAGATGAATGTTGTATGGAGAGAGATGAACTCATAGAAAGTCTTGACATCTCTATGGCTAAGACACAAGAACTCAAGAATGAGTTAGAATCTAAGATGCTTGAGTATAGTGAATTAGAACAGAAAATGGTTGCCTTGAAAGAGAAAAATAAAGAATACAAGGATAAACTGTACAGGTTTCAAGAAAGCTCCAAAAAGGTTAAATCTCTTATCAAAGGTCAAAGAAAGACAACAGATAAAACAAGTCTTGGTTTTGTTAAACCACACAAGGAACAGGTTGGGGAATCTAGTAAAAGATTTCAAGGAGAAGAGAATTCTGATGAAGAGAGTATCTCAGAGAAAGAGTCCATGAGTGATAAATGCACAGAAATAGAAAACAGAATTTTGAATGCGAAGAAGAAGTTTTCAGGACCCAAAAGGTCGATTAGAAGAATATTTTATGCTAGATGTTTTGCGTGTCACAGGTTTGGTCACATGGCTTCACAGTGCATAGATCAAATAAAGAGGGTAAACAAAAATTTCAGAAGTTTTAGTTTCTTTCAAGGGTATTGTTACTCTTGTCAACAGTTTGGGCATAAGGCAGTTTATTGCAAGACAAATAATAGGAACAGATTTGATCAGAACAGGCAGATTCAAAGAACCAGTATGCCTAAAAGAAATAACTTTGTTAATTGTTATAAGTGCAACAATGCAGGTCACACAACCAGACAATGCAGAGTTGATCTTCCAAGGTACAAGAACAGGAACAAGTGGTATAAACAGGTCCAAGGATCAAGGTGTGAACAAGAAAAGAGATGAGAACAAGAACAAGAAAAGTGACAAGAACAGAAACATTGACAAAGAGTTCAAGAGAAGGCCCGACAAAGAAATTTTAGACACTGATGATGATGAGTGCCTAATGGGAGTTTCACTCCCACCCTTGTTTTAAATCACCTCATCAGGAGGTGGGGGAGGGACTAAGCTAAGAAGCTCATTCTTAGTCCCGAGCCCCAAAGGTGACCCTTTGCCATTGATGACAAAGGGGGAGAGATATGAGTAAGGGGGAGAGCTTCATAGTAAAGAAGAGAGCTTTAAGTCAAGGGGAGCAAAACTTCAAAGGCAGATTCTCAGTTGTTGGATTAGTTGATTTCAATTTTGGCTCTTGACTAGTGTTTTCAGTTAAGGTTTGCCATCAATGACAAAGGGGGAGATTGTTGGCAATTTTGGGTACCTTGGGTACATTGCCTTTACTCTAAGTGTAGATGTTGTCATTGATGTCAAGAAGGTTTTGAAGAAATTTGGTTTGATGTCAAAGAATGTGTCTTGATGAAGGTTTCAGCATGGACAGTGAGTTTCCAAGAAGATCAGGGTAGCCCAGTTGCAAAAGATCAAGAAAAAGACAAGTAAGAAAAAGTATGCAGGCGACTGGAAAAACTGTCACGATTTCGCGACATGTTTGAGGAGAGAGAAAGTGCTAGCAAAACTATCGCGATTTCGCAACATGTTTGAGGAGAGAGAAAGTTTGGGCAAAAGTGTCACGATTTCGCGACATGCTGGAAGGCAGAGACGAAGCAGGCAAAACTATCGCGATTTCGTGACATGTTGGCAGAGAAGGAGAGCAAGATGGAATGTGTCACGATTTCACGACATGTCGCATTTTCGTGACTCGAAAAGTGCAGGAAGGCAGAGAAGGAAAAGTGTCACGATTTTGCGACATTCTGCAAAGAAAGTTGTATGGACGAAAAGGTGTCGCGATTTCGTGACATAATGCAGAAAAGAGAGTCCACAGTGTGAATGGTCGCTGATTTCACGACATGATGCAAAGTTCCAAGTGAGGACTGTCACGTTTTTGTGACATGCTGCAGAGGTCAAGTTGAGGACTGTCGCGATTTCACGACATGCTAAAAAGCTCGAAGTGAGAAATGTCATGATTTCGTGACATACAGCAAAAGAGAAGATTCTAAAAGGAGAAGCGTCACGATTTCACGACAGGTTGCAAGGAAAGCTTTTGGAAGCTGAAAGCGTCGTAATTTCGTGACAGGCTACAAAGAAGTTGTACGGATGCAGAAAGTGTCACGATTTCATGACAGGTTGAGTTGGCAGCTTGCAGTTGGAGAAAGTGTCATGATTTCGTGATAGAAACAGATAGAAAGTCTTAAACAGAAGAAGCGTCATGATTTCATGACAAATTGAAGAAGGAAGAGCTCGAAGGCGAAAGCATCGCGATTTCATGACATGTTCTAGTTTCGCGGGCATATGGCAGAAAAGAGCTTAAGGCAACGAAAGCGTCACGATTTCATGACAGAGTTGCAGATGACATCAGTAGAAGCAGATGTGTCACGATTTCACGACAAAAGTAGAGAAGAAGGCATTGTAGACTAAAGCGTCGTGATTTCACGACAGAGTGAAGATGACGTCAGCAAAAATCATAAGTGTCATGATTTCACGACAGAAGCTGAGAGGAAGGCCATGAAGACTAAAGTGTCACGATTTCGTGATAGAAGTGAGATGACATCAACAAGAGGCAAAGGTGTCACGATTTTGCGAAAGAAGCACAAAGGAAGTCGACAAAAGCCAAGGTGTCACGATTTTGCGACAGCAGGCTATAGAAGGTGTACAGCTGTAAAAATGTCGCGATATCGCAACATGTTGTAGTTTCGCGGTAGAAGCTACAGGTGAGTTCTAAAGGCGGTTGAAGGACAGAGTTAACTTTGAGCCGACAGAGTTAAATCTGGGCCGATGCAGTTTAGGGTTTTGCAACCGACGATCTTTAGGGTAACAACCGACTAAAGATTAAGTTTTTGATCATGAATTAATGCTATAAAAGGAGGACTATTTTTTAGTTTCAAAGTATCGAATGTGTGTGTCGAATTTGTGCAAGTGAATTCTGTTGTGCACAAGAGAGCGAGTCGAGTCGAATCGATCAAGTGTGCGTTCGAAGTGCAATTTGTGTAGATAGAGTGTGGGGAGAAGTTTGATCGTAGAGGTGCATAAGTGGAAGTCTGATCGACTACTATGTTTGCGTAGAGTGTGAAGACTGTGCTGCTGTGTTTGCATAGACAGTGAAAAGTTGGTTTTGACCAAGTGTGACTGTAATATAAAAGAACAGAGGAAGAGGATAGATTTGTGCTAGACCGAAGGACTGTGTTTGGTGCAAATTTAAGGAACGGCTTTGCAGTGACAGAGTTGAGGATAGAGATCTCCAGCCAGAGCAGAGAAGATAGGTGTCTTCTGTGGATAGAGTTCCACTTGCTAAGGGCAGAGGAGGTAGAGGTCTTCTAGAGGATCACCACTAAAAGCAAAGCTAGGGGAAGGTGTCTCCTTTGGGTTGGTGCCCATAAACTTTGTAATTGGGAAGGTTTCCGAAAGAACTGTGATATAACTTTTAGAGAAAAGTTTTATTTGTGGAGTAGCCCACATTAGGTGAACCACTTAAATTGTTGTGTCTCTTTGTAGATGGTGTGTTGTGCTTTGCTTTGATTACTGTTGTTATTACTGCTGTCTATTCATTGCATTATACTGTTTTGAAAGTTGATTTTAAAGCAAATTAAAAAGTGGTCTTATACTGTTCACCCCGCTCCCTCTCAGTATAAGCTTGTGTTCTTCACTTATATGGACACTTCTTTTTCTTGGTACCATTTCCTGCTAGGCGATGCTCCTAATTTTTCTATTCCTCTTGTGCCTATCTAGAATATTATTAGAGTCAATATTCTTTTTCACTTATGAAAGACCGAAAACAATATAGCTTTTTCCAAAGACACAACTTCGGATTCCTTTTCTTTAGGTGATAATTATGCTGTATTTTTTAACTCTTGGCTCCAGATATAGGTTCAAGTGGAAAAAATTCATAGTTATATTGAGTACCTGAGGACTCTCTTGGACCATTGGGCTAATGTATCGTGCACTATCAATCGGGTCCCCTCATATTTTGATGTTACAACATCGTGTTTGCTCTCATTCTTGATCTCGTCAAGGACACAAGGCATTACCGCAGGTAGGGAGACACTAGTATCAACCTCCGTAAGTGACCAAACATCGTTACTCTAATGGTGTTGGTAATTCATGGTTGGTGAGTGGATGGGATGTTCGTCCAAAACCTTCACACTAGGTTACGGGTTGGGAAGATGCGATCGTGGTGGTGCCAATTAATGTTCTAGGTTGGCACAGTGATGGCCAAACCCCCCAACCCCAAGATATAATGCATAAGAGGTTAATGATGTTGCTGATATGGGTGGTACTCACACTGGTGATAATGGCTGGGATGCTCCTGTTACCGCCTCTCCTTAATGCCATGATGACAATGTGGACAATTTTGTCCCTCCCACTATCTGGAAATTATTTCTATTCTGTGGATGCATACTTTTCTTTGATTTTTGGCTAAGAGGATGATTTTAATTCCCTCTTTTTTGTGTTAGCCAGCTAAAGTCTTTGTATTTGCTATTTAATTTCTCCTAATCGTATGCGATTAGTGTGATTTTTGGGACCCTACTGGGGTGTATATATCCACCAAATTTTTATATGATTAAGTTGTATTTTTAATATAATATAACTTATTTCATTCAAAAAAATTATTTTTAAATAATTAACCAAATAATATTAATTTAATTAATTATATTTTTTAAATTTAAAAAAAAAATACTCATGTTCCAATACTATTAAAGCCCACCATTTCAATACTGATGATTTCAATCCTATATATAATTAATTTTAAAAAATGCTACAAGTCAGTCACTTGATAGAGTTAATAAAATCTAGCCATTATATTAAAGTGCATGTGAAGTATAACAACCCTATGTTATCCATGACATGTCAATCTATATAATAATGATAGATTTTAGAAATAAGTGAGTGGTTCACTTGTGTTTAGAAGTCTTTGGAAATCCTGGGAGATGATTAGAGGTAGTCATTTTGCTTGGTCTGTTAATGATAATTCAGTCCTCTATTTGAATAGCTCTATATGGTGGAATCTTATGTACAAAAATAAGTTTTTTGCTCTTACAAAAGGTTGTTCTGCTAGAAATTGGGCCAATTTGGGTATAAGAACGTTGCTGATATTCTTGATAATGGCAGTTTGAGATCATGGGATTCTCTTAGAACTCGGTATGGTTTTCCTACTTCGCAAAAAAGGACATTGTTTCTTAAGAACTTATTTTTTGTAGCTGAATTCTCCTAATTTTGTTTCAGATGAATAATTTTTGTTTGATAATGTGTGTTGGAAAGGTGATGTTCAGTTTTATAAAATCACTTCCAAGCAGTTATATAATATTTTAACTGATACTATGGATATCATTATGCATACCTATAGAGTTTTGTAGATGGATCTTTCAGCGTCTTATGGTCAGGTCATTTTGTAGCATATTTAGTCGAGTCAGTTGGAACCAAGTTTCCACGAGCCTGGGGGATGGGGGGATGGGGGGATGAGTTTTCAGGGACGTGGGGGGACGACAAGTCGATTTTAGGGGACGGCTCGGGGACGGTTGGGGGGACGACTAGTATAATACTATAAAAATTGATTTTTTTTAGAAATTTAGAATAATCTACACATTCAGAATTCTACACCCAACAAAAATGATATTTCATATTACTAATCAATTGAATCCATCCCCGGAAGAAGAAATAGACTTGCATTCAATAATCATCCCTCTATTACCTATATATTTTTCAGTCTGATAAATTTGCCTAGATGGTTGCTTAGAGTTAGGTGTCAAACATGATAAATGCTAGATTAATGCCAACTTAAAAAGTAACACATGTTGTCCTTTGGATGGGCCCATACAATAATAGGATTTATTCATCATATGAAATAATCCAAATTCAACAAGAGAGAAATTGATCTATAATTGAATAAGTTGTAGCTGATCCAATTCATTAAAAACATATTTTTTATTCCAATTGCTGATTTACATTTATAAACATCATCTAAATGATTGATATATGTGAGATTTATCAAATGTACTTTTCCACTTTAGCAAATTAAAAAAATTCAAAACAGAAAAATGAATAAGAGGAGATACACATGTAGAACACCAAAATTTAACATGAACAAACACTCTTCATGTAGAAAACTCCCTAAGACAAGGGAAAAATAAGCTTTATTCTCACAAATGTATTCCTTTACAGATGAAATCAAATATCCATCTAATCATTTAGCATGAAATATTGAATATACTTTCATTTAAAACATTTACAACACGTTTAACCTGCTGCTATATCTATCAATTCCTATAGAACTACTGAAAAATAAACCTTGCAACTGTTTCTTCCTAGTTTTAAAGAAACAGTTGAAATCTAGATTCTGACGTCTAAGGAGTTCAACCTTTTGCAACAACACCATTCCCTCCTTGACAATCCAACACCGCACTCATCCCATAACCCTTCATTGTGACAATCTCATCAGCTATGTAGGCAACATATTTGTCATTTGATGGTATTGCCGCCTTTAGGCAGTAAATTTGTTTGTTGATATTTTCTTAATGCCATCCTCCCATATTAATGTTGACATTATGCCAGTTCTAATATTATATTTGGCATCTAAGGGTCCAAATTTATTTCAAGTTCATATTCCCAACGAGATTTCTGCCTAAGTAACACCTGGTAGTAGTTCATATTCAGTGTATTCTTTTCTTTTTCTTTTTTTGATTTTCCCTTTGGTGAGGATGCCCCACCATAGGGGACGACTAGGCCCCATGGGGGATGCTCAGACCATCCCTATGGACATATAGGCATCCTTGGGGATGGTTGGGCCCCATGGGGGATGCTCAGACCATCCCCAAGGACACCCAGGCGTCCCCGGGGATGGTCTGAGCATCCCCCATGGGGCCTAGCCATCCTCGGGGATGATTGGGCATCCTTAGGGATGCCCCAAAAAATGGGACATCCCAGGGAGGGGAGGCCACAGGCCTCAACTATCTCGGGGATGTTTTCCAGCCGTCCCCCAAAAATGGGGACAAGGGGAAACATCCCCCTTGTCATCCCCCCGTGCTGAGGGACGCGTCCCCATGGAACACTACTTGGAACCTAATAAATATTTGTTTAAATGACTTATTTTGCTTTAGATACTGCCTATTTTGAATAATTCTAATAATCATATGAGTTGTTCTATTTGTAGAGTTCCTGATTCTGTTGAGCATATCTTTTTTGACTGCTTCTTTGCTCGTGAAATTTTGCACATGTTGTTATATAATATGCAGGGATGGAACA
This sequence comes from Wollemia nobilis, assembly GCA_028583015.1. NCBI lineage: Eukaryota > Viridiplantae > Streptophyta > Pinopsida > Araucariales > Araucariaceae > Wollemia > Wollemia nobilis. Next base: position 10,981,423 of record JAQPPZ010000989.1, on the reverse strand, counting down.
TTCATGATACTGTGTCTAGACAATATATTTTACTGGATTTTATTCCTCATATGCAAAAACATTTGAATAATTTTTTGCTTATATTATCATCAAAGATATTATGGATTATATGGATGTATAGAAATAAGGAGATTTTTTAGAATTTGCAGAGATCACTTACTGGGTCTTTTAGAAGACTCACAAGTTTTAAAATTTCATTACAAGTTGCTCGAATATGAGAAGCTACAAGGACAAATACAGGTTCTTCTTTGATAGACTTCATGATGCTGGAAGACAAGAAGACTATTGTTGCAGTCTTGAGTATTTTGATTATCAGTTAGCTATGATTCAACATTTTATAGCTCTTTTCTATGATAGTTATAGAATGGTTTATGACATTACTTGAGTTTATTTTAACTCAGCATAAGTAGTTGCTTCTGGTGTTTTTATGTGCTAATTTATTTTGAACTTGACATGATGTAACTTTTGTTTTCTTAATATATGAGTATACGTTCTTCCTTCAAAAAAAAAAAAAAAAGAAGTGAGTGGTGTATGACCCGAATAGACACGTTCAATAGCCACGTATCAACGGTTTATTAAACCAGTCCACAAGCTTAAAGATTATAATGGCTTAAAAAGTTCAAGCACTAAGCATTTGTAGAATGGTGAGTGGAACATTTGTTAGGGAAAAATAAAAGATTTTATATCTTTTATGGTTTAAAAAGTTTAAATATATACTATAAAGTATTTCATTTGTAAGATGGTGAATAGAATCTCTTACGAAAAGTTAAAAATTTAAAGATTTCAGTTCCTTTCATAATAATTTTCATAACCTTAAAATTAATACATATATAATATTTAATATTTTTTTAAAAATATTTACATATACTTTATAGTAGATTTTTTAAACCTTTCATTTGAAAAACTATATAAAAAAACATTTAACATTTTTATTTAAAAAGAATAAATGCGGCAGCGTCGTGACCACAAATTATTTCCATTCTTGTTGTTGTGAGTTGTGATGCATAGAGCACACCTCAACAATTATACATTTTTGAGAGCAACGTCAGTTCTGCACATCCATACCGAAAGTCTACCGACTCATTGGATTCCTTACTTTCCACCAGCTGAGTAGCTGTGAAAAATATAAACACTTTTCCTCTTATCTCATGCATGATGTGAACGTGCAGAGGCCCTAAAATGGCATTAGACCTTGCGAGCAAGTGGAGTTCGATACTCTGTAAATATCCCAGATATTTAATTGTCATGGTGCTTGTACTAAGTTTTGGATAGTGTTTCAAAATGACTTGACATCTTGCATTTGCCCACTTGTTGAGAATTAGAATAGGGAATGGATAAGAGGAAACTTCGATACAAAGATTGAATATTTTAAGGTCCATGAAACGACATTTTAAATTATGCAAAGCATGCATAACCATTATTTCTCTCTCGTACATTGGTGACAAGAACGTCTAGGTAGGGGATCATGTTCTATTTCATTAGGATAATTGAGACTTCTTTTGGAATACAAAACAAGATATTTTTCATTTGTCACAAGGTTTATTAATAAGTTGTTTATTCCTTCTTAGTGTTACACTCGTAGTATAAACAATGTTATTCCTTCTAGTGTTACACTTATAGTAGAAAGCATGTGGTTTATATGTTCAACTAGTGATTTGATGCTAGAAATTAGGGTTGAGAGACTTGCTAATTGTTTTGTTAATTTTAAGTTAGCGTCTTTTTATGCATGAAGTTAATGATTGACAACTTGTTAATTGTTGTCTCAACATTGTTGGCTAGACCATGAATATACATGTGGATGTTGGGTACTTGTAATATTAAATCAAAAGTAAGTTAGACAAAAATACCCTCAAGGAGGAGACGAACCAATAGACACATCTTCCCATATTTGTTTTTATATGTGTTTGAGAATGACAAGTCTATATGACTCCCACAAAGGACTACCAATGATAGGTTTGTAGTAATCATGAAGGGTAGTTTTCCATGAGACTTGAATACTAAGAAAAATCAGACTTATGAGGGATCGTACTGTTAGAAGGTGAAGTCACTATCCATACATGTAGCTCTAGACGTCTAGCTCTAGATTTGTAGCTCCAGACGTCTAGCTCTATATGTGTAGCTCTAAACAAACGTCTACCTCTAAAAATATGTCTAGCTCTAGACGTGTAGCTCCAGATAGACATCTAGCTTCAAATAGATGTCTAGCTCTAGACGTGTAGCTCTAGACAGATATCTAGCTCCAAAAATATGTCTAGCTCCAAATGGATGTCTAGCTTCATACGTGTAGCTCCAGATAGACATCTAGCTCCAAACATGTAGCTCTAGATAGACGTCTAGCTACAGACGTGTAGCGCTAGATGTCTAGCTCTAGACGTCTAACTTTAGATGTGTAGTTTCAAGAGAGGAGAAGTTTTGAGAGAGGAGACATAGTTTTTTGGAGTCTTCCTTTGGGAGAGGAAACAAAAAAATTTTGGAGTCTTTCTTTGGGAGAGGAAACAAACAGTTTTTCGAAGCCTTATTTTGTTTATCTATAAATTGAACAACCCCTTGCATGTACACAAGATTGGTGAATGTAAATTTTGCCAAAATCAATAAAATAATGAAGCTACCATTGCCCCATGTTTTTTTTGCACATTACAGGTTTCCATGTAAAATATTTGTATTATTGTTTTTCTATTTATTGTATTTTTTGCTTGCACGTAATTTTAATATTTTACTAACACTTAGTATGAGAGTAAGGTTTTGTGCGAGTGGGAGCTGAAACATTGAGAGGTGTAACCAAGTTTGAGATTGAGAAATTTGATGGCAGGAACTTCACCCTATTGAAGATGAAGGTGGAGGATTTGTTGGTTCAAAATGACCAAGCCAACCCCTAGCCTTGAAAGGGGTCACAAGTAAACCAAGTAGTATGAAATGTAAGGAGTGGGAAACACTGGATAGAAAGAAAGTTTTTACAATCCGTCTCTGTCTAGCAGACTCTGTCTTGTTCTATTTCATTAGGATCATTGAGACTTATTTTGGAATACATAATAAGTATCAAAATATATATTTTGCACTTGTCACAAGGTTCATTAATATGTTGTTTATTCCTTCTTAGTGTTACACTCATAGTAGAAAGTATGTCATTCCTTCTTAGTGTTACACTCATAGTAGAAAGCATGTGGTCTATATGTTCAAATAGTGATTTGATGCTAGAAATTAGGGTTGAGAGACTTGCAAATTTTTTTGTTAAATTTAAGTTAGCCTCTTCTTATGCATGAATTTAATGATTGATAAATTGTTAATTGTTGTCTCAATATTGTTGGCTAGACCATGAACATACATGTGGATGTTGGGTACTTGTAATATTAAATCAAAAAGTAAGTTAGACAAAAAAATCGTCAAGGAGGAGATGAACCAATAGATACATCTTCTCATATTTGTTTTTATATGTATTTGAGAATGATAAGTCTATAGGACTCCCACAAAGGACTACCAATGATAGGTTTGGAGTAACCATGTAGCATAGTTTTCCATGAGACTTGAATACTAATAAAAATTAGACTTATGAGGGACCATACTATTAGGAGGTGAAGTCACTATACATATATGTAGCTCTAGATGTCTAGTTCTATATGTGTAGCTCCATATATCTAGCTCTAGACAGACGTGTAGCTCTAGATGTCTAGCTCCAAACAAACATCTAGATCCAAATAGACGTCTAGCTCTAGATAGATGTCTAACTCCATACATGTAGCTCCAAATAGATGTTTAGCTCTAGATAAATGTCTAGCTCCAAATAAATGTCTAGCTCCAGACAGATGTCTAGCTTTAGATGTGTAGCTCCAGATAAACATCTAGCTCCATATAGACATCTAGCTCTAGATATGTAACTCAAGATGTCTAACTCGAGATGTGTAGCTCTAGACGTCTATCTCTAGATGTCTAGCTCCAAACGTGTAGTTTCGAGAGAGGAGACGAATAATTTTTTGGTCTTCCTTTGGGAGAGAAAACGAATAATTTTTGGAGTCTTCCTTTGGGAGAGGAAACAAAAAAAATTCAAAGCCTTATATTGTTTATCTATAAAAAAGGAATGACCCCTTGCATGTACACAAGATTTATGAATGTAAAGTTTGCTAAAATTAATAAAATAATGAAGTTGTCATTACCCCGTGGTTTTTCTTGTACATTATAGGTTTCCACATAAAATATTTGTGTTATTATGTTTTCTGCTTGCACGTAATTTTAATATTTTAATAACATATGGTATCAGAGCAAGCTTTTGTGCGAGTGGGGGCTGAAACAATGATAGAAGATGTAACCAAGTTTGAGATTGAGAAATTTTATTGTAGGAACTTCACCCTATGGGAGATGAAGGTGGAGGATTTGTTGGTTCAAAATGACAAAGCCCTAGCCATAAAAGGGATCACGAGTAAACCAAGTAGCATGAAAGATGAGAAGTGGGCTACACTGGATAGGAAGGTTGTTTCTAAAATCCGTCTCTATCTAGAATACTCTTTCTCATTCTATTTCGTTAGGATAATTGAGATTTCTTTTGGAATACAAAATAAGTATCAAAATATGTATTTTAACATTTATCACAAGGTTCATTAATAAGTTGTTTATTCCTTCTTAGTGTTACACTCATAATAGAAAGCGTGTTATTCCTTCTTAGTGTTACACTCATAGTAGAAATCATGTGGTCTATATGTTCAACTCGTGATTTGATTCTAGAAATTAGGATTGAGATACTTGTCAATTGTTTTGTTAACTTTAAGTTAGCCTCTTCTTATGCATAAAGTTAATGATTGACAACTTATTAATTGTTGTCTCAAAATTGTTGGCTATACCATGAACATACATGTGGATGTTGGGTACTTGTAAGATTAAATCAAAAAGTAAGTTAGACAAAAACATCCTCAAGGAGGATATGAACCAATAGACACATCTTCTCATCTTTGTTTTTATATGGGTTTGAGAATGACAATTCTATAGGACTCCCACAAAGGACTACCAATGATAGGTTTGGAGTAACCATGAAGCGTAGTTTTCCACAAGACTTGAATACAAAGAAAGATCAAACTTATGAGGGACCATACTGTTAGGAGGTGAAGTCACTATACATACGTGTAGCTCTAGATGTCTAGCTCTAGATGTGTAGCTCCAGATATCTAGCTCTAGACATATGTGTAGCTCCAAATAGACGTCTAGCTCCAGATAGATGTCTAGCTCCAGAAAAATGTCTAGCTCCATACGTGTAGCTCCAAACAAACGTCTAGCTCCATATAAATATCTAGCTCTAGATATATTTCTAGATCTACATGTGTATCTCCAGATAGATGTCTAGCTCCATATAGGCATCTAGTTCCATATTTGTAGCTCTAGACAGATGTCTAGCTCTAGACGTGTAGCTCAAAATAGATGTCTAGCTCTAGATGTGTAGGTCCAGATAGATGTCTAGCTCCAGATGTGTAGTTTCGAGAGAGGAGTTGAATAGTTTTTTGGAGTCTTCCTTTGGGAGAGGAAACAAATAGTTTGAGTATTCCTTTGGGATAGGAAACAAATAGTTTTTCGGAGCCTTCCTTTTTTATCTATAAAAAATGAATAACCCCTTGCATGTACACAATATTGGTGAATGTAAAATGTGTTGAAATCAATAAAATAACGAAGTTTCCATTACCCCATGGTTTTTCCTAGGCATCAAAGGTTTCCACATAAAATATTTGTGTTATTATTTTTTTGTGTTATTTTGTTTTTTACTTGTACATAATTTTAATATTTTACTAACATCTGGTATCAGATTAAGGTTTTGTACGAGTGGGAACTGAAATAATGATAGGATGTGTAACCAAGTTTGAGGTTGAAAATTTTGATGGCAGGAACCTCGCCCTATGTAAGATGAAGGTGGAGGATTTTTTGGTTCAAAATGACCAAGACCTAGCCTTGAAATGGATCACGAGTAAACCAAGCAGCATGAAAGATGAGGAGTGAGCAATGCTAAACATGAAGGCGGTTTCTACAATCCGTCTTTGTCTAGCATTGTATCTTGTTCTATTTCATTAGGATAATTGAGATTTCTTTTGGAATACAAAACAAGTATCAAAACATATATTTTTAATTTATCACAAGGTTCATTAATAAGTTTTTTATTCCTTCTTAGTGTTACACTCACATTAGAAAGCATGTGGTCTATATGTTCAACTAGTGATTTGATGTGAGAAACTTGCCAATTATTTTGTTAACTATAAGTTAACCTCTTCGTATACATGAATTTAATGATTGACAACTTGTTAATTTTTTCTCAACATTGTTGGCTAGACCATGAACATACATGTGGATGTTGGGTACTTGTAATATTAAATAAAAAAGTAAGTTAAACAAAAACACCCTCAAGGAGGAGATAAACCAATAGACACATCTTCCCATCTTTGTTTTTATATGTGTTTGAGAATGACAAGTCTATAGGACTCCCACAAAGAACTACCAATGATAGGTTTGGAGTAACCATGAAGGGTAGTTTTCCACGAGACTTGAATACTAAGAAAGATAAAACTTATGAGGGACCATACAAAAGATCAAACTTATGAGGGACCATACTCTTTGAGCAAACCTACTAAACCAAAAAAGTAATAGTTACTAGATTGAAATAAAAATTACAACTACCAACATAGCCTAGAATGGGAGCAAGAATAATAAACATTGTGAATTTAAAATGTAAGAGGCACCATCTATATGGACCCATTACCATTTGGAAAATGAAATGTACTACTTGGTTTTGAGTTTAAGAAAAAGGGTAGGCAAATATAGGTACACAATATGACTTGTAATATTTAGAATGTGATTCACTTGGCTAGCACCAGTCCCATAATATATCAAAAGCAAATGCACCTAGCTTTATGATGACCTCACTTAGAATTAGTTCACAAGTTCTCTCAAATACTAACCATAGTTAAGATGGCAAGTTACAGGAAGTTTTTACAAGTTTCTAAGAAATCAAGGCACAGGCTAAGTGGTCTAAAAGTCTAAAATAATATTCAAACCCCTTTTATTATAGTACCTAGGAATAGATATAGGGGGATATAATATTATATTATATTTGAGTATTATGGATAGTTGGCATGGGCCACACATAATCCAAGGTTGAGTATATTATTATATTATAATAATGAGTTGGAATGAGGGTTTAGTAGTTGGTTCCCCAAAGTATAATTAGAATATGGGTATATAAATAAGAAATATGATTTATTATAATAAATCATTATCAAGTATTCTCTTGTAATCGTCTTTGCCCACGAAGTGGCTTATGGGACTTTTCCTTCTCTAAGTGGCACTCTTACTTTGGGAGATCTCGTGGAGTTATTCCTTTCTTAAAAAGTATTATTCTTGTTTCCCTACCTTGAGGGTATTATCTATCAGTCTCATTGTGTGGATTTTTATTGTGGATAATCATGTGGATGAATGATTTGATATTTCTGCATATTAATGAATGACTTTGGTTAGTAAAAATAAATTTAGTAATAATTGGTATCAAAGCAACGATTTTAGCAAAGTATGGATTGTTTTTTTGGATTGAAAAATTAGGAAAATATTTATTTTTTTAAAAATATCTCATTTTTTAGGAGATATATCTCTGTGAAAGTTTATCCAATTCAGATAATTCTTGGACAATTTTATGCAAAATTTGAAGAAATTTAAAATGCATGGTCATATGATAAAATCCTAGTAGTATTAAGGGAGATAAAATATTTTGAAGTTAGCCATCTAGAACAAGGGCAGCATTACGGTAAAATTTTATAGAAAAATATCTCATCTTTAGGAGTCATCTTTACTAAAAAAAAAAAAGTTTGTCCGATCTTAGATAATTCTTGGACCTTTTATGTAAAATTTGAAGAGCTTTAAAATGAGTGATCATATGAAGGAATCCAAGTAGTATTGATGTAGATAATGACCCTTTGAATTCAACCATCCAAAATAATATTGTGGCCATTTTTCAAATCGTGGTTTTTTTTAGAAGACAAAATTTGTCATTTAGGGTAAGCAAATCAGATCATGACAAGTGGCATCAGGTAATTTTCCTGTACACTACATAGTCAACACACACTTGGCACATCCTTAACCACTCATACAATGATACATGGTGGCATTTATTTGTTGTATGTCCTAATTTTTTTTAGTTTTTAAAGGTTTTACAAGTAATTTTTGTTATTTTAGGGCTTAACTTATAGAGGCCATAAATTTTCCATATAAAACCATTTTGAGCCATTTTTTAAAATAACATCATGGGTGTTTGAGCTCTCTACATTAGTGGTGTTTTTTATAATTATATGTGCATTTAATTAGTTTAGTAGAAATAGTTATGGATCATCATGTTCCATGAGGAACCTCATATGTGAATGAGGAACCTCATGACACTAATTCTAAAGAGGTAAAGTAGCTTTCTAGGGACATGAAGTATGAGGCTCATAGTTTCATTACTCTTCATGTTGACAATGTATATGACACTTATGTTAGAAGCATCATAAATCCTAAAGTACTACTTGATAAATTTGCGTGATCGAATTGAGTCCACTTAAATCAATAGATTGGAGGCTAAGATTGTAATCTTGTCCATGGAATCATTTTATATTATTAAATCAATAGAATACCCAAGGAGAGTAGAGAAATATAGGATATCTTCAACAATGTGTCTAAAACATATGAGATAACTGTTGTGGTTATCGAGATCCTTTGTGTGTGCTTAAAAAATTATTTTGCACCACATGTTGATGAGGTGTTTAAGTTTTTTTTGCATCATCAGGCTAGGAGATATAGGTATAAGGGTAATTTTATTTTTACTCAAGCACATCCAAAATAATTTGTTACTAAAATTAGAATGACAAAAATCCCAAACATGAGAAGAAACCCAGTAAGCCTTTTAAGAAGCCTACTTATGAGTTTTACAAAAATGAAAGAGAAAAGGCTAAATTTTATAGATTCTAGATTAAGAAATAATAGGAAGCAACAAGAAAGGGGGTGTTAGTTCTCATTACTCCATTTATCACATTACTCATACCAATAATAAAGTATAATTCTCACCTGATAGATGGGCAATTAGGAATATAGACAATGGGTTCAAAAATGTTGTTTCTAGTTATTATGATAAGACTGACCACATGTATAAGTTGGATTAAGTACCTACCCTTTCTACCACTTTCTCTATAAAGAAAAAATTTATTATTATGGTTTCTCATACTGATAATGAGAGTTAGAAGTTACATCATAGGCTTGGGAATCTCACCTATGGTTCCTTGACATATATGAGTCAGCATAAGGTTGCTATTAGGCTTCCATACATATATCCTCCAAGTGGTGCATATGAAGGGTGCATTTTGGAAAAATATCATGGGAGGCCTTTCAAAAAGGGGTTTCTATGTGAGCATATCATCCCTTTGATATCATACATATTGATATTTATGGACCTATGGGTACACCATCTCTTTCAAGAATTAGGTACTCTTTTTCATTGACGATTTCTCTAAATATGTGTGGTTGTACGCTATATGTACTATAAATGATGTTTTTGATAGGTTTAATACCTTCAAGGCTCTTGTTGAAAATTAGCTAGATAGGAGAATCAAATATTTCAGGACAAATAGGGGTGATGAGTATGTTAGCTATGATTTTTAAGATTTTTGGCTTCCCATGAAATTGCATATCAAAGGACTATTCAGTAGACTCCTAAAAAAATGGTATGGTTGAGATAAAAACAATGTAATCATAAATATGGTATAATGTATGATTCATTCCAAGGGGTTGGATCATAAGTTTTTGGGTGAGATTGTCACTTGTGCAACATATATTATCATGAGGGTTCCTACTAGAGAAATACAAACCATGACATCTACTAAGAAATTGATAGGGGATAAGCCAAATGTATATCAATTCTACATATTTAGGTCTTCAACATGGGCTAACAAAGCTAAGGATATTCAAAAGAAAAAAAACACCCAAAAGCCATAAGTGTATATTTTTGGGGTATTTTGATGCCCCAAAGGCGTATCGACTCTATGATCCTTAGAGGCATGAGCCTTTTGATAAAGAGATGTCATATTTTATGAGGTTTTGTTTTTAAAAAGGTAAAAAAATATATTTATAGAACAAGAATAAAATTACATTCATAGGTCTACCACTTTTGGAAAGCCCTAAAATTTGAAGAAAACTCGGATTAACATCTCCAAAAAATACAAAAAATTGAGTACCATCTATAGAGCATAAACTTTGAACCTGTTACCATTTCTTCTTTACACTAATCCTAAGAAACCTAGTAGGTCTGACAATCCTCTGAACACTACCCGTGCTATCCTAAAAAGGGCCAAAGAGTGCTACAAGAGGTAGCAAAAAACCTAACAAATAATTGTTCATACTCCATTGATCCATAAGACTCAGTGGACTCTGTACCTATCCTCATCTTTAGCTAAGTATTTTTTGGCCAATTTAAGAACCATTTGGTTCACCTCTCACCATTCAGTAGTGTCCCTATACTACTTAGAATTCAACATGTATCCAACCAAATGTTCACTACCATGTTTAACCAAAAAGTCAGACGGTATTATTTTATCTATCAACATAGACTAGGATGGCATCCTCAAACTATTGCGAAATGTTTTTTTTTTATTTTTTTTTTTTACTTGTCCTTTTGTGGAAATTTCTAATAGCATCCAAAAGCCCCACCATAATTTATGAATCAAACTCAACTATGATATTTCTAACATCATTCTCCCAAGCATTGATAGAACCTTGTCTGATAGTCAAGTCTTCAGCTTCATTGTTAGTAGCCCTTCCAAGACCCTCTAGCTCCCAATGGAGGATCTTACCCTTGAAATATCTTTTGAGAAAACCAATGCATCCATCCCCTAGGTTATCCTTAGTTGCACCATAAGAATTAATATTTTTCCAACCTAGGGGAGGGTTTTGCCATGGTCCCAATTTCTATGGCTTAGAAGTCCCCTCATTCATGTAAGTTTTCTTATCCCTAAAGTGAGCTCTAACAATTTCAAAAGTCTTTTTAACAATTTTATGCCAAACCAACTCCATTGCACTAAATTCCTCTCTAAAAATTATGGAATTTTGTTCCATCCAAATGTGCCACCAGATGAAGCTTGAGCCTAGGGACCATCCTAGTTGAATGGAGGTATTCTTGAAATTTTTGTGTTTCCAAAGAGTCACTTGAAATTTTAGGTGAACCTTAAAGAGGTCTAACTGCATTTTCCACAACTCTCTTGCAAATGCACGCTAGGAAAGTAGATGATCAAGTGTCTCCTCCTGAGAGTTACACATGATGCAGTTGGAAGGGCCATAAAAACATTTCTTCATAAAATTATCATAGGTGAGATAGCTCCTATGAATCACTTCCCAAGAAAAGAAATTAATTTTAGGCTAGCCCTTAGCCACCCAAACTCTATCCCAAGGAGTATCCTGCAGGAACAATGGAGGAGGGAGCAAAGCATTATAACCATCACAAATGGTGAAGACACCTAGAGCACTAAGGACGTAGACAATCCTATCATCTTCTTCTTTCCCTGTAAGGCACCTTTCCTTGAGGATATTATCAATAAGAAACCTTTGATGAAGAGGGACATGAATAGGCCATTCTTCTAACCTATTCCACTAAAAGAAAGAGAAATCTCCAATTTATCGGGAAGTAATGTATGAAGACATATTTATCCATCCTCTACCCTCAACGCTTTATTGCAAGGGTTGCAACTATGGAAACTCATATATTAAGGGGGTATTTTGGTCCCAATAATCACTCCAAAAGTTAGATTTGTCTCCTTTACCTACTTTCCAAAAAAGTCTAGATTTTACCAATTGTTCACTAGCTTTCAGGACCTTCCAAATAATGGATCGAGGGCCTCTTAGAGGAATGTGACCAGCTTCTTTATGAGGGATAGAACTCAAATACTTACTAGTGATGACTCTATTGAAGAAATCATCCTTGTTGGATATCCATCTCCAATAAAGCTTCCCAGCAAGAGCTTGATTGGTTAAAGCTACTTTACAAAAACCAAGGTCCCCTTGAGCTTTAGGATGAAATATTTTATCCCAACTAACCAGAGCCCACTTCTTACCTATCCTTGGGCTATCCCAAAAAAAAATTCTCATAAGTGAATTCAACTCTTTGAGGACTCTCATAGGGACAGCCAGGATAGAGAGTTTATAAACAAGCATGGCTTGGATCATCGATTGGATAAGAGACATTCTTCCTCAAAAGATAAACTAGTGGTGATTCCAATGATTAACTTTAGCAATGATTCTATCCATTTAAGATTTCCAATTAGCTGCCCTTAGGATCTTAAAATAAAGGGGAATCCCTAGGTAATCAAGTGGAAGGGTACCCTGGGAAAAGCTCAAAATGGATAGAATATGATCCTAGATTATTCTATCTGTATTAAATAAATTAGCCTTGGATTTGGCCACATTCACCTATTGATTAGTAGCATCCATGTAGATTTTTAAAATAGCTTCCAATGTTCTAGCCTCCCAAATGTTGACCTCCCCAAAGAGATCTTTATCATCCATAAATTGAAGATAAGTTAACATCTCCTCACCTAATTGCACTCCTTCCAAAAGACCTTGTTACTTATTTCTTTGAAGGAATCTATCCAATCCTTCCATAGAATAATAAAAATAAATGGTGAAGTATGATCTCCTTGACAAATACCCCTGAAGGCATAGAAAGGGGTCGAGAGGGAGTCGTTGATGAGAACATAGAAGGAAACCGTTGAGACACAACTCATGATCCACTATCTCCACTCCTGAGAGAAGCCAAATTTCTCAAGCATTTGATTCAAAAATTACTAGGGAACTCTATCATAAGCCTTAGACATATCTAATTTAATAAACATACCTCTTCAACCATAATGTTGCATAGAATGGATAGCCTTCTAGGCTAGAATAAATCCATCCAAAATTTGATGCCCCTCCACAAATACTCCTTATTCTTGGGATATTATGTTGTCCATAATCTTTTTAAGCCTTTCAACTATCAACTTTATGATTATCTTGTAGGTCACATTGGAGAGAGAAACTTGTCCCAATTTAGGAATCAAAGTGAGGAAAGTATGATTTAGATCTCATAGCATAGTTTTATTTTAACGATATTCTTCAACAACCTGGGTTAAATCCTCTCCTATGACATCCCAAAAAGCCTTAAAGAACTCAATTGGAAAACCATCGGGCCCAAGAGATTTCTATGATTTCATGCTAAAAACTATGCTCCTCACCTCATATTTATCCACTAGTCTAAAAGGGATTGTTTTTGCTCGACTGAAATAATATGGAGGATACAATTAAGTATCTCTTGTTGTGCTGTAATATTAGGGATAGCAGGAGCAGTAAAAAAAAATTGAAAAACATTATTTACTGCATGTTTCATATCCGGTATGGTTTCCAGCACTTGTCCATTGGAATCCTGAAGGTAATTCAAAGAATTCCTTTTCTACTTGTCGATGCAGAGCGATGAAAGAAACATGTGTTTCAATCCCCTTCCAATAGCCAAGAAATTATCGCTCCTTGTTTCCAATAAATTTCCTCCTGATTATCGATGGAGTCTAATTCTTTTTGGACCAGTTCATCTTTATATTTCAGATCCTTTATGATTGTTTTAGTCCTAAAGCGAGTGGCAAGCTCCTCCATATTTTCCAATAAAGGAGCCTTTAGGGATTGAAATTTAGATATGCTACTTCTTTTCCATAATTTAAGATGAAATTTGACATGTTGGATTTTTTTGGAAAAAAATATACATAGCTCTTCCATGGGTAGGATGACCCTCCTCCCTCTAGATGGGGATTATTTCCTTTAGATCCTTCTTTTCTAGCCAACAATTCTCAAAATGAAAAGGTCTTAGGGGCGAAATATGGTCTAGCTTCCATTCTAGAAGAATCAAAAAGTGATCAAAGTCAATGTGATTAAGAATCTCCATCCTAAAAGACCAACGAAGAAAGGCCTCTTCAGAAATCATAAATATGTTAAGCTTGACTTTCCTACTTTTCGATCCTACATGTTTGTTTGTCCATGTATATGGAGACCTTGCATGTTGAACATCAATTAGATTGAGTTAATTACTTTTGGATATCATAAATCTATCCCCCTTTTCCAAATAAGGATTTCCCCTTCTTGATCCCTAAGAGCAAGTTTAGCATTAAAATCCCCTACCACTATCCAATTCACTTCCTCTTTTCCAATTCTACTATCCTATAAAACTGACCATTGGTGTTGTTGCTCCACAAAATTCATAGCACCATAGAAATTGGAAACCAATAAAAGCTCCCTGGAGTTCTTGCTCTTGAAGAGAAAAGTAAGGATACCTCAACAAACAGAGTGATATAAAGTTATTTAGAGAAGAATATTCCATAAAGTAACCACTCCCCTTGAAGCCACTTGGGATCCAACCACCATGTACTCATATTACCTCAAATTTTTCTTAACAATTACATCCATATTTTGAATGGAAGTTTTACTCTCTTAAAGGAGAATAAAGTCAAAATGATGATTTTTAATTAAACTTTAAAAAATAATTTTATGAGGTTTGTTGTTTGGGCCTCTTATATTTCAATATTGAACAATCATTGGGAAATTGGATTCCAGTAAGTGTCAATCTGCTTGACCTTTCTCTAGATGACTAGTTGGTCTCCTTCATTAGCCAAGTTCTCCAAGTTCGATTTTCTTCCTACACTCTTTGCTTGAGAATTTTTTAACCTTTTCTTCACTTGTTGGATTCCAAGGTCGGGTTTCCCTATATCCTTCTCTCTATATTTTATAAAAACATCATTATCCACCACAACCATTGCAAGGGTTTGGTTCCCTATATTTATCAATACTAAGTGATTAGCCCCCAAATCTGAATTCAAAGAAATATGATGGGTAGTTTTGTCAACCCTTATAGAGGAAATGTTATCTTTCTATGGTTCATATATTAAGGTGGTCTCCTCCCCCATATCCAAGAGAGAATTAATAATTTCATACCTATTGAAATTTCTTTCTACTCATTGGTTGGAGCGTGTTGTCTTACTATTTTTATTCTTCTTTCTCTTTGGAGCTTCAAAAACCTTTGCAAGGGGATTATCATTCGAGGTTGTGGGAAAATTATCTTCTTTCTTCTCAATAAACTTGCTATTGGTAATGGGACTATTTGTAATTTCCTTTGGGTAGAAGTAGGTCAGATGACCATGTTTGTGGTAGATATTACATCAAAATGGGATTGCCTCATAGTCTATCTGTTGGATCTAGGATAAGTCCCCCATGTTAATTTCTATTTTAGCTGGGAGAGGTTGGTTGAGATCCATATCCACATAGATCCAGGCATAAACAATAGATTCACCCCTCATCGTGTCCCTCGAAACTCCTAAATAATGACCCAAGAAATTACCCAATTTTACAAAAATTGGTTCACACCAGTATTCCATGGTCAGGGCATAAATATGAACCCAAAAAATCATCGCAGAGGGCTCCACCCGAGGGTCAAATCCTAACTCCATGACTGAACAAAAATACTTGCAACACCATATATTCTCCTTCCTAACTCAAAGGCTTTGTCTTTATCTGCTTGAGAAGAAAAACTCACAATATAATAGCCATTGCTAATAAGAGAGATTGAGGTATCCCCAAGGGGCTCCCAATTATTTTGGATCCAAGAGGACATAAATCCTAAAGATGATCTTATGTCGATAAACTTACAAATTAGGTCATGCTTACTTCTATAGAGAATATTATTGGCCACTAGGGCTTGATATATCACTAGTTTAGGATGAAGGGTTGCATGGGGAAGGCAGTAATTAACCCTTGCCTGGTATGATTGTTGCTTTGGATTCTTGGCCACTACAAAGAAAATAGGATGAAGATCTAAGTCTCTAAACAAGACATCCTCTATATCATGTTTCCATTTAACTGTATCTGTAAATGATCTCTTAGGGGAGGAGGGCTGAGGAAGGGGTCCAGAAGGGCCCTCATTAGCACCCATAGGCCACTTCACAACCTACACACAACACTTCTCCTGAAAGGAATACTTGCACTTGCACAAAAAAATCCAAATTTATACTTCCAAAAGAATTTCAAAAATTTATCTACTATTTTGCAAATCCAAAGACCTGCAAACCCTCTCACAAATTCATCTGTCATTTTTGCAAATCCAAAGACCTACAGACCCTCTCACAAATTCATCTATCATTTTTACAAATCCAAATACCTACGAACCCTCCTTGCTTTGACTGACTTCAAGGCAATTGTCAACCTATGTCATCTTTGATGAGGTTATTCTAGGTACTTCCACCCACCACTTGAGTTGTTTGCTATTGATTCTTCTAGTTCTTTATCTATTCTAGATTCAATAGGTTTTTCTAATATTTTGGTCAACTCTATCCCCATTAGAACATCCTCTCATTATTTCTCAAGTGGTTGTTTTTATCAATTTGACCCCTTCTTGGGTAGCATCTTAGGTAACTTCCTCTTCTCTAGGAGTAGGGTAGGATAAGAAAGATACATCTATTCAAAATGCTTCAGTCTTGCATGATGAGGTGAGTGGTGATGATTTGGATTCTCCAAATTCAGTTTTTTATGTTGAGGTAGCATAAGATAAATATGATTCTTTGATTCATCCAATACCCAAGTGGGTTAAGATAGTTTTCAAGCATGCTCACCCTAGTGTGTCTCTTCAATGGCATCAAAAGGCTCCTTCTTAAGCATTGCTTTGGAAGGCATTCCATTATCAAGACACTCACATATTATCAGGATAAGGGTAGGCTAGAATGGAAGATTCTTTGGTGACATAGTATGAGGCACTAATGAACAATAAAACATGGGAGTTGGTCCCTCTTTAAAAAGGGAGGAATGTTATTGTTTGCAAATGGGTTTATAGGACCAAATACACATCAGATGGATAAGTCGAGAAGCACAAGGTATGCCTTGTTGCTTAGGATTTTTCTCAATACTATTTTTAGAACTTTACAGCTGTGGCCAAGATGGACTCGATTAAGATGATTATCTGCATTGTTGCCTCCTATAAATATAAGGTTTATCAAATGTATGTGAAGAGTGCCTTTCTACATGGGTAGCGTTAGGAGAAAATATACATGCAACAACTACCTAGTTTTGAGATTATTAGACTTACTCCATTGGTTTTTCATTTGACTAGGTCCTGGTCTCTTGTGGGAGAACTTTTATATCTCACTCATACTAGACCAAGTATAGCCTATGTTATCAACTACTACTCCAAATACATGTAGATACCCTAGGAGAGTCATTATATAGTAGCCAAGAGGATTCTTAGATATATCAAAGGGACCTATTAGACATAAATTCACTAATCTATTGGATCTCATCTAATTTGGATAGGATTTTTAGATGTTAATTGGATAAACGATTTGAATGAAGGGTGATCCACCACAATTTTTTTATTGTACTTATGATCTAGACCGGTTTCATGGTGTTCTAGATGCCAATCCACCATTCCTAAGTCTTCCATGGAGGTTGAATATTATGCTTCTAATGAGACAACTAAGCATATCATGTGGATCATAATGATTCTAGAGAAAATTGACATTCCTCAAAACCTTTTTTCCCTCTTTAATATGATAATCGGGACATTATCCAACTTGTATACAATATAGTTTTCCATTAGCAAACAAGGCACCTAGAGATATGTATGCACTTTGTGAGATGACTTCATGCATGTGGGATGTTAGATCCAGTATTTATGCCTTTATCAGAGTAGGTGGTAGACATCTTGACTAAGATCATGCTCGAGTTCACTTTTATGTGTATGCAGGACCTTCTTCACGTTGGAGAGTGTCCCTTAAGAGGGATACAAAGTAAGGGTCCCTTTTTATGTCCCTCATTCAACTTAAGAGGGATACAAAGTAAGGGTCCCTTTTTATGTCCCTCATTCAACTTAAGAGGGATGTTGGAATATGTGGTGGTTAAGATACTCTTGAGGCCATGGCTAATTATTTGTATTTGATTTTATATATTTGCACTTTAGATCTATCTAAACCTTGTAAAGTTACTCTTGTATTTTTTTGTAGTTTTTTGTTCTTGAGGGTCGATCTCAAAACATTGAACTAAAAGCATCATGTATTTGGATACAATATCCATTATAACTAATCAATTCATCATTGGTTGGAGTGTAAATTATTTTTTAGGTTTAAGAATATTATTTGGTGTCAATGGACACCCTAACATATTATGTGTCACTTTTTCATTCTATATAATACTTTTGTTGAGCAATATTGGATAATGTATCATTCCATTCATTTTTGGACATTGTACATGTGACGTTGAATACTTTTGTATAATTATTGTGAAGAAGAATCAATGTTGTCACAAATAAATGATAAAGAGATGAATCGAACAAAATATTATTTTGATGATCTACAAGATATACATTAATTAGAAAAGAAAACATGGTATTTTCTTACAAATAAGATATACCAAACTATGAGGCTATTATAATTGTATAGTTTTCAAGGATGGTTGGATAGACTTTAAAATATAAATAAATACAACCTATAGAGATATTATTGTTTTTAAATAGACCATACATAAATATGTTTGTTAAAATATTTGATCCAAGAAGAAATAAGAAATAAATATCTCATAATTGAATTGTTATACTTCACTTGAAGAGTATAATACATTCTTCTAAATAATAAAATCTAGTTAGGTTATATATTATATCCAAGTTATCAACCCCTTTTCATCATCCATATTGCACTCCCCTGACCATGTTTAGAACAGTTGTGACATGCATAGATTTGCAAAACATAAATGTGTTTGTAAACTTATGCACCTTGCATGCATAGCTTTACATAACATGCAGATATTCTATGAAATATGCTCATGTTATGATGCAACAAATATTTCAACTCATTTTATAGACTTCATGCAATATTTGGAAATGAATGAATTGATGTTTAGGTATGATAAAAATTATATTTTTGAGTAAGGAAGAGGTTGATATTGGATAATCATGAAAAGTCCCACTTGAACATGATGAAGGGTATTATTACAATTTAAAATGAATACCCATGAAATATCAAGGATTAAGGATTAATCATATGGTCAATGATACCTTATATATACAAATATATTAAATTATTATGCATTTTCTAACTAAGCTAATACACCATGCTATGTAAACAAAATATAACTAGGAAGATGGAACCAATGGCTTCATCTTAGGATTAATTGGTGTAATTCAAAATTTGCATTACTACCAATGATAAATATGGATGCTTGTAACATTATTGTACTAGATTTATGAATCCAATCATGGGAGACATCATATTTAAGGGATTGTGTATAATATTTAAAGGGTATGTAAGTCCTACAAATAAAATCCCTAGAAAACCACTATAAAAAATTTTATGCTTTTTCAAATTCTTTCACTTATATCCATCGGATATCTCATACATTATATCCTTAATAGAGTTTGGATACACATGCATAGGATTTCTCACACCTAATAAGTCAATCAAAAGAGATGATTAATCTATTTAACTTGTATATGAACTTTTATCCCATTAAATATTTAATAACTACTAATAGGTATCCAAGGTTACCAATTTCTTAAGTTAATCACCTTGACTACTCCTTATATGTAACTTCTTCACAAAAATTCCATGTGAATATTTTTCAAGCAATTTGAATAGTTAGATGGTCTCTGAAAGATTTAAAAAGTAAAAAATATTATAAAAACCTCTCTTTTGTCATCTTGACATAATAGGAATTTTTTAGACTTAAGCAAGTAATTTATCAAAGGTAGTTATGTAACCTCTCTTCATTATATCATATCTAATTGTATCCAACATATTGATCCCCTTAGCGATACATCTCCTCATGTTATTCTAATGTGATCTATAAAAAAATATTTTTAGTGATATTTCTAAGAAAAATGAGTACATAAATGCAGGAGGTCTTGGACCTAATATGTCTATCAAAGAGATAATACAGGATGGAAAAATAGACCCCAAATATTTTTTCATATATCGATACTCTTTTATATGATGGTGTAGGACATGTCATTGATTTGTTTCACATTCATCACTTTGCTTGAATATTTGAACAAGAAAATGAGTATCCACATCCTTTTAATTGAATTTACTTTAGAAATTGTAAAGGGATCTCCTATTAAATTATGAATGAAGAGTAGTGAATCATATAACTTATAATCATCACTTATAACTAGTAATTATAGAAAATGTTGTTCTTCAATTGTCTTGTAATTATATATTTATTGGACTTTTAAAAGGATTTTGAACTTAGCTACAAGCTTACTGCAGTGTTAAGAGCTTTGGCCTCTCTTTGAGAGATCTAAGGTTAAAATCCCACTCAGTATGAGGGGACCATGACCCCTCATAAAAGCATGTGTAAACTCATTGGAAAAAAAAGGATTTTGAACTCTTTTTAAGTCAACATTACAAGTAGTTCAAGGACACTTGTTACTATAGAAGCAATACCATATGCTTTTTATGTAAAAATATGAATCATGATAGGTACAAGGAGTGCAAATGGTATATTCATTCTACTTATTAGAATTTCTAAAAATATAATAGAATACATTAGGTTTGAGACATTATATAGCTAGTAATTATAAGGAATGTCATTCTTTAAATGACTTGTAACTATTTCTTGTAACTAACATTAATGAAAAATACCACTCTTTAAATAAATTATAATTATGAATTGTTTGAATTTTAAAAAGGAAAATGTAATTGAGTTCTTTTAAAGTCATCCTTTATTACATATTTTCAAGATTAAATTTAGAATATATATAACTTGTTAGTAGAATTTAAAATGATAATAGAGTGATTGAAGAAGCATTTTCATGTATACACTTTGCATGTGCTCTTAAAAATACAATCAATATGAGTTATGTTGATTCTATGTTGATAAATATCAATATCATAACCCTAAATGCTTAAAATTAATTTTGATAAGGGAATCATAATTTTGACCATGTGTTAGTGGGAAAAGAATAAATATTTGTTTTTATATTATGTAAGCATCATCACATAGATTCTATAATGTTACTATACTGGAATTGTTGAGTAAATCATAAGATCCATCACATATGAGACATTTTGTCTTTTATGTCTAATTTTAATGTGTTTTCAATGCTTATGGATAGATATTGCAAAAACAAATCAATACCAAAACTAATAGTGGATATTAGAGAAAAATCAAGAGACAATACTAGTTTGCTAACAAACAAACTAAACATTAAACTAGAGAATAAATTGTGGTATATTATTTTAGAATAAGATATAACATACTATGTTACTATCATAATTCTTTAGATTTCAAGGATGGTTGGTTAAATTTTGCTTGTGATAATCATTACAACCTATGTAGATATTATTTATTAAATAGGCCACAAAATAGGCCTTGGACTTAACTTGTGTTCTTAACTCACCACACTTAAGATATTATATATGAGATTATTGTAGCATGGCCATAAGAGGATGAGTATCCTTAATATTTGTTTAATATGAAAACTGAAAAGAAAGTGATGAAAGGATAGCTTAAGATTGTATAGATCAAGAATGACAAATATGACATTGTCAACCTCACATATTGTAGAATCATATTGCTTAATTTATTTTTTTACCCCTTGGTGATAATATTTTTAGTTACCCTTTAAATAAAAAGGTAAATTTTTCCCTCCACTTCAAGGTTGAAGGGTAAAAATTACAACTTAATTTTTTTAATTAAGAGAAATGTTTGTATTACCATTCTCTAAAGAACATAATAGCATTAAAAGGCTATAAAGGTTTTAAATTTGATCCTTAGTTGAAAATGTGATCCTTGGTTTACAAATTTGAAGGGTCATGACAATATTAGAATGATAAAATCTAACTTAGAAAATTATGGCTAATCTTAAACATAAATCTATCCCATATAAAGTTAAAAATAAATCTCTTCACAAAGATTTCAAATATATAAAAATAGCAAAAACATGTTGCAAAATATTAATTATAAAAATTAGTAATCGAATACGACAATAAATAAAATTTATTCCTTTATCAAATTTAATAATAACTTTAAAAATCTTTGTTGTTTTTTTTTTTTTTTCCTGGGTGGGTGGCCCCCAGCGAAACTCAGGTTCAAACCTCGGGGGCAGCCTTTTTGCAAATTAGTAGTCTAATCTGAATCCTTTGAGTGTGTGTTAGACCGACGATAATGGTATGAATATTGAGCGATCGGTGGTACCCTTTTTGCAAAGTTAGTAGTCTAATATGAATCCTCTGATTGCGTGTTAGACCGACGATAACGATATGAATATCGAGCGATCGATGGTCCCCTTACATCGGGTCAACAATAACGAGGTGGAATAGGTTTGGTGGGAGCAACCCCTATGGTTTGAACCCTGCACTTGTTAGTTACTAAAAATAGTGTGGTTGTGACCAACTCTCCTATGTAACCAAAAAAATAATAATGTTAAAATATATAGCCATAAGTTATCTTACCATAATAAATATTTTTAAAAAAATCTATTACCATGGTATTAGTCATTTATCTTTATCACCAAGATATTCATTACATTACATGAATATAAAATTAAATCAATTTAGTCACGTCAAGCTATATATCCTATTTGGTGCAGCCCATATTTGAAACTTGATGTGAGTTATGCCACCCTTATGTCTCAACCATTGAACCATAGTTTTTTTTATCATACTTCATAATACTTTAAGCATTAAAAAAATCTCATATTAAGTTTAAAATGAAACTACTAAATCATTAATCAAATGATATTAGTTAAACTTAAAATTTATATCGTATTTATCATACTTCATAATACTTTAAATTTAAAAATAACAATAAAAATTGCTCTACTAGGGTTTGCATCTATCATCATTCATAAATTTGGCTGCTTTGGTTTTGGATATTGATATTATCGCCAATTAGGTGGTTGCTCTCCTTTTTTATGGCTTCACCATTCGTAGATGTAATGGTTTTACAGATAGTAGAACTCATGGCACCAAAAGTAGCTCGAAAGTTCATTTTGAAAGTTTATTTTGAAAGTGGTGGATGAGGTAATGATTCTTCTCTAGATGTTGTGCTCTCTCTTGATGTTGTTTCTCCAATTGTAAAATGGTATGAGAATCATTGTCTTATTTATAGCTTACTTTTTTTTTTTTTGGTAAGTAGATTAATTTATATACAAAATGGGTTTTTTAAGAGGATCCCAAAACCTTATAACATGAGAGGCCGAAGCCTTTACCAATAGAAGGAGCCCCTTGGGCTAATACATTAGGTACCATATGAAAACTTTCCAAAAAAAAAAAAAACCCAAAGTGATGCCCATGAGGGCTACATCAAACCCTCCCAATGGGGGTCAAAACAACTAAAAAAACCATAAAAAAAAACACATAAGCACCCATTATATAGATCGCTACCACCAGACGACAAAAATGATCACGTCCCAGGAACCTCCCTTACACGTTCGGATCATCCTAACCCTCCTACTGGACCACCTTTCGAGGGCCTTTGGAAAAGGATTGTTCTCGTTATGCATGCCACGAACCATCATGATAGAAGTGCCAATTGGACCTGGTGGCACAGATGTCGTGGCTCTCCCCAATCCCGTCCACCTAGGCCCGGTCCTTTCATCACTCTTATGTGGAGACATTAATAATGTTCTGGTTGGCGATCTTCTCAATTTCCATTGGGAAACACTAACGCCACACCACAAGACATGTGGACTTTAAACCTTTGTTTGCTAAGTGGTCAGATAGACCATTGCCCTCCCTATAGGTGTGCTTGATCTGGACCTGGTTCCTCTGAATTAGGATGCTCCTGGCATCAATGATGATATTGTAAACCTTCCACGCCAGATCCTTGGAATTCTTCATGTATTTGATGATGTTCAAAGAGTCCCCTTCAACAACCAAGGGATGGGGATCCTCCATCATGAGCTCGAGTTATCTTACCAGGCCTCTAGCCTCTACGACATGATTGGTTTGATGCCCTAAGTTTTCATAGAAATCCATAACAAGCTTTCCATTGTGATCTCAAACTGATCCCCCATGTAGCGGCTGCCCCTAGTTTGCCACGAGATGCCCCATAAAAATTTAGCTTCAACCACCCGTGAGGAGGCCTGACCCACCTAAAATTCTTCCTAGAGACCCGCGGATCCTCCTGCTCCTTACTCTCCCTGGATAGCTTCAAGGATTTGAACAATCCTTCTTCGAACACATGTTTGGGCCAAGGGCTAGGGATAAGCTTGGCATTCTCAATGGCAAAGGCGATGGCCTTATGAGTGACTGAGGGAGGATTCTTAGTGGGGTGACCGAAGACCCGACCATTGCGTTCCAACCATACCTACCACAGAAAGTGGTGGAAGCAAGCATTCCATAGGAAATGGAGCTTAGGGTTTTTAAAAGGATTGACCCATTGGAAGAAAGTCTCCTTGATGGTCTTGGGGGAGACCCATTGGATCTAGAAGGTGGAGAGGATGGCTCCAAGTATCGATCCAGTGTAGCCGTAGTGCAGGAAGAGATGGTCAGAGGACTCACAGGTAGACTCACACAAGTAGCATCTATTGGCCAAAGCAAAACCCCTCTTATGAAGATTGTCAATAGTGAGGGTTTTGTTCTAAAAAGCAATCCAAGAAAAGAAATTTACCTTTAGGATCACTCCTTTCCTCTAGACCATGTTGAAAGGAAAGTTTGAATTTAGCCCTTTGCACTGAAAACCATAGACAATTTTTACAGAGAAAACCCCATCATCAGTCCCCCTCCAAATCAATTTGTCCGATCCTCTGCTAGTGGGGAGGATGATATCCTTGAGGATGGAGGATAGGAAGTCGGCCTCCGTATTTAGCCCTTCTACGTTGATGACTTTCCATTGTAGGGAGCCATTTCTCCATTCAATGAAATCGACCACTTTCTACCCAACATTGTTATCCAGGAAACTTTTAAGTTAAACTAGCCCGGTCTATTCTGACAGAGGATCCTCTAGGTCCCACCTGTCCTTCCAAAATTCTATACTTTGACCATCCCCAAGGATCCACTTGATGTCATTTTGGATCAACTATCTGGATTGGCCAATGGCTTTCCAAAAAGCTGACCCCCGATGGGTATTCCACCCTCAAAAAGGGGAGTTTTGTTGAGGTATTTATAACCCATTCAACCGGTTCTTCGATTAGGATCCTCCAAGTGTATTTGGAGATGAGCGCTAGGTTCATCATAGCCATTCTTATGAGCCCTAATCCACCTTTCTTTTTGCTTCTACACACTTTGTCCCAGGCTACCAGAGGGATCCTAGACTTATTTTCATTTCTTGACCAAAGGAAATTTCGTTGAGCCTACTCGATCTTGAGAAGAACTGAGGCAAGCAATCTAAAAACAGACATGAAGAAGGTTAGAATCCCTTGGAGGCATGCCATGGTAAGGGTTGCCTTGGCAGCTTGGGATAGGAGCTTGCCTTTCCATGATACCAAATTTTTGTGGATCCTCTCAATCACCATATTCCACATCCCTTCCTTTGCATGCCCACGAAAAAGAGGGAGGCCAAGATAGGTGGTGGGAAGGTAGTCAATAGAGCAGCCCAAAATCCTTGCAATCTAAACTTGATGTCTGGCCGGGGTGTTGATGAAAACGATCTTGCTTTTGATGTAATTTATTTTTTTGTCGGTAGCCTTCTCATAGAGTCCAAGGAATCATTTGATGAATTTAGCTTGAGCTACTGACGCAATGGTGGATAGAATTGTGTCATCCACAAACTGCTGATGGGTGATCGCATAAATCTCTGAGGTAGGGAGGATACCTGTCACCTTCTTCCAACGTTGGCCATCCTTGAGAGCTCTTCCCAATACTTTTGCAAGGATAATGAAAAGGATAGGGGATAGAGGATCCCCTTGGCGTAAACCTCTTGAGCTCTGAAAGAAACCGGTTGGAGAGCCATTAACTAGGACCAAGAACTAGAGAGAGGAAATGCAACCCTAGATGAGATTGACCCACAAGGGGTGGAAGCCAAACTTGAGAAGGATCTTCTGGAGGAAACATATGTCAACCCTATCAAAGGCTTTGTTCATATCCAGCTTAAGAAATAGGGAAGCCTTATTAAACATTGAGGTCGAATGTAGGGTTTCATGGATCGATATGACCCCATCCAAGATGTTCCTCCCTTTTATCGAGTTGCCTTGGGATTGATCAATGATGAGGGGAAGTATGGCCTTCAGCCTATTGTCCATAACCATGGTCAAAACTTTGTATATGACATTGCATAGGTTGATGGGCCTATAATTAGAGATGTATTTACAAGCAGAGACTTTTGGGATGAGGGCCAAGAAGGTGGAATTGAAACTATGAGGGATGACTTTGGTTTCCTGAGTTTCTCTCATAGCCTTACATACATCATTCCCCACCACATCCCACATATTTTGGAAGAACCTTGGAGAGAAACCATCTGGTCTAGGGGCTTTATCGGTTTACATTGAAAATAAGGCCTCTTTAACTTCATCGTGTGTGAAGGGATCCACCAGTATGGAGTTCAAGTACTAAGGAACGATTTAGGGGATATTAGCAAGAAGAGCATCCTGAGCTTGACTGTCACCCTTCGAGGCACTTCCCAAGAGGTTCTGGAAGAAAGAAACTACTTTGGTCCTAATCTCCATAATGTCAGTGGAATATGATCTGTTGCTACACACGATCTCCCTAATCTTATTGGATGCTCTGTGTCGCATGGTGGAGGCATGAAAGAACCTTGTATTGGCATCGCCTTCCTTGACCCATAGGTCTCTTGAATTTTTCCTCCGAAAGGTTTCCTCTCTAGCCAAGATATTATAGAATTCTGCTAGGAGGTTCCTTTCCTCCTCCCTAGTGGGGATGTTGTGATCCCCTACTTCGATTCTCCTTTCTATCTCTTGAATTTTCTAAGTAATTGCTTTCTTATTTACAAAAAGGTTACCAAAGACCTCCCTATTCCATATTTTCAGGTTTTCTTTGACCATCTTCAGCTTTTGACCCAACTGAGAAGTGGCAAACCCTCTGAAATTTTGATACCACCAAGAGGACACTTGATTTTTGAAATCCTTGTGTTGGGTCCACATGGCTTTGAAACGAAAAGGAGTTTTGAAGGAGGGAGGCCTACCAAATTCAAGGAGGATGGGATTGTGGTCTGATCCGATCTGAGGTAAGGCCAACAAAGTGGCATCACCAAACCATGGGATAGCTTCTTGAGAAATTAGGAACCTATCCAACTTCACCTGGATGAGTCCGCTATCAATCCTCCTATTGCTCCAAGTGAAAGAGGATCCTTTGAGTTGAACATCCATGAGCTCATTGGTATTGAAAAACCCTCTAAAATCCTCCATGCTTTTGTTGTAAGAGTTTTTGCCTCCTCTCTTTTCTTATGGATACAAAGGACTATTGAAGTCCCCTGCTAAGATCCAAATAAAAGTGTTAAAGGTGGTCCTCATTTGATTTATTGTTTCCCACATTGCGACCCACTCAATGGGTGAGTTTGGGGCATAAATATTTGATAGAATCCAAGACTGATTACTAGTATTGGAATGAAACAAAATATTTAGGATCCTATTCGAGGACAATAGAAGCCTTCCTTCGACTAGGGTAGGGTCCCAAAGACACATAAGCCCCCCCATGTGTCTTGAGCAAGACTGATAAGGCAATCTCCATTGGCCCAAATGGCCTTGGCAGCCTTTCAATAATAGAATTCGTCGATCTTAGTTTCTTGCATAATGAAGATGGAAGGATTGATCATTTTCCTTAGGTCAGACACCAACCTCTGCTTGGCTGCCTCTTTTAGGCCTCTCACGTTCCATGAGATGATCTTCATCTCAAGGGTTTAGGATTTTTCCTGCCTCCCTTCACCAGCTAGAAGGGGGGTTTGGTTCATTTCTTGTCATTGTCATACTCATCAGAGAAAAGCATCGACTGGGTCCCATTTGTGATATCCTCCATTATTTCCTTGTTTCTTTTCTCATTGTCAGTGGATCTCCCTCTTTTCCTTTCACTGCCATAGTCTATTGCTTGTTTTTTGCTCCTAGTGTTCCTGGGGCTAATCCTTCTCGAGAGAGATGGGCCTTCTTTTTTAGATGAAGGAGAAGGGGGTGCCTCTCCCCTATTTGAGCAATTTGGGGATTTTCTATTGCTCATTAGGTACTCATCCATATGATAATTTGGAAAAACAATTTCAGGAGGGGGTTGTACCTGGACCGTTGGATCCTCCATGTTAGGACTGGTGAGAACTGAATATTTTTGGAGTGCCTCTTGCTCCTTTTGGACTGGCAGGGATCCTTCTCCTTGCTCACTAGTTTTCTTACCTTGTTCTATAGTGGCACTCTGGCTAGCCTCCTGAGGTGCTCGATGAGAAGGATTACGCAAGATGTGTTTCGGGCCTACTGGTGATTCCTTGTTGAGAGGGGGGATACCCTGGTTCCT
The DNA here is from genome assembly GCA_028583015.1 of Wollemia nobilis. Lineage (NCBI taxonomy): Eukaryota > Viridiplantae > Streptophyta > Pinopsida > Araucariales > Araucariaceae > Wollemia > Wollemia nobilis. The sequence continues at coordinate 10,953,005 of JAQPPZ010000989.1, read as the reverse complement.
CTACATGCCCTTGGTTGGACCTATCGCATTTTGGTTTTGGGTCCTCAAACTAGGGCACTGATTCGATAGATGAATTTGGGTGTAGTAGTGAGTACAAAAGGAAGACTTATTTTCATACTCGATGGGCTGCCTCCTGACCATATGGGATCCTCTATACAAATTGATGGAGGAGGATAGCTATGTTTCCAAGTTAGTGGAGACACAGAAGCGGGCATGGACCATCCTGGATCGAAGTTTGGTGGAAGGATTGATGGTAATGAGCTCACCTATGGAGCGGGCTATCCCTCGAATGACATCCTCATGCCAGAACTAGAAATGGAGTTTTGGCAACTGAACCCACAGAGGAGCTACATTTATGTTTTGACTTTCAGGGTTAAAATCATCCCCCCACTTTCAAAGAAAGAGGCTCCTGTGTTTGAGGAACCAGGGTCCCCCAGCTAAGATGTTGCAGCAATCCTCCTGAGTATTGAGTTTGATGGCAAAGAAACCTCAAGAGAGCAATGATTTCCATGTTTTCGCTAGTTTTCCACATGGAAAACATCCATTTTTGGATGGTCCCCATGTTTGGTCTCCTTCCTACAAACTTGCCAATCAGATTGAAATGCTCAAGACTCATGTAGCTATCCATTAGGTCTTCAGGGATTACCAGGTCTGTTCCACAAGGAAGCAATTTTTGGGAGGGTTGCTTTGTTGAGGATCCTGGCCTCAGGACCTGAGTGTAGGACCCTTTTTGGTTTAGGTTTAGCCTGCCCTTTTGTCCCTCCTTGTCAGGAGGGTCTTTACCATGCCTGTTCGACCCATTTGTCTGGGTCCCTGATGCATCAGCCAGTACCCCATCAATCGTGCCATGACTGGTCCATCCTAGACTCTCGCTTTACTGTCCTACCTCCTTTCTGTAGTATCCTCCCGATCGCTCTCCATTCGCTTCTCGATCACTACATTTCCTGCTCTCCATCCAATTCACTCCTAAGTCAAGTGAACAATGATTTCTTTGAGCTATATCTTATAGCTTACTTTTTTGGTCGGATCCCATCACAAGAATATTTTCAAAACTAGTTGAAACTTCACTAGAAAGCTTATAGTGTTGTGGTTGTGGGTATCAATAATATTACTAAAGATTTTTTTTTGCTTTCCTTAAAAGAACCCTCACAATTGAAAATCATGGTTGCTAAGTCCAATTGTTGGTTTCTTCGCAATATTTTGATGGTCCTTCCTTGGACTCCTTTTCAAGTTTTAGAGGAAGTTACTTTGAAGTGTTGGTTTGGCTTGAACTCCCTAGTCTTTTGATGCTCTTATAGGCATTTATTGACGATATTGTTAAACTCATTGGTCGTGTGATCCGTCAAGAAGAAGAGTGGTTCTTCTCAACACAACCTAATAAAAGAGTCTATGTTGAGTCTGACCTCACACAAGATCTCAGAGAATTTATGGATATTCAAGTTGGTATAGAGTGTTTTATGCAAAATATTATTTACTTTAATTTACCTAATACTTATTTTTGGTGTCAATCCACCATGCATAGTATCAAGGATTGTCCACTGGTTTCTCGAAAACCTTTGGCCCTCTCATATTGTGCTTGCACCTCCCAAACCCTCTGTTGAGGGTGATTGGATCATAGTTTTTAATAAGGAGGCAACCAACTCTAAGTTGATGCTTTTTAATAGAGATAAGGTTGTGAAGCTGCCATCTCAGCCTCTTGTTTTTCTTGTTCATCCTAATTTGGCTCCTCAATCTTCATCTACAGAGAAACCTCCTGAGCATAAATTAGCCTTAGAAGAAGGGAATTCACTACCAATACCTCCACCCTCTAGTCGTTCATGTAGTCCATCTCGAGATGGTTCTTCATCGTCAAGGGGAATCCAGGAGGCTAAGCATCATCCTTCGATTGTTGGTGACTTATTTCAACATTCTCATACCTCTTTATTTAGGTTTTTTGTGCTAGCCGACAATGTGTAAAATCCCTCGATTATTGGCAAATTAGTTCAACCTTTCAAACCTTTGCATTTAATAATTCTTCTATGTTGGTTGGCAGTGGGAGTAACCCTATGGGATACGGCTCCATGAATTTCCTTTTGTGGAATATTTGAGGACTTACAAAGTCCTCAAGAAAATTTTATATTCAATCCACTCTGTAAAGTATTGGCCATGTTGATGTTATTTGTTTACAATAAGTTAAGATCTCTAGTTTTTTTTTAGATGTTTCTCTTAGTTGTATTGCAGGTTCTTTTATGTATTTCACTACTCAGCATGAAGATGGACGAGGTGGTGCTTCTATTTCTATCTCCTTCAAACTTGAGGATTGTCTTCTTTGTTCTAGCGAGTATCATTCTCATCAACACTTATGCACCTAATGATGGGCCTAGTTGCTCTGCCCTTTGGTGGTACATGGTTGATCACTTATTGATGGCATATTATATTTTTGTGGTGATTTTAATATGGTTGAGCATGCTAAAGATAAATTTGGTTGTCTCCCGATGCATTGGTGTGCTAGAGAGTATGAGGCCTAGTTTTTTCTTAAACATAGATGTGGTCTTTTTTATCCCTTTTTTCCTAGTGTAATTGCATGCCTCCACCCTGGTTCATGTGGTCTAATTTTTGTACAGGTAATGATAGATTCTACAAGTGCATTGTTCAAGTTATGATGTTAAAGCAACAATTTGTTTTATAATCCTCCATAAATAATAAAATTGTGATGGTCTGGGATCAATTTCTATTGTTAAATCATTTCCCAATTTCCTTTCAAATTGAGTGGAGTGATCACCGATTTAATTTTCCATGCAATCAATTTTATTTAAATACTTCCTTATTGCAACACCCTGGAATGATTGTTGCAGTTGAGAGTATCTAGAATTTATTACCTCAGCCTCCTTACTATTTCAATTGGATTTCTTGGTGGAATGAGGTGATTTATTACCTCTTTCATGCGGTATTTTGGTAAACATGTGGCACATGTTAGAAAGTGTGCTCATTTGGCTATTACGAAGGACTATCTATGGAATTTATTGTTGCTCAAAAATGATCTATATGACCAACAGTTGCAAAACAAGGTTGCTAGTCTTCACCACCATCTTATAGTCCATGAACAATATGAAGCCAAAGGGGGCTCAATTTTGAGCTCATCTGCACTAGCTAAGGGTTGGTGATCACCTATTCAAAGCCTTTTTCAATTATTTTCATTCCAAGCAGGCCAGGATCTAGATCAAGGCTATTCAAGTCTCTCATGATAGGTTGATTTCTCTTCCTGATATTGCTTTGGCCTTTGTAGATCATTATAAGATTATATTTCAAGTGCAGCAAGATTCTCTAGAATTTTAGAAGGTGCTCCAACAATGTCTTGATGTTGTTCCTACTAATTTGTCTACTTATGATAGACTTCTTTGTGACACTCCTCTTTCACTTTCTAAGCTTCATAATGCTCTTATAACTATGTCAGATGACAAGTCCCTTGGTCTTGATAAATTTCCTTATAAATTCTATAAAGCCACTTTGAAGTTTGTTGGGCCTGATCTGCTCAATGTCTACAATGAAGTGTTAGCCAAAACATCTCTAGGCAATATTATCAATCATGGAGAAATTAAATTTATTCCTAAAGTGGGTAATCCTAATATTATCACCAGTTAGAGACCTATTACTCTACTTAATGTCTCTTATAAAATTGTGGCTAAATCTTTAGCTCTCCATATTTACAACATTCTCCCTATGATTACTATACTGGAGCAGACGAGTTTCATTAAAGGGTGTTACATCTTGGATAATCTTATTATTGTCTAGGAAGTTTTAGAATGGGCTCATCTCTCTGGACAAAAGCCCATTTTCCTTAAACTAGACTTTGAGAAAGTTTATGATCGTATTGAGAGGATTTTCATTCCCACCATGCTTCAAGCTCTTGGATTTGGCCTCTTTTTTATCAGGTCTATCAGTATGTTTTTTTTTATGCTTTAGCTTGACTTACTATTAATAGACATAGGTCAGATGATTTTGGTTCATTTCATTCTATTCGCCAGGGTTGTCCTTTGGTCCCCTCACTTTGCATCCTTGTTGTTGAAGCTTTTGGTTATCTTCTTACCAATCAAGCATCTAAGGGGTTAATCAAAGGTATTATTTTTCCTGATATGTCCACCCAGCTTATTAATGGGAACTTTGAAGATGATTATTTTCTCACTATCAATGAGGATGAGGATGAGGTTTTAGTATCAACTACTTTGGTTTTTTTGGACACTTTTTGTAAGGCCTCAGGTTCCAACATCTAATGGTCTAAGTCTCTTTGTTTCTACCATGCTTCTTCTTCTATGTCTGCTTGGTTTTGATAATTTTTATGGCATTGGCTTCAAAGGGTGAGCATTTTAAGTTCTTAGGAATTCCCTTTACTTTTGACAGCTCACCCTCTAAACTCTATCAGTATGTCATTGATAGAATTGAAAAGAATATTTCTTGTTGGACCTCGCATACCCTTTCTCTTGTTGGTAATTTTTAGGTTTACCCAAATATTCTTGTTAACACCCATGTTTATTACTCCTCTTGTTGGACCCCTTTTAATAATTTTTATAATAAGTTGGTCAAACTCCTTAGGGATTTTCTTTGGTCCAAGGGAAATAATTCGTATGGTTTTCATCGAGTTTCTTGGGATATTTGTTGCACACCTACTGATAAGGGTGGTATGGACATCATTGATATTTATAGGTAAAGCATTTCTTTGTGTGCTAAGTGGGTGGTTAAAGCTATTGAAGATCTTGAAGCCTGGAAGGTTTTGATTCACCATTATATTTATTCAGGGCTACCTTATGAGCATAAAACTTGGGCTAATATTGGCCTTCATACTCTCGTCATTACTTCTACTCCAGTTAACATTCAGGGTTTCTTTGTTGTTAAAAGTATTTGGTAGGCTTTTGAGGTTGTGAAACCTCATCTTAGCTTGATTGGTGATGGTTCTCATAATGGTCTTTCATTTAATTCTTATAATATCGAATGGTCTCCTATTTTTTCTAACTGTTCAGTTCTTTTTGTTGATATGCCAAGGATTAAAGCTTTGAGGCTATTTTGTATGGGCACCTACTTTATTAGATATTTAGTGCACTCTCAAGACTAGATTCCTTGATCTGATCTCAAACAAAAAATTTAATCTTCGAAATTCAAATCTTCCTTCTATTCTTAATATTCAAGAGCTTATCTCTGATGTCATACTTCATAAGCTTGGCTTTCAACACACGAGTACTTGGTAGAGGGATTGACATTAAAATGTGGATACTCATTTCAATAACTACTCTTCTTCCTTGCTTTATCAACTTCTTAGTCCTATTTTCCTTGGTATAAACAAACTTAATGAGAGATGGTAGACTCATTCTACCTCCTATACTTGGATTACCTGTTTGAACCACATCTGGCAGTTTAACCTTGAACTCAAGCTTACCTTTTTTCTTTGGTCTCTTATTTATCAAGGGCTTCCTATGGGAGAGAGACTTAGTAGGTTTGGTCTTCCTAATCTTAAGTGTTCGGCTTATGGTCATTTTGAGGCTTTTAAACATCTATTTTGGTTCTTCCCTTATGCTCAATCTACCTTGTCTTGGATTCACTCATTTTCAAGTCCTTTCATCCTAAATTTTTCAAATGGAAAATGATATTTTTTGGATATAATAGTTGTTAGCCTACTTATATTGTTGCTCTATGGAATTTCTTTCATGCTATTATTTTGTTTCAACTTTAGAAAGTTAGAAATGTTGTCTATTCTAGAGATTCACTTTCTAGTTACTTTTCTATGTATAAAAATATTATGGTGTTTTCTGATATTATTTTTTAGATCCATTCGTAGGCTTCCAAGTTAACTCATGAGTTGGCACATTTGATAAATCTTATCAAGTATTGGCACGAGGCTCTGTGCACTATTAGCAAGGTTTTGCCTAACCTCCCTCTGCCTCAAGGTCCATCTATTTCGATGTAGCAGATCAAGGGGGTGATGTTTTCCAGCCTCAAGCCATTCTGTTAGTACCTACACCAGGGCTCAATCCTTTGCCTAGTTATGTTGTTTATTCACCCTTTTAAGGGCTAGTTTTGTTTTTGGCCTCGTCTTTATAGTATTGATTGTTTGGGTGGCCTTGCGCCTCAAGTTGTGATTTTTCCAGCTGTCTTTTTATTTTAACCTCTCTTATTTTTATTGAATATAATTGTTGGTTCCAATAAATAAAAAAATAAGTATATTATATTTAAAATGATATTACCAAATCATTAATCGAATAATATTAGTTGAATTGGCTATATTCTTCAACTTTAAAGAAAATATCCATATTTGAATCTTGTCAAGAGAAACATACATAATTATCAAGATATTTTTTATTTTCCTTCGTAAAAATCTGTAATATTTATTTCTGAGTTTGAAAAAAAATTACAATACTATAGGTACAAAGTACCCTAAAAAAATTAAGAATGGAGAGTATTGGACTTCATGATGTAATATATTATAGTCAACTTACAATCTAGAAATAAAATTCTAACATAGGATTGACATGTGGAAAGCAGAAAAAAATCCTAATCAACAGTTCTTAATGACTCTTATGTGAGTACTAAAACGACTTAGGTTTCAATTTTGAAGACAGGTTATTTTGAAGCCTCTTTCTAAAAAATAAAGGCAAAACTCTAAGTTCTCTAACCCCTACTTCCCTTTGCCAAGTGCGTATGAAAGGTTCAAAGACTCTTTTGTATGGAAGGTTCAAACACTTTTTTTTTTTTTTTTTTGATTGGTTGAAAGGGTGTTGAAAGGTCCCTGAACCTTGTACAAGTATTGTTTACATGTTTTCCAAACCGACCGAAGAGGCCCAAGAGCTAAAGATCAAAGAAAAAGCCAAACACCACAAGAAGAAAGGTGTAGCGATATAAATCCAAACACCACAAGAAGAAAGGTGTCGCGATATCGCGACATGTTGCAATTTCGCGGTCCACAGCATAGAGAAAAGACAAGGAGGAAAAGGTGTCGCGATATCACGACATGTTGCGCTGTCGCGGCCAAGGGTGGAAAGAATGTCGTGAAATCGCGACAAAATGCAGCCTCGCGGCCGAAGAAGAGAAAGTGTCGCGATATCGCGACATGTTGCAACATCGCTTCCGGAAAGGAAAAAGTGTCGCGATATCGCGACGAGTTGCATTGTCGTGGCCAAAGAAGAAAATATGTCGCGATATCGCGACATGTTGCATTGTCGCGACCCCAGGAGAAAAAATGTCGTGATATCGCGACATGTTGCATTGTCGCGACCCTAGGAGAAAAGGTGTCGCGATATCGCGACAAGTTGTAATTCAAACACTCTTTTGAAAGACCATTGTTTCTACATTTAATTCCTTGTAGATGTGCTTATATGAAATTTATGTTATAATTATTAACATGTTGTAATACCACTACATAATTTTGATGTAATAAACAAAACCCTTTTCAATTCTATATAACTAATTTAAAAAATACTTCATAAAATTAATAAAATCATAATTTTGAAGTGTAGGTGAAGTATAATAACCCTCTATTATCCATGATAATGATAAAATTGAGAAATGTACTACTCAAAAAGAAACGTTCAATATCCACATATCTCCATTTCATTACGAGTCCACGAGTTTAAAAATTATAATAGCTTAGAAAGTTCAACTAAGTATTTGTAGAATGGTGAATGACATTTGTTATTAAAAAATTAAAGATTTAAAAATTTTAAAATATTATAATGGTTCAAGCATATACAACAAAGTATTTATAAAATAATAAATAAAAATTTAAGATTTAAACTCTTATATTTCTAATCATCTTAAGCTTAATACATACTTGACATTTAATATTTTTATTTAATTTTTTTTAATTTTGGAAATTGAATGCGGTGGTCTCGTGGCCAAGAATTGTTTGAAGGCTTCTTGTTGTGAGTTGTGACGCAGAGAGTACACCTCAACAATTATCCATTTTCGACAGCAACGTCAATTCTGCACATCCATACCGAAAGTCTGCCGACTCATCGGATTCCTTACTTTCCACCAGCTAATCAGCTGTGACAAATTTAAACACTTTTCTTCTTTGCAGACGGAACAATATATTGATCTCATACATGACGTAAATGTGCAATGTCCCTACAATATCATTAGAAAGAACCCAATTATTTAATTGTGATGGTGCTTGTACTAAGTTTTGGATAGTACTTCGAAATCACTTGACATTTTGCATTCGCCCATGCTTAGGAATAGAATAGGGAGTGGATGAGAGGAAACTTTCGGTAGGACGATTGAATATTTTAAGGTTCATGAAACGACATTTTACATTATGCAAGCATGCGTGCAACCTTTATTTCTGCCTTACAAGGGTGACAAGTATCTCTAGGTAGAGGATCGTGTTCTATTTCATTTGTACAAAAGATTCATGATTCATTAGGATAAGTATCAAAATGCATATTTTTCATGTGTAAGGTTCGTTAATGAACTCTTTATTCCTTCTTAGCGTTACAGTAAATTGTTGATTTGATGAGACTTGCCAATTGTTTCGCTAACTTCAAGTTAGCCTTTTTATGGTATGAAGTTAATGATGGATAATTTGTTAATTGTTGTTTTAATATTGTTGGTTAGATAATGAATATATATGGATGGTAGACACTTGTAAAATTAAATCAAAAATAAGTTTGATACAAACATTTTCAATGAGAAGTCTAACTAGTAAATATATTTTTGCATCTTTTCTGTTTAAGAATGACAAGTCTATACCACTTCCGCAAAGGACTACCAATGATAGGTTTGGAGCAACCATGAAGGATAGTTTTCCATGAGACTTGAATACTGGGAGAGATCAAACTTATGAAGGATCATACTCTTTGAGCAAACCTACCAAACCAAAATAAATATTAGTTTCTAAATTGGAACAAAAAGTACAACTACCAAGATAGCCTAGAATAGAAGCAAGATTATTAATTTAAAATGTAAGAGGCACCATCCTAAAATTTTGCACTTTGCTTCAACTTTGGTTTTTTTAAATTTGAGAATCTAGATGCACTCATTTCCATTTGGAAAAGGAGTTGTACCACTTGATGTTGAGTTTAGGGAAATGGGTATGCAAATAGAGGTACACAATACATGACTCGTAATCTTTAAAATATGATTCATTTGGCTAGCACCAGTCCTATAATACATCAGAAGCAGATGTACCTAGTTTTATAATGACCTTACTTAGAATTAGTTCACATATTCTCTCAAATGCTAACCATAGTTAAGATGGTAGGTTACAAGCAAATTTTGCAAGTTTCCAAAAAATCAAGGCACATGCTAAATGACCTAAAAGTCTAAAACAATATTCAAACCTACCTAGGAATAGGTATAGGGGATATATTATTATATTATATGAGGGTATTATGGATAGTTAGCGTGGACCACACATAATCCAAGGTTGATTATATTATTATATTATAATAATGAGTTGAAATGAGGATTTAGTAGTTGGTTTCCCAAAGTAATATTAGAAGTCGGGTATATAAAGAAAAGATATTGTCATAATAAGCAATCATTATGTTGAGTATTATCTCGTAATTGTCTTTGCCCATGAAGTGGCTTATGGGACTTTTCTCTCTCCAAGTGGTGCTTTCACCTTGGGAGATCTTGTGGAGTTATTCCTTCCTTAAAGCGTATTATTGATGTTGCCCTACCTTAAGGGAATTATCTATCTATGTCTCATTGTGTGGATAATTATTTGTGGATGAATAATTTTTGTTAATGAGAATAAAGTTTTGTAACACCTTTTTAGAAAAACTAAATCTTTGAAGTTGGAGTGAATGATCGAATTCATAACAATTTCCATAAATATTTTGGATCATGCATTCACCACAATCATATGTGAAGAAGCAATTAAAAGATAAAAATGACAAATGAATTAAAGAAACAAAGGGAGACGACAAGAAGAAGTAGGTGGGTGTCCATGGGCAAACAAATATATCACATTTTATTCACATGTTTGATACAAATGGATCCTCATTGAGAGGTATTTATAGTGATACAAAAACCCCAATGATAATTTAACCTTAGGATGACATTACTTAACCTTGAGGTTAACTTTATAATTAAATAATAAAATAGTATTCTTTAAGCAAGGTTATCCATAAAAGGTAGATTAACCTAAGGGTGAAATATGAAAGGGTCCCTTAGGTTTATATGAACATGCTCGTAGGCTTACATAAATGATGAATAACCATAGGCTTATATAATCACATACCCATAGGCTACATTAATAGTGCTCATAAGAATTTCTTCACACTTTTGACCTTGGCCTAAACACGATTAGATTACACATATTTTAACATGCCCTTCTATAATCTAAGTTAATGAGACTAAGGAGAGAAGACATTAGAGGTAAAACCTCCCCCCATAATGGATGCTCTATTGGGACTTTGTTGTATCATCTTCAACATCAAAAATCTTGTGTCTAACCCTCAAGAATGTTGCCTTGATCTTCTTTATCCTTATAATACATGTTGTGGCTAATCCACAACACACCCCAAAATTGGGGGCCCACCTTTTTGCATGCTTTCAAACAAGAAAACAGTGACCTAGATGCTAAGAAAATCAAAGAAAAAGGCAAAATTTCACTAAGGAGAAAAGTTGTCGCGATATCGTGACATGTCGCTCTGTCGCGGTCGAAAGTTGTCGTGATATCGCGACATGTCGCTCCGTCGCTGCCAAAATGAAAAAGTGTCACGATATCGCGACATGTTGCTCCGTCGCTGGCAGAAATGAAAAAGTGTCGCGATATCACGACATGTCGCATTTTCGCGGCTCCAAACAGCCAAATGGTATGAAAGAGAAAAACATCACGATTTCGCGACAGGTTTTCATCCGCATAGCTCGAAAGAGAAAAGTGTCACGATTTCGTGACCTAAATCAGCTGGACAGCCCGAAACAAAAAAGTGTCACGATTTCGTGATAGGTTGCAGCGAGATGGCCCGAAACAGAAAAGCGTAGCGATTTCACGATAGGTTGCAGCAAAGTGGTACGAAACGGAGAAGCGTAGCGATTTCGCGATAGGTTGCAGCGAGATGGCCCGAAACAAAAAAGCGTAGCGATTTTATGACAGGTTGCAGCAAAGTGGTACGGAACAAAGAAGCGTAGCGATTTCACGACAGGTTGCGACGAGATGGCCCAAAAAGAAAAGCGTCGCGATTTCATGATAGGTTGCAACAAGATGGCCCGAAACAGAAAAGCGTAGCGATTTCGCGACAGGTTGCGGCCGAAGGCATACCGAGTGAAAAACGTCGCGATTTCGCGACAGGTTGCAGTCGAAGCATACGAAGATGAAAAACGTCGTGATTTCATGATAGGTTGCATTGGCAAGGCTGCTGGCAAGAAAATGTCACGATATCGCGACATGTCACGTTTTTGCGATGAAAGCAAAGGAGCAAGGCTGCATGCATAAAAATGTCACGATTTACATGGGGTCGTTACAGAACGTGCAGAAAAGCACTGAACACGTGGCACAAAGGCATGAGGGTCATGATAATGCTTCAGATTGACAGTTAGAGTTAGCAAAAAAGACCAAACGTTTCAGGCTCGAGCAAAATGTCAAAATAGCAAAGAAGCGAGAAAATGAAACGAAGCGATTTGGGAAATGAAACGAAGCGTCATAGAGCGAAACCAAGAGCCGCAACAGAAAGTTTAAAAGCAAAAGCAAATGTAGATATAAGGGGCTAGAAATTGTAAGAAGAAAAGCATTATTCTTTTGAATAAAAAGGAGTTTATTTGGCAAGAGTAACTTTTGTGTGTGAAACCAAAAGGAGATTGAAGGCTAAGACTACTGTCATTTCTGTAGATCTTTCCCTTGCATTATTCTTTCTTGTATCTATTCGTTTACACCATAATGTGGGTTACGATAGGTGAATGATAGAATGTTGCAATTATTTATTTCCTTAGAGTCTTGCATCTGATCTGACTCGACTGTGTTTTATTGCAGGTCTGTTAGGTCAGGTTGTTTTAGAGCTTCATCTCATAACTTGGGGTTTTGCAGGGAGGAGATTGCTAACCAAATTAACATCCTATTTTTAGTTTTCCAGCTGATTCTCATAAGCAACGTTTATGTTTTAGGTTCTAATTTTATTTTCACATTTTTTATTCAAGAATTGGCATTTCGGATTCTGGTGCATTCCAGAACACGTTTTCAAGTTTACTAACTCCAAAAGCTAACATAGAAATAGCAGAACAGTTAAATAAAAGATAAAATGAACCAGTTAATGATAAAATGAACCTCATGTTAAAGACACGGAGCTTAAAATGAAGTGGCTTATACCACGCATTTTCTCATTTGAAATCTTTCTTTAAGTCAAAAGATAAAAGAGGTTACTAATTTATTTTCGGGTGGGTTTCATTAATTTCAAGAGCATAAAAGAAAAAGGGATTTTTTCTTTCCTTTTTTTACATGGTTGGTTATTTTAACAGATTAGGGTTACAAGGTTTGTTGTGAATCATTAAAGGCCCCTTGTTAATAGTTACTTGCAGGATTTAAGTTATTCTAGGATACATTCATTTATTTGCATTAAGTCGTAATTGGTTTTATGCATATGAATGTTTGTTTACAAGAACCTTGGAGAAATTAAAAATAACAAATTTTCTTTGCAAGAAAGAGTTTTCTATCTGAGACTCTAGTTGCGTGGTCATTTTGTTATAGGACAAAATATTCACTCAACATTTTGGCGCTAGAAGGAGGGCCTTCTTTATTGCTTTGTGATTATGATCTGTTCTAACGATTAACGTGGGTAGTTTTGTTTCCACCTATTGTGCTTGCAGGTATAACATTCAGATACTTGATTTTGCAAATAAGTTGAGAGAAGTCTTTTAGAGTTCTAGAGTTTTCAAGCTGGCCCAACCTGAGTACATAGCTACTAGGTCCAAGACCACAAGGGAAACTATTTTCCAAAGCCTTTCTCCCACTGCTAGGAAGTCAAAAAACAAAACATTAGAGATCAAAATACCACCCATTATACTTGAGTTAGGGATTTCTTTAGACTCAAGTACGTCTAGCGGGCCTGAGCCCTTAATTTCAAGTGCGACAACAACACAAGGTGTATCTGTCTCCATAGTTCCAAGCATTCCCATTGTTCCCACAGGGTTAACACCTTTGAACAACATGGCCCAACAACAACAACAACAACCACCTGCCCTTTGGTATGGTGTGCAAAGTTCCCCCTTGGATATTCTTGGGGCAGTCCATGACTTGCCTAGAAACATTGAAAGGGGATTACCCAAATTCATGCACGATGGTCCCACAACAACAGAAGATCATGTCCAAATATACAAGGATTACATGTTTAGGCAAGGGGTTACTCATGAGGATGTTGCTTGCCGAGTTTTCCCTGCTAGTCTAGACCCCACGGCCAATGAATGGTATCGAAATCTTCCAGTAGGGTCCATCACTTCATGGGCCCAATTAGAAATCGCCTTCATTAGCCAATTTAGAATGTTATTGGATCCCTCCATAATTTACAATTTGTTCGTATCATGCAAAAGATTACCCAATGAGCCCATACGAACATTCAATCAGAGATTCCAAAAACTATACATGAATCTGACTCGTCACTTTGCGGTAGATCTTGCGGTCGCCTTGCAATTATATTTCGGAGCCCTAGCTCCTTTAACATCTTTGTTGAGGGGGGGGGGGGGGGGGGGGGGGGGGGGGGGGGGGGGGGCGGGGGCGGGGGGGGGGGGGGCGGGGGGGGGGGGGGGGGGGGGGGGCGGGGGGGGGGGGGGGGCGGGGGGGGGGGGGGGGGGGGGGGGGGGGGGGGGGGCGGGGGGGGGGGCGGGGGGGGGGGGGGGGGGGGGGGGGGGGGGGGGGGGGGGGGGGGGGGGGGGGGGGGGGGGGGGGCGGGCGGGGGGGGGGGGGGGGGGGGGGGGGGGGGGGGGGGGGGGGGGGGGGGGGGGGGGGGGGGGGGGGGGGGGGGGGGGGGGGGGGGGGGGGGGGGGGGGGGGGGGGGGGGGGGGGGGGGGGGGGGGGGGGGGGGGGGGGGGGGGGGGGGGGGGGGGGGGGGGGGGGGGGGGGGGGGGGGGGGGGGGGGCGGGGGGCGGGGGGCCGGCGGGGGGGGGGGGCGGGGGGGGGGGGGGGGGGGGGGGGGGGGGGGGGGGGGGGGGGCGGGGGGGGGGGGGGGGGGGGGGGGGGGGGGGGGGGGGGGGGGGGGGGGGGGCGGCGGGGGGGGGCGGGGGGGGGGGGGGCGGGGGGGGGGGGGGGGGGGGGGGGGGGGGGGGGGGGGGGGGGGGGGGGGGGGGGGGGGGGGGGGGGGGGGGGGGGGGGGGGGGGGGGGGGGGGGGGGGGGGGGGGGGGGGGGGGGGGGGGGGGGGGGGGGGGGGGGGGGGGGGGCGGGGGGGGGGGGGGGGGGGGGGGGGGGGGGGGGGGGGGGGGGGGGGGGGGGGGGGGGGGGGGGGGGGGGGGGGGGGGGGGGGGGGGGGGGGGGGGGGGGCGGGGGGGGGCGGGGGGCGGGGCGGGGGGGGGGGGGGGGGGGGGCGGGGGGGGGGGCGGGGGGCGGGGGGGGGAGGGGGGGGGGGGGGGGGGGGTGTCGTGTTTGTTTCTTTTGTGTGTGTAGGTTTGACGTTTAGGTAGTGTGTTTGTTTGACATGTTTTATTTTCTTAAAAAAAAAAAAAAGAATAAAAGTTTGAAATGTTAACTCATGCCTAAGATCGAGAAAATATGAAACATTGGAATTATGTTGTAAAATCTCCGCACGTAACACAAACAGTTAAATAATATCGTTTGAAGCTTGTGATGCATGAAGTAGTCAGTTTTACAAATTATGACAATACTTCATCTGCAGTTCAAAGGGCAATGCATTCATATTACATCTCACTTTGCATATACATGCCATCTTAGTTGCATATGCATTTCAGATACAAATCATTAAAGTGTGTCAAATCCTCTTAGGGTTATGCTGCAACATAAATAAATAAAAAATCCTAAGGTTGGAAACTGAGCCCCAAGATATCTAGAACCAAGCACATTTTATACACATTAAAAAGGATCTTGAGCAAAATGATCAAAACCTTGCTTGGAAGAAAAGGTCAGGCGAAAGAAGTATTTCATGTCTATCCTATTATGCAACATGATCCTTAAAATAGTGGTTTTTACCACTTCCATTAAGTTTAAAGCCTAAAATCATAGTAGTAAGGATAGGGTTAAGTCCTCATCGAACTTAGGTTAAGGATCCAACTCCCCAAAACTTTGATTTGACCTACATGGAGTAGTAAGGATAGGGCATAATTCTCATCTCGCCTAGGTTGAGAATCTGATTCCCCAAAGCTCCTATGTCTCATTTCATGATAAAGCTTGGATTGGAAGGATCGTACTACTTGTCCTCTACAAAGGATGGGTAGTCATCCCCAAGGTCCAAGCAATAAAATTAATATTCTCCATTTTCATCTAAAGCTTGGATTGGAAGGATCGTACTACATGTCCTCTGCAAAGGATGGGTAGTCATCCCCAAGATCCAAGAAGTAAAAATTAATTTTTCCCATCTCATATTTATATTGGATTGGAAGGATCGTACTACTTGTCCTCTGCAAAGGATGGGTAGTCATCCCCAAGGTCAAAAAAAAAATGAAGCTAATTCATGGATTATGGGGTTAGGTATGCTCATGCATGGCAGCATGTCTTGTCTAAAAAAACAAGACCACTGACTGTTCAAAGGGTTAGACTAGCATGACCATTTCTTCCATAATTGGTTAAATTATTTTGCTCAAAGTGAGGTAATGAATTCCAAATAAGAGTAGTAAGAATAGGGTTAAACTCTCATCTCGATTAGGTTGGGAGTCTGATTTCCCAAAGCTCTTATTTCACTTTCACTTACACATGGGTTCAAGATAGTAGTGACTCATAACCAACTTTGGGATCTAATAAAACAATTCATTATAGATATGGTTGATCCTAAGAGGGTTTGATAGTCTTGAATGTTTGTGTATGATATTAGAAGGTCTATGCATTTATAAAAGAAAAATCTCTAAGCATATTTATTAGGTTACACAAATCATTCACAGTCTCACATATGCATGCATGTAAAACCGACAATGGAATGTTGATCAAGTTCAAGCGATATGGAATGAAAACAAATAGCACACACCGAGCTAATACTAATGATTCCGATGTTTCATGTACTTCTGATCTGTCGGTATTTGTTTATCTTTTATGTGATGACGCCTGTATCTAAGCTTGTATATTTTAGGTTGGGTTCTCACCAAAATGCTCTAGAGCATTTGACAGTAGAGTCACCATTTGTTGTGGCTAATCCACAACACACCCCAAAATTGGGGGCCCACCTTTTTGCATGCTTTCAAAGAAGAAAAAAGTGACCCAGATGCTAAGAAAATCAAAGAAAAAGGAAAAATTTCACTAAGGAGAAAAGTTGTCACGATATCGCGACATGTCACTCTGTCACGGCCGAAATTTGTTGCGATATCGTGACATGTCGCTCCGTCGCTGTCGAAATGAAAAAGTGTCACGATATCGCGACATGTTGCTCCATCGCTGGCAGAAATGAAAAAGTGTCGTGATATCGCGACATGTCACATTTTCGTGGCTCCAAACAGCCAAATGGTACGAAAGAGAAAAACGTCGCGATTTCGCGATAGGTTTGCATCCGCATAGCCCGAAAGAGAAAAGTGTCACGATTTCGCGACCTAAATCAGCTGGACAGCCCAAAACAAAAAAGCGTCGCGATGGCCTGAAACAGAAAAGCGTAGCGATTTCACGACCTAAATCAGCTGGACAGGTTGCAACGAGATGGCCTGAAACAGAAAAGCGTAGCGATTTCGCGACAGGTTGCAGCAAAGTGGTACGGAACAGAGAAGCGTAACGATTTTGCGACAGGTTGCAACGAGATGGCCCGAAATAGAAAAGCGTAGCGATTTCATGATAGGTTGCAGCAAAGTGGTATAGAACGGAGAAGCGTAGTGATTTCGTGACAGGTTGCGGTGAGATGGCCCGAAACAGAAAAGCATCACGATTTCGCGATAGGTTGCAGCGAGATGGCCCGAAATAGAAAAGCGTCGCGATTTCACGACAGGTTGCGGCCGAAGGCATACCGAGTGAAAAACGTCACGATTTCGTGACAGGTTGCGGTCGAAGCGTATGGAGATGAAAAATGTCGCGATTTCACGACAGGTTGCATTGGCAAGGCTACTGGCAAGAAAATGTCACGATATCGTGACATGTCACGTTTTCGCGATGAAAGCAAAGGAGCAAGGCTGCATGCATAAAAATGTCACGATTTACATGGGGTCATTACAGAACATGCAAAAAAGCGCTGAACATGTGGCACAAAGGCATGAGGGTCATGATAATGCTTCAGATCGACAGTTACAGTTAGCAGAGAAGACCAAATGTTTCAAGCTCGAGCAAAAGGTCAAAATAGCAAAGAAGCAGGAAAATGAAATGAAGCGATTTGGGAAATGAAACGAAGCGTCACAGAGCGAAACCAAGAGCCGCAACAGAAAGTTTAAAAGCATAAGCGAATGTAGATACAAGGGGCTGGAAATTGTAAGAAGAAAAACATTATTCTTTTGAATAAAAAGGAGTTTATTTGGCAAGAGTAACTTTTGTGTGTGAAACCAAAATGAGATTGAAGGCTAAGACTACTGTCATTTCTATAGATCTTTCCCTTGCATTATTCTTTCTTGTATCTATTCGTTTACACCATAATGTGGGTTACGATAGATGAATGATAGAATGTTGCAATTATTTATTTCCTTAGAGTCTTGTATCCGATCCGACTCGACTGTGTTGTATTGCAGGTCTATTAGGTCAGGTTGTTTTAGAGCTTCATCTCATAACTTGGGGTTTTGCAAGGAGGATATTGCTAACCAAATTAACATCCTGTTTTTAGTTTTCCAACTGATTCTCATAAGCAACGTTTATGTTTTAGGTTCTAATTTTATTTTCACATTTTTTATTCAAGAATTGGCATTTCGGATTCTGGTGCATTCCAGAATACGTTTTCAATTTTACTAACTCCAAAAGCTAACATAGAAATAGCAGAACAGTTAAATAAAAGATAAAATGAACCAGTTAATGATAAAATGAACCTCATGTTAAAGACACGGAGCTTAAAATGAAGTGGCTTATACCACGCATTTTCTAATTTGAAATCTTTTTTAAGCCAAAAGATAAAAGAGGTTACTAATTTATTTTCGGGTGGGTTTCATTAATTTCAAGAGCATAAAAGAAAAAGGGATTTTTTCTTTCTTTTTTTACACGGTTGGTTATTTTAACAGATTAGGGTTACAAGGTTTGCTGTGAATCATTAAAGGCCCCTTGTTAACAGTTACTTGCAGGATTTAAGTTATTCTAGGATACATTCATTTATTTGCATTAAGTCGTAATTGGTTTTATGCATATGAATGTTTGTTTACAAGAACCTTGGAGAAATTAAAAATAACAAATTTTCTTTGCAAGAAAGAGTTTTCTGTCTGAGACTCTAATTGCGTGGTCATTTTTTTATAGGACAAAATATTCACTCAACAATACAATTTTTGATGGAGTGTCATTCCTTTTTATAATGCTTGCAAGTATTTGAATTCTTTGAAATTTTAGAATTACCCATAGGCAACTAAGCCTTAGATTTCATTGATTTGAAGTATTTTGGATGAGCTTGTATATAAGAAATAACTCCATAATTAATAATTATCAATTCATAATGGATTAGAAGCTTAAAAAATCCTTCAAGAGAGATGGGTTGTGACTCTTTGATATTCTCAACATTCATATAAAGAACCAAGTCTATAGTAAATGGAGGAGAAATATTGGAAGCAAAAGACTTGACCTAAGCCATATTCAGCCTCCATGGAAGACTGAGGAATGATGGATTGGCATCTAGAACACCATGAAATAGGGTAATATCACAAGTACAATAAAAAATCTGTGGTGGATTGCCCCTCATTCAAATCACTTATCCAATTATCATCCCCTTCCATATGGTGTGTACACCATTAGTCAATATGGGAGAGGACCTTCAAAAAATAAGCTTGCAAGGGATTAAACTATTGATCCAAGCACTATAAGAGTACATTATAACCACTAGGTCATGTAGACATATATGACTAAGAGAGGAGGAGCCTAGAAATTGTTCTTTGTGAGCAATGCTTGTACATCAAAATATTTATCATTGTGATTCAAACCAGCAACCTTCACCTAATAATGAACTACCCTTATCATTTTGCCACTCCCTTCTAGCATAAACAAAAGGAAGGATTTTGTTGAAGAAGCAACATGATAATGACCAAATTGAGATTCGAACATGTCTTCTCCTGGCTATAAATGTGTGACCTTACTATCACAGTGTCCATGTCAACGTATTCACTGCTATGTTGGGATTCATAGATGTGTAGCGACAAAGTTGCATGAACAATGCATGAAATAGATAGTGTCCATTTTTAATGCCAAAAATGGCAAGAAATTATTTTAAATTTAAATTTTCAAAAACAAAAGGAATAATGACCTATTTTGGTAATGTGACCTTTGATTACTTTGCAAAACAATTCTCCCCCATTGATGAATGATGTAGCTTTAGACCTCAATATGATAATATGTTCAAATTCACAATATCTTCTAAAAATATTTTGAATCACACATTCACCAAAATCGTATGTAGAAAAAAAACCGATTAAAAGATAGAAACAACAAATGAAGTAAAGATATGAAACGAGACAAGAAAAAGTAGGAGGGTGTTTGTGGGTACCCCAATATATCAATTTTTATTTACACTTATGATAAAAATGAATCCTCATTGAGGGGTATTTATAGTGATACAAAAACCCCAATGGAAGGTTAATATTAGTTAAACATTAACTAAACCTAGAGGTTAACCTTACAATAAAATAATAATAAATTACCCTTTAAGCAAGGTTATTTATAAAGGTGAATTAACCAATACTACTAAGGGTGATATATGAAAGGGGCACTTAAGCTTACATGAACAAGTTGATAGGCTTACATAAATAATGAATTTTTGTAGGCTTACATAAGTACATGCCCATAGGCTACATTAATAGTGCTCAGAAGCACTTTTCCATACTCTTGGCCTTGGCCTAAACAAGATTAGGTCACATGTATTCCAATAGTGAAGCACTAATGACTTTTGTTAAAAAATACTCTATTCTCGCATATTCTAGAATATCCAATGCTAAGGCCAAGTCTTAATTAATCATATTTCTAAGCAAGTAAAGGAGCAAGTTCTCTCTAGGCTGACTAATTCTTTTTAAGAGGTAGGAAATCACTAATTTAGTATTTAACATTCAAAAACATTTTTCTCAAGGGATTTTTTTTATTTACCCTTGAAATAAGATTGATTGATTCTGTAGTAGGATAAATTCTTCTAATGTTCTAGGTAATATAGAGCTCATGCCACCAATTTTATAGTTAAATATTTTTTTTATGTTAGCAGGTCAAGAATCCTAAGGCCTCATTTGATCTTAATAATAGCACACAACTTCCATGAAACCCCCACCTTTCCATTTAAATAGTCCTATTTTGAAAAGATGTAACATCATATGACTTGTATGAGCCTTTGATATGCACTCTTTATTTCCTAACATGCTAAGGAATAGTAAATATGAGAAGCTATCAAAACCATACTAATGACCTAGTACTAGTAAAAGAGAAACTTTGTGCGTCAAACATCAGTTTTTTTAATTATACCATCTCAATACCACATATCTTATGGTGAAATGATAATTCCAAATGGAATTCTCAAGTATCTAACAATATATCCATGTGAGGTTACCTTCTAGGAAGGAAGATATTTATTGAGTAGAGGGTTAGATAAGTAAAACAACACCTTAATTTTACCATGATTGATCCCATAACCACAAGCATCATAATAGAGTTGTGGTGATTCTTGGGTGGTGTTGAGTTCTTATAAATTTATAGGAATAGCATAGAATCATTTACAAAGTGAGAGTTAACTACGGATCTATCACTTGGTAATTATATGTATATAATATATATATGAATAGCTTTTTATATTAATCTTTCTTTATTAAATACCCCATGACATCAACAAATACAACATAGAGAAGAGGAGATAAGAGAACACCTGCCTTATTGATCTCTAAATTTTGAAACTGATTGAGAGAATTCCATTGACTTGGATATGAGTTGTTGCATCATAGTATGATATGATGGCAGAATATTTCCCCAAACCCTAGCTAGTTGAACATCTTTAAAATAAAATACTAAAATTTTTTGTCATATGCTTTTCAAAAATAAACATTTACAAGAACATCCTGACTTGACTTGTACCTATTACAAGGATTGTTAGGTCACCATGAGATTATAAAATATGTATTGCCATTGAATGAACCTAGTTTGCTGCCCACTAATGATTTTCTAAGCAAAAAATTTAAGGTAAATAGCCATTGTTTTCAAAATGATCTTAGATGAGACTTTAAGGAAAGTTATTTGGTGACATATTGAAATTTAGTCCTTGTTTGATTTCTTTGAAACTAGTTAAATCAATACTTAGTTGATTAAGGATTCAAGAGAACTATTGTGAAGGAATTACTTATAAATCATGTAAAACGTGTTATTGAGCATTGACCAATGTTTATTTTATAATATTTTATAAGCAGGTCATCCATTCCAAGTACCTTATTCTTTTTCATTTTATAGAGCATTTTTTTTTAGTTCTTCCATAGAAATAGTTTCTCTCCAAGGATTTAGATAAAGTGGGAGGAATAATATTTAGGCTACATTCCTTAACAAATTTGGTTAGAAGAGGATGAGGTCCATCCTTAGAATCTTAAAAAAAAAGTCTAACATAGTGGGAGAAGAAGGCATTCACTATATGTTAGGGTTTAATGAGGATAGGTCTATCATCCATTTGAAGTATGGAAGTGTTTTTTGTCTATGTTTTGATGTCTCAGATAATTAGAAGAATTTAGAACCTTTATCACCATTCTCCAGCAAATTTAACTATCCTCAAATATAGGTATTTTTAGCATTATATGCATAAATATTTCTCAATTCATTATCACCCCAAGTTAGAGACTAATGACAATTATAATCATGATATTTTGCCCAAGAATATTTGAGCTTAGAGATATTTTATAATATTATTTTTGGATACCAGTGCTAAGATATCACTGGATGCCCATAAGTGCACAAGAAATAATAGTGTGTTGGATGAATGCTTCCAACCATGAGATCCACCAAACTAACCTAGTTGGATGGGGGTAGGACTCCCAAACTAGTTGAATCAAGTTTTAAAATTATTTTAGTTTTAGAAGTAAAATCTTAGGATTGAAAAGAGTATCGAGTTATGTTATGAGAAGGGGATAGTATAGGAACAATGAGATTGATAAGTTGTTTGATAGAGTTGTGTGAGGGATAACAAACACCATTTGATTAGGTGGGATATTTTGAAGTAGAAATTTTCTCATATACACTTTGTTCAATCTACTAGCCCATTTGTCTTGACCAAAGTATCCATTATTCTAGCTATAACACTTTGATATATCATATGGATATTGGTGGAGGAGCAGGTCATATATTCATAGAGAGTTCCCATAGAAATTCAAACTAGCATATTCATTATTACCAAGTGGTTTTTTGCCTTGTCAATTATGGTCATGTGAATTCTCAACTAAATTGAAGATTTTGATGAGAATCTATTTTGTAGCTTTTATGGAGGTTTCCATCTAATACCATAATTGTATTCACCCATAGTCTCATTAGAAATGTATATAGAACAAATAAAAAATAATATTGTTGGACATTTTGAGTCCCTAAACTAAAAGTTGTCATTGATGTCAAAAGGACCTATGTAAGTAAGCACTATGATTTTGCTCCACAAATATCTTCATGAGAAGCCAAGGTTTTGATCAAAGGTTCTAGAAGGGATGCATGGCATTTGGTTCCAAAAGGATATTCAAGGGAAGCTTAGCAAAAGGTTTTTATGAAAACCAAGGAAAGCAAGGAAAGGTTTTATTTAAAACCAATGGATGGCAGATTTGAAATGGGTTTTTCTTAAAACCCAAGTTGGCTTTTTGTTTCATAGAAAAAGGTTGTAAAAATGTGAACTAACATTGTATTATTGCAGGGTGATTTAAATAGAGGTTACAATGAACGAATTTCCGGAGGTTGCCAAACCAACCAGCTACATTAGCAAATTGTTATAACAAGATAACAAATGCGTAATAAGACAAATAATGAAATAGTAAATAGTATAACTACGCTAACATCCCCCTTTATTACATTATTTGGGTAATGTAATAACTAATAGCTATACTAACATCCCCTTACATCATTTTGCAATACAAAGTGAGCTACGAAACAATTCAAATTTGACACGTCCAAGTACCTTAGTGAAAATGTCTGCAACTTGAGCATCGGTGGGAATGTGTTGAAGCTGAATTCGGTGCTTTGGAACTTCATCTCGAATGAAATGACATTGTGTGTCAATATGCTTTGTTCTTTCATGATGGACTGGATTCTTGACGAGGTTCAGAACACCCTGATTATCGCAAAACAAGTGTATTGGAGATTTTGATGGATGGCCCATACTTGTCAGAATGCGACGTAACCATATCACTTCGCAAACAACTTCACGTGCGACGCGATACTCTGCCTCTGTTGATGAAATAGTAACCACCTGTTGCTTCTTGCTGTGCCAAGAGACAGGACCGGATCCCAGATGAAAAATGTATCCAGAAGTTGACTTGCGATCATCAAAAGATCTGGCATAGTCAAAGTTCGTGTATCCTTGCAAGAAGAATTTGTTGTTCCTCTTGTATTGTAGGCCATATTCCATAGTACCACGGACATAGTGAAGAACACGTTTTGCTGCTTTCCAATGAGTAGTCTTAGGCTCTTGCATGAACCTCAAAAGATAGTTGATAGCAAATACGAGATCTGGCCTAGTATTGGTCAGATATATGAGACTCCCAATCAATCGTCGATAGAGAGTACCATCTACCTGAGGTGAATCATCATATCGTGATAACCGAAGTCCATTCTCCATCGGAGTTGCCATTGGCTTGCAATCAGTCATGCGATATTTTTCCAGCAATGTCTTGGCATATTTTTTCTGAGACACTTTGATGGAGTGCTCCTTCTAGCTGAATTCCAGACCAAGACAGTAATGGAGAAGTCCGAGATCTGTCATCTCAAAATATTTACACAAGTTTCTTTTGACAGTAGAGATCATAGTTTTTGAACTCCCTGTAATGAGTAGATCATCCACATAGAGTACAAGCAACACTATCTCAGAACCCTGTTTCTTGAAATAGAGGTTTGCATCTGACGGACATCTCTTAAATCCATGCTGCATAAGGTGATTGTCCATTTTTATATACCAAGCTCGAGGAGCTTGTTTCAGACCATATAAGGATTTGACCAATTTGCAAACCTTCTGCTCTTGGCCTTCCACTTCAAATCCTTCTGGATGAGTCATGTAGACTTCTTCTTGGAGATCACCATTTAGAAAGGCACTTTTGACATCCATCTGGTGAACTTTCCACCCATATTGTGCTGCCATAGCACACATAACCCGAATTGTGGTCATCCGAGCAATAGGTGCAAAAGTTTCCTCGTAGTCAATGCCTTCCTTTTGAGCATAGCCCTTTGCAACAAGACGGGCCTTATGCTTATCAATTGTTCCATATGCCTTGTACTTGAATTTATATACCCATTTGCAGCCAATGGGTTTCTTTCCATGCGGCAGATCAACAAGCTTCCAAGTTTTATTTTTCATCAAAGACTCATACTCTGTATCCATAGCGGCCTTCCACTGAGGCTCACTAAGAGCATCTTGCACTGATGTAGGTTCAAGATCATCTATGGTAGACATGAATGCCCTGTCATCATCAATATCCATATCCTCTACTTCTGTACTTGGAGTTACATAAAGTTCCTCAAAAGATTGACAAATATCATCAACCTCACCAGTTTCTTTGGCTTCTTTTTCCTTTTGAGCCATACTGCGTGTACGAGGTCTATCCAAGTTCAAATTGGGAGGAGTGGATAAATTTGCGTCTCTGATTGTATTTGTACACCATTTTGGATTCTTCTTCGGTGGTGTTGAAGAAGATGTAGAAGGACCTCCTGTATGTGTAGACGAAGGAATCTTCTCTTCGTTAGATTCCACAATATCTAGATGTACTTTAGATGTGCTCTGTGATGTGAAAGCTTCATCAAAGACAACATCTCTGCTGACATGAATTTTCTTGGTCAAAAGATCTATCAAATGATATCCTTTAGAGTGCTCATCATACCCAAGAAAAATACATCTCAATGTTTTCTCATCTAGCTTCTTCCTTTTCTCTTTCGGTATGTGCATGAAAGCGTGACATCCGAAAATATGTAGATGAGATATGGAGGGTTTTCGACCACTCCATGCTTCCTATGGATTCATTCCTTTTAGGGCCTTTGTGGGTGCCCTATTCAATAGATATACTGTAGTGGTGACAACTTATGCCCAATATTGTTGCCCAAGAGTAGCTCCTGTGAGCATACAACGAACCATTTCCATGATAGAACGGTTCCTTCTCTCAGCAACTCCATTTTGCTGAGGAGTATAGGTAGTTGTTAATTGTCTCTTGATTCCATGCTTATCTAAGAATGTAGAAAATTCATTTGAGGTAAACTCCTCCCATCGATCTGAGCGGAGGGTTTTAATAGAAGCTCCTGAATCCTTCTCAGCGGATTTCTTGAATTGTTGGAAGAATGCGAAAGCTTCAGATTTCAGTTGGAGAAAGAAAACCCACATATTTTGTGAGTAGTCATCTACGAATAACTGAAAGTACCTCTTCCCTCCACAACTTTTGGGTGTGAAAGGACCGCACAGATCGGTGTGAATTAACTCTAGAGGTTTTCGTGCTCTTGTTGAGCTCTTCTCAAATGGTACTCTATGCTGCTTTCCTGCCAAGCAGTCAGAGCACACTGGCAATGTGGCAGAAAGGGAAGGAAGACCCTTTACCATCTCATACTTACTGAGCTCAAGTAAGTAGCCAGAACTAATATGCCCATATCTCTTGTGCCATAGGGAAGTTGCCTCCTTGGTAGAGACAACCATGGCAACATGTGGAGTAGAGATAGCATCTAGAGCAAATAAGTCGTGCTTATATGAAGCTGTTGCAATCTGCTTACCCTTCTTGGTAATAGTACAACACTTCTTTCCATTCTCAACACGAAAGTTGACAACCATATTTCTATCCAGGATTTGTGTGACTGACAACAAATTGTTAGCCAATCCCGAAACATAGAGGACTTTTTCAATCTGACACTTGCCATCAGGAAGAGTGACTGAAACTGTACCCTCTCCCTGAACCCTATAGGTTTTATCATCAGCAATGGTGACAAGTTTGCCCTCTTTGGCCACAAATGATTCAAACCATGATCTATCGCCAGTCATATGTTTGCTAGCTCCAGAATCGACATACCAGACAGGATCTCTCTGTGTGGAATCTGTGGTAGTCATGAGCACCTTGTGTGCCCATTCAGAATCTGAGTCAGATTCTTCAATAGCAACATTCACTCGGGGTTGCTTGTTTTTATTTTGTGGTTTGTTTTGGCCTTTCTGCTTGTTCTTATGCCAACACCTATTGGTGTCATGGTTGTCTTTCTCATAGATCTTGCACCACCTCTTCTTTTGTTGAGGTTGTTTGCCTTTTCCTTTCGTATCTTGTTGAGAATTTCCTCCTTTCTAAAAGTTGCCTCCTTTTTTCCCATTACCTTTCTTCCTAGAACCCTGCCTGTTGGTGTATAGGGTTGTATTGGAAGAATCATCCTTGTGAAGTTGGTGTGCCTCCTGTTGTTGAAGCAGATTGACCAACTTGATATAGGTAATTTGTCATTGAGACACATGGATGGAGGTTATCAACATATCAAATGAAGAAGGTAAAGCTCTCATCACAAGTGAAATGAGAAGCTTTTCATCCACAGTATCTCCCAAAGAATTCAATTTCTCTTTCAATTCAGACACTCCGCACAGAAAGAGTTCAACTGTTTCACCTTGTCTCAAACTCAGGTTATGAAGTTGTTATTGAAGATGAAGAATGGTTGAATCATTCTTTCCCTCATAGATGGTTCTAAGGGCATCCCATGCCTATTTACTACTTGCTTTGTCAGCTATATGAGGTTGCACTTCATCTGAAACAATAAACAAAATGAGCACCTTTGCTCGACTGTCTTTCTTGTCAAAAGCTATCTGATCTGCAAAAGGACCTGTGGATCCTGTTGTTGGTGAAGGCCTAGTTGTTGCTCCAGTAACAATATCCCACAAATCTTCCATTTGGAGAATTGCCTTCATCTTATGTTTCCATGGTGTATAATTTAGACCTTTCAATAACTGATGAGGATCAGTCATCAACTTTGCAACAACGGCCATAGTGAAGGTTCCTTATATCACCAATTGGTCCCCCTTTCAATATACCTTTTGCTAGACCGTTATACCGTACAAAATACTCGCCCTTACATGAGGGAAACTATAGGTATTTAGAAAGATCAACAAAAATCACCCGCCCTTACGTGAGGGAGACTATAGGTGAGTTTTAGAGATCATATGATACGTGGAACATAAGCGGTACTGAAAGGGAATCGCCTTGTTGATGGCACCTACCATAGAATATTCTTCTCATACGTGGGGCGTAACTTCCCCTAAACACTATGAAGAATACTTCGTCAGGATTTACGCCTAAACACAAGTGCGATAAAGGGTAGTGGATGGAGTAAAAAAATGCAAAAATGTCTAACTTATCTCTCCCCAACGATTTATAGAGAACAAGCTCAAACGTCGTTGTAGCAGCTATATTAGGCGGCGGATACAGTAGCCCAATCACGACAGCTTTACCTGTAAGTGCTGGCCATAGGTATCACAAATACCGAACGCTGCAGTGTAATAAATTGCATGGATGGGTTTTAATTATTCCGGGGACTTAGGGAGTGTATTTGATTTTTTTAACTTTTAATGAAGTAGTGCAAAAAAATGAAATATGCAACATACAACATAAAAAGTGCCCACAAGAATTAACCCACAAGGTGTCGGTCACAGCTGAAAATGCACCTTTTACAATTCGCCAAATTGCTTTTTCAAAAAATTACTCACATTCCCCCTTTGATTTTTTGAAAAAAAAATATCCCCCCTTAAAAAAAATCTCTTTAACAAAGCATTTTAATAATTATTATGTTTTTAAAGTTAAAATAAATAATTTTAATTTATATAGTTTTAAAAACTTATGAAAAATAAATTAAAATTAAATTTTAATTTATAAAGTTTTAAAACTATTAAAAAATAAATTAAAATTAAAAATTTTAACTAAAAAAATAATAATTATAAAACCTTTGAGAAAAAAAAAATTATACCTTTGCAAGGGGGGAGTCGGCGGTTTTTGAACCCCCGACCTGCAGGCTTCCAGAGCCTTACCGCACGGCTCACGACCACGTGAGCCAGCAGGCTGATCCGTTTGGAACAGTGGAGACCTTCGTATTTGAGCTGCTGCCCGAGCGCAAGTTCCTCCTCTGCAAATTGCGGCCTCGCCGCCTCCTCCGCACGTTTTTTTTTAAGTTCCCGCGGCACGTCTCTCTTCTTTCTTTTTTTTCATCCCCGCGACGCAGCGCTTTCAACAGGGGGGGGCGGGGGGTTTTTTTTTTTTTTTTTCTCACCCTCGCGACGCTGCACGTTCAACGAGGGGGGGGCCTGCGTCCTCCAGTGGATGGGACGCGCGTAGGGCTGATGTCGGCCCTGTGTCCTCCCTCCTGCATGGTGGGCTAGACCAACCGCGTTCATTGCAGCCTCAGCCTGTGCGTTGGGGCTGGACTACACGGACACTCCTGCGTCGCAGCCGCGTTCGTCGTAGCCTCAACTGTTGCGTGGACAGACAACGAGGGGGGTGCAGCGCACGTACCCCTCCTGCGCGTCGCGTCCGCAGTGCCCCGGGGGGGGGAGCGGCTCACGTCCCCCTCCTGGCGTGGACGTCCCTTCCTGGCGGCGGACGTCCTGCGTTCGCACTGCCTCCTGCGTGCATCCGCGGACAGGGACGTGGGGGGCATGCGCAGCGTGCCTGCGACCTGAAAAAAAAAAAAAAACAAAATTTTGTCTCCCGCAACTGCTCTTCACGCGACGGAATCAAGTCGCGAAGAAAAAAAAAATTAAAAAAATTTCGCACAGCAGGAGAAATTGCGTTAAAAAAAAAACGCACTGCAATCTTTTTTTTTTTTTTCAGCAAACTCCGTCATCCGCCTCCAACCTCTCCCTTCACGCAACTGGGTCTGATGCCATGTAAAAATGCGAACTAACATTGTATTATTGCAGGGTGATTTAAATAGAGGTTACAATGAACGAATTGTCGGAGGTTGCCAAACCAACCAGCTACATTAGCAAATTGTTATAACAAGATAACAAATGCGTAATAAGACAAATAATGAAATAGTAAATAGTATAACTACGCTAACAAAGGTGCCCTGGTGATGGAGAAATTTAATTTTAAAGGTTTAGTTTAAATTTTAATTTATTTAAAATTTTAATTTTAATTTTAAAATTAAATAAAAGGTTTTTCCCTCCTTTCTTATTGGCGTCGTCGACGTCATGAGGGCAATGTTAAAAGGGCTGACGTATTCGCATTAAAGGATGGCTTATATAAATAAGCCAAAGGTTTTCCATTTAATAAACCTAAGTCATGTTGCATGATTTTCGAAAACCTAAAGTATTTATGCATCCGAATATTGCACAACAAATTTCGTGGAGTGTGACATGGGCAATCAAGTCGTGGACGATTAAAGTTTAGCGCCTTGTGAGGAAAGCGCATGCGGCTTAAGGAAGAGAGTTCCCAAGGCAGTCACATGGGTAGTGTTAGCTCACGCGGCTTAGCTATTGCTTGGCAACACGATGAGCAGAGGTTCGAAATGCCAAGGCCCTTCGAGGGCTCCTTTAAGGTATGCACTTCGACTCCGATATTTGTGGGGGTCAACATTTTAATTAAAATATTTGCCAGCTATAGTTTGATTATATTTTTGTGGGAGATATAAGGTTGAGCAAGCTTTAATATTTTAATAAGGTTTCATATTTGATTAATTTGAGATATTGCCTAAGAAAGCTTTGTGATTATTTTTGAGTGCAAAAGTGTTGAAAGGAAGGATATAAAATATTTGATTTATTTTATGGTATAAGTGGTTTTTGGAGTGACAAAGTTATGCAATATTTTGATTTATTTTATTTTATGGTACAAGTGATTTTAGGAGTGATAAGGAAGTTGTGCATTAATTCTTAAGAAGGTTTTCTAAATAAAATCCTTGGTGAATATAATTGTGAAGTGGAGTAATGTTGATTATTTTGTGATCTTCTAACCCTTGTGAAGATTGGCAAAAGAATATTGTGATTGTGGCAAATTTCTAAAGAGGCTTCTTCATATTTATTAAAGGTATGGGCACATTATCCTATTGATTATGGTGGTTGATTTCTGAAAATATCTTTGGAGTGAAAATGATTGATTGTGGTTTCCTTTTCGAAAGTGATTGGTTTAATGCTTCAAGGTTTTCTGGATTGAGAGTTGTGATTAAACCTTGTTTTATAAGCATTATTGTTGGAGCCCATTAGTTGTGCAAAGAACTTGAACTTGAGTTAGAAGAGAACATGAGTATTATTGTTATGTGAGATTTGTTGTTGAGCATTGTTAGAAATATTTTGAGTTGGTTGATACATGCTTGGACTAGGATTTGTGAGAAAGGGTTGTTCATTGAGGTGATTGGTTGAGCTGAGTTGATTGAACCTATTCAAGTGGATGCATGTGGTTGTTAAAGTTCCATAAAAAAAACTATTTTATATTCTTGATTTTAGTTGAGATTAGGATTTGAGTATAGAACATATTGAATCTCTAAAAATTCTCTTTATGCTTCTATGAGATTGAGTTGAGATATTGATTGAGCATTAAGTAAAGAACATATTGAGTCTCTAACAATTCTCTTTATGATTTTATGATATTGTACAAGTTCTGTGTAAGATTGTTAAGAAGATTTTAGCAAGTCCTAGAGAGGACTTATTGAGCGGATTTGAGCAAGTCCTAGAGAGGACTTTTTGAGCATATTTGAGCAAGTCCTAGAGAGGACTGATTGAGCATATTTGAGAAGGTTCTGTGTGGACCTATTGAGAAAATGTGGATAGGTTCTATGTGGACCTATTGAGCAGATTTAGACATGTTTTGTGTGGACCTGTTGAGCAAATTTGAGCAAGTTATGTGTGGACCTGTTGAGCATATTTTTATAGGTTCTGTGTGGACTTGTTGAGAAAATTTGAGCAGGTTCTATGTGGACCTGTTGAGCTGATTTGGATAAGTTCTGAGTGAGCTTGTTGAGCAGATTTGAGTAGGTTTTGAGTGGACCTGTTGAGCATATTTGAGAAGGTTTTGAGTGAACCTATTGATAGATATTTAGAGGTGACAAAGTATAAAGGATAGAGTCTCAGTGGATAGAGATCCAGTAGCTAGGACAATTGAAGATAGATCTGAGTGAGGAGTCTCCAAGTGGAGAGAGATCCACCAGTCAGTGCATTAGAGAGATAGAGTCTTCTAGAAGATCACTAGCCAGAGTAGAAGAGGAAAGAGTTTTCCTATGGAAGAGATCCAATAACTTGAGATTAGGGTATCAACATCTCCTTTGGATAGAGGTCCATAAACATTATACTTGGGAAGGATTCCCAAAATATTAATTGAGAAATATTCAGAAGAAATATTTTTTTGTGGAGGTAGCCCACATTGGGTGAACCACGTTAAAAATGATTTATCTTATTTGTGTGATGCTTTGTGTGATGTTCACTATTTTATTAATGTTTATGCTACTATTTGGGGAAAAGTTTTATGTTATATTGTTCACCCCCCCTCTCAGTATAAGCACATGTTCTTCAATTGGTATCAGAGTGGGTCTCTATGTGAAGAGTCTAAAAACTTGGAAGAGGATCCTTCGATAGCA
Organism: Wollemia nobilis; assembly: GCA_028583015.1. Taxonomy (NCBI): domain Eukaryota; kingdom Viridiplantae; phylum Streptophyta; class Pinopsida; order Araucariales; family Araucariaceae; genus Wollemia; species Wollemia nobilis. The sequence goes on along the minus strand of JAQPPZ010000989.1, from coordinate 10,921,089 downwards.
CATATGAGTTCAAAAAGTGAATAAGAGAGTAGGTTTGATATAAAAGAAGAATTTTTTGCTGCTCTTATAAAATTGGAAAGACTTAGAGAGAAAAATTCTAATTTGATAGAACAAATTCAGGAAGATGAAGAGACAAGAGTGGAACTTATACAGAACCTTACAGAATTCAATATTAAGGTAGAATAAGGAAATAATATTGAGCAAGATATGTCAGATCTATTGAGAGCCAATAAAATAGAATGTGGAAGATTGGAAGCAAAAATTGTTCTCGTAAGGAACAAACTGGAAGGGATCAAGTTACTACAAAATACAGAATATGTGAAACAAAAGGAGGAATCAAGATTCCAAAAGGCAGAAACTTCAAACAAAGAAAAGCAAGCAAAGGACATCAGAAAGAAGGAAAGCAAAGAGGAACCTTGGATAAGATTTAATTACAAGAATATGATGACTTTTTCACAATATCCAAGACCTCCAAACAGGTTACATAACTTCTTTCATGGTCATTATTTTTCTTGCAATAAATATGGTCATATAGCTGCACACTGTATTCATCATACAAGATACAATATAAGTTTTAATTAATTTGCACCTATCACGGATGATGATGTTATATGTTACAAATGCAATAATTTTGGGCACAAGGCTAGGTGGTGTAAAATGATATTTCTTAAGTCTAGTAAAATGATATTTCTTGAGTCTAGAAAAACAATTCCAACAACTAGGAAGGATGAAATAAATAATGTCAGGGCCAAATCTATGTTAGTCTAAACAACCTTGCATGTTCAAAATAAAGAAGAAAAATGGTATTTGGATAGTGGTCTCTAGTCACATGATAGGATACAAAGACAAATTCATTGGTCTAAAAGAAATAAATAGAGGATCAGTAAGTTTTGGTTATAATGGATCAGCTAGGATTGTTGGGAGAGGTATTCTCATTCTAGATAATGGAAAAATAAAAACAGAGAATGTTTTGTATGACAAAGGGTTAAAACATAATCTACTGAGTATAAGTCAACTTTGTGATCAAGGATATATAGTTACCTTCCATCCAGATAGATGTGAGATAAGGAAAACATAAATAGGAAGAATCATTGCAAATGCAATAAGAACCCCAAACAACTTGTACATGCTCAATAATATCAAAGGGGAAAAGTGTTTTCTATCACAAGAAGATGAGAGTCGGTTGTGGCATAGCATATTGGGTCATTTGAATTTTCACAACATAGTCAGCATAAGCAATAAACAGGCAGTCAGATATTTATCCAAGATAATAAGACCTCAAAACATAATTTGTGCACCTTGCCAACATGGAAAGCAAACTAGGACAACTTACAAACCAAAATGGTATATATCATCTGAGCCCTTGATTTTAATACATACTAATTTGTGTGGTCCTACCAGAACACAAAGTATTCAGAGTGAGAGTTAATTCATGTTGTTTATAGATTATTATTCCATAATGGTGTGGGTAACTTTCCTAAAAGAAAATTCAGAAGCCTTCAAAAAATTTGAAGCATTCAAGAATTTGGTTGAAAATGAAACATGCAAAAGGATTAAGTGTCTACAATATGATAGAGGAGGAGATTTTACTTTAGATGAGTTTGTAGAATTTTGTGAACAACATGGAATCAAGAGAGAATACTCAGCAGCAAGAACTCCCCAAAAAAATGGAGTAGTTGAAAGGAAAAACAGGACTGTTGAAAACATGGCTAGAGCTATGTTAAATGAATCTAAATTTTCAAATGGTTTTTGGAAAGAAAAAGTATCTACAGCTATGTACATAATTACTAGGGCTCAATTAAGGGTAAATCATCACAAGACTCCTTATGAGCTTTGGAAGGGAAGACCTACTACTGTAAAACATTTCAAGATTTTTGGAAGCAAATGTTACATAAGACGAGAAGATCAGACTTTAGGCAGATTTTATCCAAGATGTGATGAGGGAATATTTCTTGGTTATTCCACAAAAATCAAGGCTTACAGATGTTTTAACAAAATAACATGCACTATGGTGGAAAGTATGAATGTAATAGTTGATGAGAAGATAGATTCTAGAGAGCCAATTCAGCGAACGGTATACCAAGAAGATGGATGTTGTCAAGAATAATTTTGTGATGAATCAGATAATGATGAAAAAGAAACACAAAGACTTATTTCTAAGACTCCTTCCAGGTATGTACAGAAACATCACCCAAAATATCATATCATTGGGAATCCATATGAAAGACAGACAGGGAGAAGAACAATAAAACCATATCAACAAGCTAATTTTTCTTTACTATATAAATATTGAACCAAAAGATTTCTCTCAAGCTAGTGAATATGAATTTTGGGTTAAAGCAATGAATGAATAATTAGATTAGATTGAGATGAGCAAAAATTGGGAACTTGTTCCATGACCAAAGGATAAAAATGTTACTGGCACAAAATGGATCTTCATAAATAAGTTGAATGAAGATGGACAAGTTGTCAGAAATAAAACAAGTTTAGTATGCAAAGGTTATGCACAAGTAGAAGGAATTGATTTTGATGAAACCTTTGCTCTAGTTGCATGACTTGAAGTTATAAGGATATTTTTAGCTTTTGCAAGTTTCAAGAACTTCAAGGTATATAAAATGGATGTTAAGTCAACTTTTATAAATGAGATTCTAGAAGAAGAGGTCTAAATTGAACATCCAGAGGGATTCATAGTGGTAGACACACCAGATCAGGTATGCAGATTAAAAAAGGCATTGTATGGTTTAAAGAAGACTCCCAGAGCATGGTACTCAATATTGGATAAGTATCTACAAGAACAGGGATTCAGGAAAGGAATAGTAGATAGTAATTTGTATATTAGAAATAAAGGAAATGATCTTCTAATAGTGGTTGTTTATGTTGATGACATAATTTTTGGGGGAAATAATGACAAGATGTGCAAATATTTTGCTAAGAATATGCATAGTGAATTTGAGATGTCAATGCTTGGTGAATTATCCTTCTTTCTTGGTCTTCATATTTCACAATCATGGAAGGAAGTATTTCTATCTCAAGACAAGTACATCAAGGAGATGTTAAAGAAATTCATATTAGAATATTGCAAACCAGTAAGTAATCCTATGGTCATAGGGTGCAAGTTGAGTAAGGATGATGAATCTCTAGAGGCAGATCAGAGACTATACAGATCCATGATTGGCAGTTTATTATATGTCACAACTACAAGACCATACATAGTATAGTTAGTGGGATTAGTGGCAATATTTCAAGCAACACCTAAGGAAACACATGTGGCAGTAGTAAAAATAATTTTTAGGTATCTAAAAGGGATTATGGATTTTGGACTTTGGTATCCCAAAAGTGATAGTTTCACACTCACAACATATACATATGGATATTGGGCCGACAACATTGATGATAGAAAAAGCACAAGTGGAGGAGATTTCTTTCTTGGAGAAATTCTATTCTCCTGGTTAAGCAAGAAGCAGGTTTCGGTATCACTATCTATAGCAAAGGCAGAATATATTGCAGCAGTAGACAGTTGTACACAGGTGTTATGGATGAATATAACTTTAGAAGACATCAAGATAAAGCATGATCAACCCATTCCTATACTATGTGATAATACTAGTGCCATATGTATCTGAAAAAAATTGGTAATGCACTCCAGGACGAAGCACATTCCAATTAAGTATCATTTTCTAAGAGAACAAGTGTCAGATAAATAGGTCAGATTGGAGTATGTCACTACAAAGGAACATATAGTAGATATTTTCACTAAGCCACTCTAAAAGGAGACTTTTGAGTATCTTCGAGGAAAATTGGGAGTGAGACTCCCACCCTAGACATAACCACCTCATGTGGAGGTGGGGGAGGGGCTAAGCTAAGAGGCTCATTCTTAGCCCCTAGTCCCAAAGGTGACCCTTTGCCATTGATGTCAAAGGGGGAGAGATTTGTGTATTGGGGAGAGATTTGATATTTGAGAGAGCATTGAGCCATGGGGATAAAAGTCCTAGGGGGAGCAGAAAAGAAGATCATGATTCAATAAAATGAATATGGGTTACCATCAATGACAAAGGGGGAGATTATTGGATATTTTGAGTCCCTAAGCTAAAAGTTGTCATTGATGTCAAAAGGACCTATGTAAGTAAGCACTATGATTTTTCTCCACAAAGAGCTTCATGAGAAGCAAGGTTTTGATCAAAGGTTCTAGAAGGGATGCATGGCATTTGGTTCCAAAAGGAGCTTCAAGGGACGCTTAGAAAAAGGTTTTTATGAAAACCAAGGAAGGCAAGGAAAGGTTTTATTTAAAACCAATGGATGGCATATTTGAAATGGTTTTTTCTCAAAACCCAAGTTGGCTTTTCGTTTCATCGAAAAAGGTGCCCCGGTGATGAAGAAATTTAATTTTAAAGGTTTAGTTTAAATTTTAATTTATTTAAAATGTAAATTTAAATTTTAAAATTAAATAAAAGGTTTTTCCCTCCTTTCTTATTCATGTCATCGACGTCATGAGGGAAATTTTAAAAGGGCAAATGTATTCGCATTAAAGGATGGCTTATATAAATAAGCCAAAGGTTTTCCATTTAATAAACCTAAGTCGTGTCGCATGATTTTTGAAAACCCAAAGTATTTCTGTATCCGAATATTGTGCAGCGAATTTCGTGGAGTGTGACATGGGCAGTCAAGTTGTGGACGGTCAAATTTTGGTTCCTTGTGAGTAAAGCGCATGTGGCTTAAGGAAGAGAGTGCCCAAGGCACTCACATGGGCAGTGTTAGCTCATGCGGCTTAGTTTTCACTTGGCAGCACGGTGGGCAGAGGTTCGAAATGCCAAGGCCTTTCGAGGGCTCCTTTAAAATATGCACTCTGACTCCTATATTTGCAGGGGTCAACATTTTAATTAAAATATTTGTTTGCTATAGTTTAATTATATTTTTGTGGGAGATATAAGGTTGAGCAAGCTTTAATATTTTAATAAGGTTTGATATTTGATTAATTTGAGATATTGCCTAAGAAAGCTTTGTAATTATTTTTGAGTGCAAAAGTGTTGAAAGGAAGGATATAAAATATTTGATTTATTTTATTATATAAGTGGTTTTTGGAGTGACAAGGTTATGTCATGTTTTGATTTATTTTATTTTATGGTACAAGTGGTTTTAGGAGTGATAAGGAAGTTGTGCATTAATTCTTAAGAAGGTTTTCTAATTAAAAGCCTTGGTGAATATAATTGTGAAGTGGAGTAATTTTGATTACTTTGTGATCTTCTAACCCTTGTGAAGATTGGCAAAAGAATATTGTGATTATGGAAGATTTCCAAAGAGGATTCTTCATCTTCATTAAAGGTATGGGCACATTCTCCTATTGATTATGGTGGTTGATTTTTGAAAATATCTTTGGAGTGAAAAGTATTGATTGTGGTTTCCTTTTTGAAAGTGATTGGTTTAATGCTTCAAGGTTTTTTGGATTGAGAGTTGTGATTAAATCTTGTTTTATAAGAATTGTTGTTAGAGCCCATTGGTTGTGAAAAGAACTTGAACTTGAGTTAGAAGAGAACATGAGTATTATTTTTATGTGATATTTGTTGTTGAGCATTGTTGGAAATATTTTGAGTTGGTTGATATATGCTTGGACTAGGTTTTGTGAGAAAGGGTTGTTCATTAAGGTGATTGGTTGAGTTGAGTTGATTGAGCCTAGTAAAGTGGATGCATGTGGTTGTTCAAGTTCTATAAAATAAACTATTCTATATTCTTGATTTTAGTTGAGATTGGGATTTGAGTATAGAACATATTGAGTCTCTAACAATTCTCTTTATTCTTCTATGAGATTGAGTTGAGATATTGATTGAGCATTAAGTATAGAACATATTGAGTCTCTAAAAATTCTCTTTATGATTCTATGAGATTGGACAAGTTCTATGTAAGCTTGTTAAGTAGATTTGAGCAAGTCCTAGAGAGGACTTATTGAGCAGATTTGAGCAAGTCCTAAAGAGGACTTATTGAGCAAATTTGAGCAGGTTCTGTGTGGACCTATTGAGCATATTTGGACAGGTTCTGTGTGGACCTGTTGAGCATATTTGGATAGAATTTGTGTGGACCTATTGAGTAGATTTGAGCAGGTTCTGTGTGGACCTATTGAGCAGATTTAGACAAGTTTTGTGTGGACATGTTGAGAAGATTTGAGCAGGTTATGTGTGGACCTGTTGATCAAATTTGGACAAATTTTGAGTGAGCTTGTTGATCATATTTGAGCAGGTTCTAAGTGGACCAATTGAGCATATTTGAGAAGGTTCTGAGTGAACCTATTGACAGAGCTTTGAAGGTGATAGATTACATAGTCTCAGTGGATAGAGATCCAAAAGCCATGAAATTGAAGACAAATTTTAGTGAGGAGTCTTCAAGTGGAGAGAGATCCACCAGTCAGTGCATCAGATAGACAGTCTTCTAGAAGATCACTAGCTAGAGCAGAAGGGGAAAGAGTTCTCCTGTGGAAGAGATCCATGAACTTGAGATTAGGGGATCAACATATCCTTTGGACAAAGGTCCATAAACATTGTACTTGGGAAGGATTCCCAAAATATTATTTGAGAAATATTTAGAAGAAATATTTTTCTGTGGAGGTAGCCCACATTGGGTGAACCACGTTAAAAATGATGTCTCTCATGTGTGTGAAGCTTTGTGTGATATTCACTATTTTATTAATGTTGATGCTACTATTTGGGGAAAATTTGTATGTTATATTATTCACCCCCCTCTCAGTATAAGCACATGTTCTTCAAATATGTTATCATGCAAAATAGTAACCCATACACATTTGTTTTAGGGATTATGTCCTAAATCAACCAAAAAAAATGCAAGGATGGGATGGAGAACAAGAGTAAGACCCCCTTTTCCAATCTTATGATCCATTAAAAAATTCTCAACCTTGAACCTAAATATGGGATAAAAAGTATTCCAACTAAATACTTATAATTTTAACTTCTTTCAAGGATATGGATTCTATTTTATTACATAACCCTTGAGATATGAAACTAGCACGTGAGGAGGGTAATCCCACACAAATTATAGAGATGCATTTGAAATTCATGAGAAACTAGGAGATAGGGGTTGCTCAACCCAATTTTCCAAGATATCAAACTAGTTTCGAAGGTTAGCAACCTATGAAAGGAGTGTTTTATGGCTAAGATAGTGAGGAGGGTGGAGGTAGAATAGGGGTGCTAAGAAGGTTAAGAAATTTGGAATGAGGAGAGAGGTGAATAGAAAAGGGAATATAATTGGAAGAATATGCTAGTTCCTTAGTCAAGGCCTATTTACCATAAGTTGACCACTCAACTCAATTATTGGATGAAGAGCACCCATGTTTACCCATTAAATGTCATCCCTTTACCATTTTCATATCCAAGAGTGCATTATAAATGATTGGTTTTCCTTGTTACTATCTTTAGTGTTGGAGAACTATGGGGGTCCTAATATTGATAAGACATTCTTATATGAGGGAAATGGTTTGTTAGCTACCAATGAGGTTGCATAATTTTAGTCATAGTATTTTCCATATTCCTACTTTTAGCAAATTTTACTCTCTAATAACATATTAGATGCCTTCTTTTCCAATAATAGAATTATGTGTTTGGAAAACTAAGGTATATTAGCATTTGTAAGACCAAAAATTAGAGCTTATAATATATATGGGTGAGGGAAAGGGATTTGAAATACCTATTTCGGAAGATAGTTGATATCAAAAAAATCTTCATGAAATTTCGGAGTTGAATGGTAGAGACATTTTTCGCAGGACTGCCCAAACTACCGAACTCATTTCGGCCATATCTCACTCATCCGAACTTGGATTGAGCTGAAATTTTGAGGGTAGATGCCTGAAAAACCCTAGAACATCTCCACAAATTTTCATATCATTTAGACCAACACAGATCCTAGCGCATCCCTATGTGTGAATGATATATTTGGCAAGCGGCTATGCGAGGGTTTCATCTGGGTTGAGTGCAAGCAGCTCCAGAGGTTGGTTTTTAGGGCCTTCGGGCCCTAGCGGCCAATATTTTTTTGGTTTATTCTTAATATTTTAGCAAGAAATGTTATAGTGGATACAAGATGGGTTAGAAATTTTTCTTTCAACAGATCATACTGTGAACTTGAGTGACAACGGCTTCCAATTTGCTGCACAAAAGAAAAGTGAAAACCATACCTTTCCACAGCATCTAGGGCAAGGATTAAAGAGACCACGAAATAAGTTTCAAGCAGTTGATCAAAAAATGGCTCATATCTCAAGTGAATCTGGTGCTAAGGTGCACCCACAAAATAATTCTATTGTGAAAACCCCTGTCAAGGGTAAGAATTTTGAAGACTCAGTCCTCTCCTTTCAACTTTTTTGCTCAATCCCAAGTTTCTTCCATTCGGCATGAGCTAAAAAAGGTTGATTTGTATGAATCCAAGGGGGCTCAGTTATGTGCTCGAATGCATTGGCTCAAAGTGGGACAGAGTGACCAAAGAATTTTTTCAACGCCTCAAACCTCCTGCTCAAAATTCTCAGTTTCAAGCCATTCAAGTTGATGGGTAGAGATTTACAGATCTTTTAGACATTGTCAAAGTATTTGTTTCACATTATCAAGGTGTTTTTGCTTCTCAACCCCTTGATGATGCTAGAAGGCAAGCTCTTGCTGATTGTATCACTGTTGTCCCCAAAAAGTTTTCTCTTGAGCAAATGTTATTTTGTGACACTCCTCTTTCTCTGGAAGATCTAAAATTTGCCTTGTCACTTATGGCCAATGATAAGGCACCTAGGCTTGATGGCTTCCCATGTGAATTCTATAAAGAATTTTAGGATATGCTTGGTTCTGATCTCCACAAAGTTTATCTTGAAGCCCTACAATGTGGTTCACTGGGTTCCATTATTAACAAAGGTAATGTTAAATTTATTCCTAAGTCTGGAGATCTTGAGATCATCACCAATTGGAGGCCGATCACCCTGCTTAATGTGAGCTACAAGATTATTGCTAAAGCCCTTGCGCTTAAGCTTAAATCTATTTTGCCTTTGATTGTCAGACTCGAACAACCTGGCTTTGTTAAGGGAAGATACATTCTTGATAACGTTCTTGCTGTTTGGGAAGGTATGGAGTGGGCAAGAAATTCTGAACAAGATGCTTTATTCATTAAGATAGAATTTGAGAAAGCCTATGATAATATGGAGTGGTACTTCATAACTACCATGCTTCAGGCTCTAGGTTTTGGGCCAGTATTTGTGAGCATCATTCTTATGTTATTTCAAGATGCTTCAGTTGTTCTTACCTTGAATAATAGTCAATCTCAGTCAATTTCTCTTGGTCACTCTGTGAGACAGGAGTGCCCTCTTGCTCCATCTCTTTTCATTCTTACTACAGAGGCTTTTGGCTATTTGTTGGCCCATAAGATGGATCAAGGATTAATCAAGTGTGTTGCTCTCCCTAATTTCGACCATCAATTGGTCAATGGTCATTTTGTAGATGATCCTTCTTAATGCTTCAAGAAGATGAGCAATCCCTTTCCTCGGCTATTAGTTGCTTAGAGATGTTCTGTTTAGCCTCTGGTTCTTCTATACAATGGAAAAAACATCTTGTTTTCGGCAATCTCAATCTCAACTACCACACTGGTTACATCAATTACAATGGACTTGGATTCATCCAGGTGAGGTTTTTTAATTTTTTGGAATTCCTTTTGCATTTCATGGTTCCTCTGCTCAATTGTGGCAGTATGTTATTGATAAATTGGAAAAGAAGCTTTCTTACTGGACTAGTAAAAAACTTTCTCTGGTAGGAAAATTTTAGATTTGTTCTAAGGTTTTAGCCACTACCCATGTCTATTATTCATCTTGTTGGGTTCCATCCAAATCTTGTTATAAAAAACTGGATAAGCTTCTGAGAGACTTCTTGTGGGCCAAAGACTCTGTCAAGCAAGATTTTCATCGGGTAACCTGGGAAATTTGTTGTTTGCCCAAGGATTGTGGAGGCATGGGTTTGTTTGATTATCACCGACAAGGTCTTGCCCTTTGTGCTAAATGGATCACCCGATATTTAATTGGGGATGAATATTGGAAAGTGCTGGTCAGGCATTGCATTTCTTCTGGTTTGCTTCAGGGGAAGAAAATTTGGAAAGGGGTGGGATTGCAATCCATTCTTACTGCCCCTTTCCCTATTAAATTTAAAGGTTCTTTTGTCATTCAGAGTATTTGGAAAGCCTGAGAGGCCTTCAAACCTTGGCTTAGTTGGAAAGGGAGTTTTCGCAAAGCAGGTGCCTCTTTGTCTTCCATGAATATTTGGTGGTCTCCTATTATCACTTGGCAAGGTTCTCCCTTAGCTCTGGTGCAGTGGGTCAGAGTGCAAGAGGTTCTATAAGCGTGGTATTGCTTCCATTTTTTATTTCTTCTCCCGACATTCTAGGTGTTGGATACCCTGGGAAAGTTTTTGTCAAATTCACAATTTAAATCCTGGTGATAGAGATACTTATGAGGTGGTTATTGATAGTATTCCGTTTTCTATTTGGAGCAAACTACATAAGCATTTTCAAAAATCCTGGTGGTCAGATTGGTGTTGGCCGGGGGAGCTTCCTGTTTTGCAATATAAAGCTCATCTTGGTTACAAATGGCTCACCCCACAAGTTCCAATGGTTGATAAGCTCACTCTGAGATGGAATTTAGTCTCTCTTCCCTCCCAATGGAATAAGAGGTTTCAGATTGCTTGGGCTACTTATATTGAACCTAAACAGAGTTTTTTTGCTTGGAGTCTCTTACATCAAGGGTTACCTGTTGGCAGTAGTCTCAAGCATCTGGGTGTTCATAATCTCATTTGCCCGGTTTGTGGACAAGCGGAAGATTTACTGCATGTTTTTTGGTCTTGTGATCGGGCTCAGTCAGCTTGGAAGTGGCTTCTTGAATTTTTCAGACCTTTTATGCAAGAGGATTTTACTTGGGTGCATGCTATTTTGGGTGACCCTATTGCTTTTTCCTTCAACTTGGATGTTGTTTGGAATATTGTTAGAATTGGTACCTTGTTTTATCTATGGAAGTCTCGGAATAGAGCTGTTTTTTCTAAGCAAGATGTCGGACATGTCTTCTCTGTTGCTGATAAATATGATATATTCTTTGATTGCTGGTTACAGATTCAAGTACAGGTTAAAAAAGTACAGGTGGAGCTATAGTACTTGCGTACCCTCATGGATCATTGGGGGAATGCACCCTGCATTATGAGTCATATGCATCTTCCTTCCCCTTCCAAGTGGCAGTAATTTCTCGGCTTCTTTCTTTCCGAATGCATATTTAATATTGCTTTTGGCAGTTATTATTGGCGTTTGTGGGCTGTTTCTGACACTCTTGTATACTCTTAACCACAATGGTTAATGTATTGGTTTACTGGGTGTGCTAATCCCACCCACCCTTTTTTATATGATTAAACATTATTTTATTAATATAATGGCTTTTTCATCCAAAAAAATCACATACATAACAAAAGATAAGAAATAAAATCAGATAGCTGAGCAATATCTTCTATTGTATTCCAAAAATGAGCTCACAGATATAGATAAACGAAGCAAACCAACAAAATGTTGCAAGTGTTAATATCTCCTCTTCTCCGCTGTTTCCAAATTTTTTCAACCTCATTTTCACTCAACTCCATATTTAAAGCCTCCTTTTCTTCATTTTCTTTTAGTAATTGTTCGCCTTTCGATAAACGTATTCTTCGCTACCTCCATAACGCCAAATGCCTCTTCAATGATGTATGCTATGATTTCCCTATCCTCAAGGTCTCAACTAACCCTTTCTAATGGGATGAGTGTCTTTTATTTTTGTATCATAAAAACTCATTCTATTTCAACGATTTACCCTCTCGGATGTGATAAAACAACCCTCTAGCAGAAAACCTGCAGTGTTGTACTAACGTTGGATAACTCTTCCTCTCATCATCTAGCTTCAATGATAATCACTTACTCATCCCATGCAATTTTTGACATATATAATGCTAATGCATGTCATTTATTATACCACATAGAAATCTGTAACACTTTCACACCGTTATCCATTAGTGCCTATCCTACAAGACCTTGTTGCTTCTGTGCCATCCTTTGGTGACTGAAATCCACATATATTGTTATATGACGCTGTCATTCACCTGATTACTAACCAGCTATCTCCATTTGATTTTAGCAACATGTCATTTTGTAGGTAACAAGCTTTGTGTGTGTGTTAACTCTCTCCTGCCACTGTGTTGATGTCAATTACTCCATGTTCACACTCAGGTTTTGTTCACCCACCAATGATCTCCATCTCGTATCCACCGTGGAAATCCATGCTGTCAATCATGCCGCAGAATATGCCATTGATTTTGAAAATTGGGAAGCCAATGACCTAAATATATCCATATACGAAAGATAATATTTCTAAACCAGATAAGTAACAGTCCTTCAGATATTTCATTGTCACACTTGTTGAACTCCTTGCTATCGTGGTTATCCATCAATAACGCCCTCGAAACAGCGCGGTCCTTCGTTGGATGTCTTCTTCATTGTTTTGACGATAGAACCTCTATTGACGAATGTCGTTGTTCTGTCCGCCTACCAAAATCATCGACTAAAAACATTGTCGTACTGATGTACCAGATCCCCATAATGTCAATGTCTCTTTCGGTGAATATCCACTGTGATATCCTTTGATTGCACCTAATCTCTTTGAATCGCGCTCATGCCGATTACCGCCACGTATGCATGTTCATCACAGCTAAACTTCCTTATATCTCTGATGTTTACTTTGCTAATGGAGAGAAATTGGCCATGGTTAGATCACCTTGAAGCTTGCACCCAACATGTACCTGTATACAAAACATATCTCATTAACCTTTCAACTTAATGTAACTTTAATCAAACTAGAAACTAATGCTAAATAACCCAAATAAACTAACTCTAATGACAAAACTACACAGACCATGCTCTCTAAAACTAATAATCCTAATAAAAATAAGCATAAGAAGACACTTCTAAAAGGCATCAAGTCAAACTATAATTAAACCCAAAATTGAAGGAAACCTCTTTATTTTTTATTTTTTTATATTTTTTTATTATTTTATTATTATTATTATTAAATATATATAGGTATATTAATGTTTTGCTTTTATCAACTCAATCAATTTCTCACGTTGGGACTATCTTAGTCCAAAACGACAAAGAGACCAAATTAAAATGGACACACCAAAACTTCATTAAAGGCACTAAGTGAAACATCACAACACCAAGGATAAAGACCAAAGGGACACTATCCAATATGAACTTCGGCACTTGTATTGCAAGACCATGGTTAAGAAACCATGAAAAACATCACTCGAAATGATCAAAGTCCTCAAATTCACAATTTCATAGGTGGGTCCCCAAAATTTGGGGCTAGTTGTGGAATGGCCACAACAACTCGCAACTCTATCTCAAATCTGCACTAAACACAGTCCTTCGGTCTAGCACAAATATGCTCAATCTCTATCTTTAGTCTAGCATAAACCTGTCCTCAAATATGCACCAAACTCTATCTTCAAATATGCACTAAAAATAGTCCTTTGGTCTAGTACAAACTTGTCCTCAATCTCTATCCTCAAGCCTTAACACAAAGCTTGACTTAATCACAAATCAACTCTACTGGATCTACCCCAAACCTTAACTCAAAGTTTGAACAAATCAATCAACTCTGCTCACAAGTCTTCTCAAAGACTTATCTTAAATCTGCCTTGTAAGCTTCCACAAAAGCTCACACCAATATGTCCACAAGTCCTCTCTAGAACTTGTCCAATCTGCTCAACAATCTTTGTCCTCAATCTGTATTGTAAGCTTCCACAAAATATCACATCAATCTGTCCACAAGTCTTCTTTAAGACTTACCTCAAATCTTCTCAACAAGTCCTCACTAGAACTTGTCCAATCTCATAGAAACATATAGAGAATTGTTAGAGACTCAATATGCTTCTTACTCAATCACTTTCAATCTCTCTTTTTATCACAAAAACATATAGAGAATTGTTAGACTCAATATGTTTCACACTCACAAACACTCAACCTCTTTCTCAAATCAATTCAAAATATGGAACAATTTATTTCACATAACTTGAACTATCACTTCAACACATCCTCTTGACTAGGCTTAACTAACTCCACTCAATCAATCACTCAATGAAACAATCCTTGCTCACAAACCCTAGTCCAAGCATATGAACACTCACTCAATTATTTCTAACCAATCTCACATAACAATGATACTCATGTTATTTCACAAACCCTAGTTCAAGATAGTTCAAAACTTCACATAACAATGATACTCATGTTCTTTGCACAAACCCTAGTTCAAGCATATGAAAACTTTACTCAATATTTTTAACAATGCTTATCAAACAAGGTTTCTAGAATCAACTTTCATTCCAGAAAAATCAAACTCAATAATGCTTATCAAACAACCATTTTCACTCCAACTTAGCATTTACAATATCCAACAAACACTCACTAAGAAGATGTGCCCATACCTTTTTGTTTGATGAAGAAAATGACCTCAAAACCTATCTTAAACATAATTTTTCTCTTTGCTAATTTCAATGGTTAGATGAAAAAATATCACACTAACACTCTCTCATAAATATTTATCAATTACAAAAATAATCAAACTCAAATACATCTTGTTACTCCTTTGAAATTAGCAATCATTAAAGCATATATAAAAATAATTACTCAATTACTCCTTATAATATCCAATATTTGATTTAACAACCTCAAAAATCAAACCCACAAAAATAATACTGCCTATCCTTTTATCTCCCTCAAATACTCAATAACCAAATTAAAAAAAACTTTATCAACCTCCAAAATTATTTACTTTTCATTCAACCTTAGCAAATCCGAAATAGCTCATGCAACCATGACAACATAGTAATGCATACATTTTATCTCAAGCAAAAAGCCTCAGTGGGTTTCATACGTGAGATCACTCCCAGTCAAGCACCTTATCGAGGTGCTATCCCACTACGTGGGCTATGAGCCTCCACACAAAGGGGAAGGTTTAAGCCTTCCTCTTATCCCCTTCCAATCGATGTGGCACAAAACATAACACCCTTATTTCCTTGCAAAACGAACGTGGCAGGTTTTGAACCCTACTCTCCTAGCCTATCGTAAGTCTTAGCGCCACCCATTGATGCCAACTGCGCTACACAATGTTGTGTGAGGACAAAGGAGCCCCGCTCCTATTTGTCCTATCCTCTGCCACCGAAAGCTTTTAAAACATGAAAACCTTACACTTCCTTGCGCACAAATTTTGGAGCTTCGAATAAATCGCTAAAATGCATGGGGATTTTTGGCTAAGGTTCTTACCTTCTTTTATACAAGAAGGCCAATGCCTTAGAGACGTTGATGCCTTATTCAAATTTTGAATTTGAGTAAATAATTACCTTTATAACCCAACCTTAGGGTTATTTTAATTAACATAAATTAATTTATAATGAAATTATTTAAATTAATTTATAACAAATTTAAATATCCCCTTTTAATATTATAATAAAATATTATAATATAATTTTTCTTGGGCCTCTTCATTGCTCTTTGAAACTCATCTGACCACCTGGAATTGGATCTGACCAATTACAGGTGGATTTTCTTTTTGCATTGGTTGCGGAACTTCTTCTTACACTACTCACTAAAAATGACTTATGACATAAATGACAACTCATTTTTGACATTAATGACAACTCAACTACTCAAAATGTCCAAAAATCTACCCCTTTGTCATTGATGGTAACCCAATTATCTTTTCCAATTTCTTAACCTTTTTCTGTTATGCTCCCCTGGGAAACTGCTCCCCCTGACTCAATGCTCTATCCTTAAATCAAATCTCTCCCCCTTACTCAAATCTCTCCCCCTTTGACATCAATGGCAAAGGGTCACCTTTGGGGCTCGGGGCTAAGAATGAGTCTCTTAGCTTAGCCCCTCTCCCACCTCCTCTTGAGGTGGTTATTTTTGTGGTGGGAGTATTTCTACTCCCAGCATGCACTGATCTTTACCTTTGTCCACTTTCCTTCTCATCTGATCCTTTTGATTCCTCTAAATTTTCTTGTTCTTGCTTGTCTCTAGAATTTTTTCTCTACACCACTTTGTTGTATGCCCATCATTATTGCACTTGTAACACTTAATATTGTTATTCCTTGGAGGTGCAAATATCTTGGGATTTATTTTGATGAAGTCATATCTACTTCTATCATGAACCCTGCAATTCATTGCCTTGTGACCAAATTGATTACATGAGTAGCAATACCCATGAAAAGATACCTATTTCTGAAGTTCTCATATTCTTGTCTTTCATGTGTCCTACATTGTGAAGCCTTGTGCCCAAATATATGACATGAGAAACATCGTCTATTGAAATTACCTTACCTTGACCTCATTGGTCTCTTAGTCTCTTTTACCTTATGTTGGTTCTTGTTCGATTTGTTCCTCTTTTGTGCATTGTCCCTTTCCTTGTTGAAATTTCTATCGTCCAACTCATCCTCAGAAGTCTCACTTCCTCTTACATTGTCTTCTTCTAAAATTTCTTCTTCTTTAGAACTTGAGGTTGACTCCTTTTCTTATTTCTTTTGTACTTGTTCAAAACCAAGACCTATTTTGTTTGTTGACCTTCTTTGTACCTTGATCATATTATCTACAATATTTGACCTCTTTCCAAACCTGTGTAACTTGTACTTAGACTCTTTTATTTCTTTCCTTAGTAGAGCCACTTCATGTTCTAACTTTTCACATTCTAAGACCTTTACTTCTAACTTATCCTTGAACATCTTTGTCTTAGCCATTGACTTATTTAGATCCTCTATAAGCTTTCCTTTGTCTTCCTCATATTCTTGAAACTGAAGCTTAATTTGGAAGTTTTGTTTTCTTACCTTCTTTAATGTGTCAAGAGCATAAATAAGCTCTCCCTCAAGATCAACTTATCCTTTCTCTGATTCTTCCTCTATTTGTTTGCCTTTGAAAATATCTTCATTCTTTTCTGACTTTTTTCTATAGGATCACCTCCTTCTTCTTCTAATGCCATTAGAATATTCTCTTCTGGTCATTAAAGTGTATCTTCATATTCATCATCACTAAAACTAAAACCACTCTTTGTACAACTATCTTCAAGATCACCAAAGTTACCACATCTAAAACACTTGAGAATTATTGGTGATATTTTTTTAACTTCTTTTTCTTTTGTTAGAAATAGAGTTTCATTTTTATCATTATTTGAGAAACTATTTTCACTATCACTTGAGTACTTACTTGCCCTATCTACATAGTAACTCCTTTTTAGTCTTTGAAAGAACTTCTTTCCTCGTTTGCGTTGTCCATCCTTACCTTTATTTTGGTACCTGTATTTTTCTGATTCCCTATTCTTATGATCCTATTTTTATTCATCATTGCTATTTCTAGCTTCTTGACAATCAGTTGCATAGCGACCATACTTTCCACAATTGAAGAATCTAATAGATTTCACATCTTTAAATCTTTTTGTATCCTTATTCCTTCTACCATAATTTGCTTCTTCATCACTAGATGACTCATTGCTTGAATATGACTTCTTACCCTTTGTCTTCTTAGTAGATTTGAAGGTTGCTTCCTTTTGGAGATTAGGTTCCTCTTTTGTTCTCATCTCAAAAGTTGTAAGAATGCCAAGTAATTCATCTCTTGTCAAAAGATCACCATCTTTTGATTCCTCTATAGCTGAAATATTTTCACTAAATATTTTTGGGAGAGATCTTAAGATCTTATCACAAACATCAGATTCTTGAACCTCAATTCCAAGTCCTTGCATGGTGTTAACAACCTCGTCCACACAAAGTAGATAAGAACTAATATTTTCCTCATCATTCATTCTTAATTCTTAAAATTGTCTTTTGATATTTCGTATCTTTACATTTTTGACACTTTTATCCCCTTCATATATGCTTTACAACTTATCCCAAATTCCTTTTGCTGATTTGCAATGCATAACCTTTATGAACTTTATTCTATGCAAACCTTTCAAAATTGCATTCATTGCTTTTGAATTGTAATGATGTAGAAGCTTACCATATTTATTTGTAGGTGGAGTAGTTGGTGGTGTGTATCCATTTTCAACTGCTTCCCATATTTTATTGCCAAGTGCCATTAGGTGAATCTTCATTCTCATACTCCAAAATATATAATCACTTCCATAAAATACTGGTGTTGAATTATCTGAGGATCCACTCTTAGAATTCATTGTGTTCTTGTAATCTTTTCCTTCAAGCTGTTAAACTCTTTCGAAGAAACCTGCTATGATACCAATTGAAGAACACAAAATTATACCGAGAGAGGGGTGAACAGTATAAGACCACTTTTTATTTTTCTTTCCCAATAAATATTATAAAATGTATCAATAGTGTTAGCATAAATTCATATTCCATTCTTGGCATGTTAAAAGAAGCGCTCGTAGGCGCTCTCCAATTCTGGTTTCTAACCACCTAAGTGGTTAGAACAGTTTGTAACCGCATGTATGTTTCTATATCTGAAGATTAATGAGAAGATCATATTGCTTGGTACAATTCTTCATGGCATTAGAGCTACGGACAGGAGCAGACCAAAGACAGGAGACACGCGGACCAAGCAACCGAAGACAGGAGACACGACCCTGACGGACCAAGGGCGACAGACCACAACAGAAGCGCGACAGACACCAGACACCGACTGGGACAACAGAAGCGCGACAGACACCACAACAGAAGCGCGACAGACACCAGACACCGACTGGGACAACAGAAGCGCGACAGACACCGACGGACAACGCAGCAGAAGCAAGTGGCTCGTGGATGGTTCGGCGGGAGGGAGGCAAAAGGACGGGGACGGGGTGGTTGCCCGAAGGCAATCGAAAGCTTTAGTGGCTTTCGACGTTTTTAAGCCCCCCCACATCGGTCGCACAGACCATGTGGGATATATTTTTTTTCCCTAAATCCATCGCCCTCACGTTTTCAATATCACCAGCGTGCAAGTTCTTTCCCGTCGGGCTCTCTGGCTCAGGCGGTAAGATTGTTTCTTGTTTGGCGGAAGGTCTCCAGTTCCAATCCCTGCGGGGAATTTTTGACACCCGTACTTGTTAATTTGACGCATTTCATGTTTCGGTGATGGCGGAACATGTGGTTGATGCCCAGCGTGTCCCAGTGACGGCGGGCTTTGATTTTTTGACGCCCCGAATGACACAGTGACGGCGGCAGATTCTAGTTGACGCCTGTCATTTTGTTTTTGACGGCTGCATACATTGACGGCTGTTTCTCATTGACGGCTGCATACTTTGGAGGAAGCTTTAAGGTATTTTTTGCAACAAATTTCTTGTTCTCTTTGCAACTTGAAAGGGGGGAAATCCATTTTTTTCCTTACAAAATTGTCAGACAAAGGGGGGAAATCAAGCTATTTGGCAGACAGAATTTTGCTAGAATAAAATAGGTGCTAAAAATTTGTGGGCATTTATGATTGTTATTTTTTGCATTTAAATATTCTGTTTTCTTGCATTATCAATCATAAATTACAAATATAAGACCCCAAATTTATACCCTATTTGTGCAATTTATTGCACAGTAGCGTTCGGTATTTGAGATACCTCTGGTCCACACTTACAGGTAATGCTGTCGTGCTTTGGACTACTGTATTCGCCGCCTAATATAGCTGCAACAACGACGTCTGAGCTTGTTCTCTATAAATCTTTAGGGAGAAATAAGGCAAACCATGTTTTTTATTTCTCATTTCATACCCACATCGTGATTGTTGTTAGGCGTAAATCCCGACGAAAGCTCTTTTTTCCAAAGTGTTTAGGGGAAGTTACGCCCCACGCATGCGGAATAAAACTTTCTATGGTAGGTGTCATTAACAACACGATGCCCTTTCAATATCGCCTATGGTCAATATATTGTGCTTCTCATATGTACTTATAGTATCCCTCTCGTAAGGGCGAGTACATATTGAGTAGTATACTGTTCCTATATACCTATAGTTTCCCTCACGTAAGGGCGGGTGTATATTGAATGGTTACAATATAATGATCTGGCAGGTATAAAGAAAGGGAGACCAATTGGTGATATAAGGAACCTTCATAATGGCCACAATTCATAAATATCTCTCAGATTCCCAATTGTTGAAAGGTCCTAATTTTGTTCCATGGAAGACAAAAATGAAAGCCATACTTCAGTTGGAAGATTTATGGAATGTAGTGAATGGCACTGAAAAACGTCCTCAAACAACAAGAACAGATCAAGATGATTGGGATAAGAAAGACCAGAAGAGTCTTGTATTTATCTTACTTGCTACCACAGATGAGGTGCAGCCTCATATTTGTGATGCAAAAACTAGTAAGATAGCTTGGGATGCTTTGCTCACAGTATATGAAGGGAAAAATCAATCCACTATTCTCCATCTTCAAACTCAACTACATAATCTCAGTATGAGTTCTGGAGAAACAGTTGACATATTCCTATGTAGAGTGGCAGATTTGAAAGCAAAATTGAATGCTATGGGAAAACCTGTGGATGATGATATCTTGAATTCTGTTATCTTGAGAGCATTACCAAGTTCCTATAAGATGTTGATCACCTCTCTCAATGTTTCTGGAAGACAAGTCTCATTTGTGGAACTGGTAAACTTGCTTCAGACTGAGGAGGCAACTCAGGTCCAGAAAGATGACATGCCAGATAATGCTCTCTCCACACAACAGAGTGGTAAACAACAAGGGCAGTTTCAAAAAGGAGGTGGTTCCTCCAAAGGAAAAGGAAAGCAATCTCAGCAAAAAGATACAAAATATTGCAAAATTTGTGATATGAATAACCATGACACCAACAGATGTTGGTTCAAAAACAAGCAACAAAATGAAAGAGGTTCCCAAAAGAAGGGCAAGCACAAGAAAAAATACTATAAGCATAAGCAGTCTAAAGGCCATGTTGCTTATGCTGAATCCAACTCAGACTCACATTCTCCTGAGTCCGATTCAGACTCTGACTCTGAACGAGCACATAAGGTACTCATGACTCATACATCGTCTTCCCAGATAGATGTTGTATGGTATATTGATTCAGGAGCAAGCAAACACATGACTGGGGATAAATCTTGGTTTGATACGTTTGTTGAAAAAGAGGGTAAGCCAGTCACAATTGCTGACAATCAGGTCTATCAAGTAAAAGGAGAAGGGGATATTTCTGTGTCTCTTCCTGATGGTAATTGTCAAATTGAAAAGGTCCTCTATGTTCCAGGATTAGCCAATAATCTGCTTTCAGTCACACAAATGTTGGATAGAAACATGGAAGTTGTGTTTCGAGTTGTCAATGGCCAGAAAAGATGTTTTATCACACACAACGGTAAACATGTAGCAACTGGGTCTTACAAACATGGCTTGTTTATCCTCGATGCTATTTCCACTTCCCATGTTGCTTTGGCTGCAACTACAAAAGAGGCTACCTCTCTCTGGCATCGGCGTTATGGGCATCTCAGTTCTGGATACTTGCTTGAATTACACAAATATGAGATGGTGAAAGGTCTTCCGCCCCTCTCATCTATCTTGCCAGTTTGCTCGGATTGCTTAGCAGGGAAGCAACATCGAGTGCCTTTTGAAGCAAGCTCGTCTCGAGCTGCAAAACCTTTAGAGCTGGTACATACCGATCTGTGTGGTCCTATGCCAACCAGCTATGGCGGGAAAAAGTATTTTCAACTATTCGTTGATGATTACTCACGAAAGATGTGGGTTTTCTTTCTTCAGTTGAAATCAGAAGCACTTCTCACTTTCCAACAGTTCAAGAAGCTTGTTGAGAAGGAATCGGGATATTTGATAACAACCCTCCGCTCAGATCGAGGGGGGGAATACACCTCTGAAGATTTTTTAGAGTTCCTTAAAGAACATGGGATCAAAAGACAACTGACTACAGCCTATACACCTCAGCAGAATGGAGTTGCAGAAGAAGAAATCGTTCCATTATGGAAATGGTTCGATGTATGCTAAAAGGAGCACATCTTGAGGATCAATATTGGGCGAAGCGATAAACACAGATGTCATACCTCTTAAATAGAGCACCCACTCGTGCTCTACAAGGGAAGACTCCACAAGAAGCATGGAGTGATAAGAAACCTTCCATTTCTCATCTGAAGGTGTTTGGGTGTAAAGCATTCATGCACATTCCAAAACAGAAAAGAAGGAAGTTGGATGAGAAAACCCTGCCGTGTATTTTTCTTGGCTATGATGAGTACTCAAAAGGTTATCGATTGATTGATCCTAAGACCAAGAAGACACATGTGAGTAGAGATGTTGTATTTGATGAAGCTCCTACATCAAAAGACACATCCACAACTGTATACATAGATGAAGCAAAACCTAAAAAGGAGGTTCAAGTTCCAAAGTCAAAACAAAAAGTTCCAAAATGGTATACTAGCACTTTGAGAGATGCTAAGTTGAACTCCTTTCCAGATCTATCTCTTGATAGGCCATGTACTCGCAGTATGACACAACAGAAGAGAGCAGAAGCATCTACTTCAGAGGTTGACGAACTTTGTCAACACTTTGATGATTTGTCGATGAGTACCAAATATGACGAGGAAGAAGATGAGGATGAAGAAAAACTTTATATGTCTACATTAAATACAAATGAACCCACAACGGTTAAATCTGCCCTTACTCAACCACAATGGAAACAGGCTATGGATGTAGAACATAACTCTCTTCTCAAAAATAATACTTGGAAACTAGTCAATCTGCCAACAGGAAAGAAACCCATCGGCTGCAAATGGGTATTCAAAGTGAAGTATAAGGCAGATGGATCTATTGATAAGCATAAAGCCCGACTTGTTGCAAAGGGATATGCTCAAAAAGAAGGCATAGATTATGAAGAGACTTTTGCCCCTACTGCAAAAATGACTACCATTAGAGTACTTTGTGCCATGGGAGCTCAGTTTGGGTGGAAATTACATCAGATGGATGTTAAAAGTGCCTTCTTAAATGGTGACTTACAAGAAGAAGTATACATGACTCAACCAGAAGGATATGAGGTTGAGGGGCAAGAACAAAAAGTGTGCAAGTTGATCAAATCTCTGTATGGTTTAAAACAAGCCCCTCGAGCATGGTATATCAAGATAGACAGTCACCTTGTGCAGCATGGTTTTATTAGAAGTCCTTCAGATGCAAATCTCTATATTAAGAAAAATGGTTCTGATATAGTGATTCTTGTACTTTATGTTGACGATCCGATCATCACAGGAAGCTCAGAAAAAATGATTGATTTAGTAAAGGATGATTTAAAGCAATCTTTTGATATGACAGATCTAGGACTTCTACACTATTGTCTTGGTTTAGAAGTTACTCAACAAAAGTTTCATATTAGAGTAACACAGAAGAAATATGCCAAGACTTTAGTAGAAAAATATCGGATGACTAATTGTAAGTCAAAAGCAACTCCAATGGAGCAAGGACTTAAGTTATCTCGATATGATGAGTCACCTCAGGTAGATGGTACTCTCTATCGCCAGTTGATTGGGAGTCTCCTATATCTGACAAATACCAGACCAGATCTCAGTTTTTCTGTAGGATATCTTTCAAGGTTCATGCAAGAGCCTAAAGTGAGTCACTGGAAAGCAGCAAAAAGAGTTCTTCATTATGTTCACGGTACTACAAATTATGGTCTGGAGTATAGACAGAATAATAAATTCTTCTTA
The DNA here is from genome assembly GCA_028583015.1 of Wollemia nobilis. Taxonomy (NCBI): domain Eukaryota; kingdom Viridiplantae; phylum Streptophyta; class Pinopsida; order Araucariales; family Araucariaceae; genus Wollemia; species Wollemia nobilis. The sequence goes on along the minus strand of JAQPPZ010000989.1, from coordinate 10,897,398 downwards.
CTGGGATACACAGACTCAGATTTTGCTGGATCCCTTGATGATCGTAAATCCACCTCCGGGTATGTTTTCCATCTAGGATCTGGACCTATCTCATGGCACAGTAAGAAGCAGCATGTGGTTGCTCTATCTTCTACAGAAGCAGAATATCGTGCAGCCAGTGAAGCAGTCTGTGAGATCATGTGGTTAAGTCGCATTCTTACAAACATGGGCCTTCCAAAGAATCTTCCTCTTCATTTGTTTTGCGACAACCAAGGTGTTTTGAATCTTGTAAAAAATCCAATTTTTCATGAACGTACCAAACATGTTGATACCAGATGTCATTTTATACGAGATGAAGTTCCAAAGCACCATATACAGCTTCACTACATTCCTACTGATGCTCAAGTTGCAGATATCTTTACCAAAGCACTTGGACGCATCAAATATGAAAAGTTTCGGAATACAATTGGGATTTGCCAATAATGTAATAAGGGGGGATGTTAGCATAAATTCATATTCCATTCTTGGCATGTTAAAAGAAGCGCTCGTAGGCGCTCTCCAATTCTGGTTTCTAACCACCTAAGTGGTTAGAACAGTTTGTAACCGCATGTATGTTTCTATATCTGAAGATTAATGAGAAGATCATATTGCTTGGTACAATTCTTCAAATAGCAATATCAACAAAAGTAATCAAAGAAATGCACAAATAACCACACATAATAGAGACACAAATTTAACATGGTTCACCCAATGTGGGCTACTCCACAAAGAAAATATTTCACTAATATTTTCTCAATAAATATCTTGGGAATCCTTTCTCTATTACAATGTTTATGTACATATGTCCAAAGGAGACACCAATCCCCTAATCAAGTTTGTGGATCTATATCCATAGGAGAACTCCTTTCTCCTCTGCTCTGGCTAGTGATATTCTAGAAGACCTGTTGCCTCCACTACACTGGTTAATGGATATCTATCCACTGAAGACTCATATCCTCACTCAGAATACTTGTCCTCACTTACCTGGCTAATGGATCTCTATCCACTAGAGACTATCATCCTCTATACTCTCTTACCTCCAAAACTTACTCTTAGCTCTGTCTCAAATCTACACTAAACACAGTCCTTCGGTCTAGCACAAATAGACTCAATCTCTATCTCTGGTTTGGCATAAACATGTCATTAAATCTGCACCAAACTCTATCTTCAAATCTACACTAAACAAATTCCTTCGGTCTAGTACAAACCTATCCTCAATATATGTCCTCAAGACTTAACACAAAGCTTGACTTAATCACAACTAAACTCTACTAGATCTGCCCCAAACCTTAAATAAATGTTTGAACAAGTCAATCAACTATACTCACAAGTCTTCTCAAAGACTTATCTCAAATCTACCTTGTAAGCTTCCACAAAAGTTCACACCAATCTGTCCACAAAAATTCACACCAATCTGTACACAAGTCCTCTGTAGAAATTGTCCAATCTGCTCAACAATATTTGTCCTCAAATTTGTATTGTAAGCTTCTATAAAAGCTCACACCAATCTATCCACAAGTCTTCTCTAAGACTTACCTCAAATCTGCTCAAAAAGTCCTCACTAGAACTTATCCAATATCATAGAAACATATAGAGAATTGTTAGAGACTCAATATGCTTCTTACTCAATCACTTTCAATATATATTTTTATCACAGAAACATATAGAGAATTATTAGAGACTCAATATGTTTCACACTCACAAACACTCAACCTTTTTCTCAAATCAATTTAGAATATGGAACAATTTGTTTCATAGAACTTGAACTATCACTTCAACACATCCACTTGACTAGGCTTAACCAACTCCACTCAATCAATCACTCAATGAAACAACCCTTGCTCACAAACCCTAGTCCAAGAATATGAACACTCAATTTTTTCCAACCAATCTCATATAATAATGATACTCATGTTATTTCACAAACCCTAGTTCAAGATAGTTCAAAACTTCACATAACAATGGTACTCATTTTCTTTGCACAAACCCTAGTTCAAGCATATGAAAACTTTACTCAATATTTCCAACAGTGCTTATCAAACAAGGTTTCTACAATCAACTTTCATTCCAAAAAAATCAAACTCAATAATTTTTATCAAACAACCCTTTTCACTCCAACTTAGCATTCACAATATCCAACAAACACTCACTAGGGATATATGCCCATACCTTTTTGTTTGATGAAGAAAATGACCTCAAAATCTATCTTAAAAACAATTTTCCTCTTTGCCAATTTCAATGGTTAGATGATAAAATATCACACTAACACTCTCTCAGAAATTTTTCTCAATCACAAAAATAATCAAACTCAAATACACCTTATTACTCCTTTGAAATTAGAAATCATCAAATCATACATAAAAATAATTACTCCTTATAATCTCCAATCTTTGATTTAACAAACTCAAAAATCAAACCCACAAAAATAATACTGCCTATCCTTTTATCACCCTCAAATACTCAATAATCAAATTAAAAAAAACTTTATCAACCTCCAAAATTATTTATTTTTCATTTAACCTTAGCAAATCTGAAATACCTCATGCAACCTTGATAACATAGTAATACATACCTTTTATCTCAGGAAAAAGGCCTCAGTGGGTTTCAAACGTGAGGTCACTCCTAGTCGAGCGTCTTATCGAGGTGCTAGCCCACCGCGTGGACTACGAGCCTCCACATGAAGGGGAAGGCTTAAGCCTTCCTCTTATCCCCTTCTAATCGGCGTGGCACAAAATAAAACACCCTTCTTTCCTTGTAAAACTAATGTGACAGGTTTCAAACCCTGCTCTCCTAGCCTGCCACAAGTCTTAGTGCCACCCGCTATTGCCAACTGTGCTATACAGTTTTGTGTGAGGATAAAGGAGCCCCACTCCTATTTTTCCTACCCTTTGCCACTGAAAGCTTTTAAAATGTGAAAACCTTACACTTCCTTGCGCACAAATTTTGGAGCTTCGATTAAATCATTAAAATGCATGGGGGTTTTTGGCTAAGGTTCTTGCCTTCTTTTATACACGAAGGCCAATGCCTTAGAGACATCGACGCCTTATTCAAATTTTGAATTCGAATAAATAATTACCTTTATAACCCAACCTTAGGGTTATTTTAATTAACATAAATTAATTTTATAATTAAATTATAATTAATCTATAATTAACTTAATAACTTTAGAAGTTAATTAAATTAATTAATAAATTAATTTATAATGAAATTATTTAAATTAATTAATAAATTAATTTATAATGAAATTATTTAAATTAATTTAAATCTTCCCTTTTAATATTATAATAAAATATTATAATATTATTTTTCTTGGGCCTCTTCATTGCTCTTTGAAACTCATGTGACCACCTGGAACCGGATCTGACCAAATGGAGGTGGATTTTCTTTTTGCACTGATTACGGAACTGCTTCTTCTTGCACTGCTCATTGAACTGACTTATGACATCAATAACAACTCACTCTTGACATCAATGACAACTCAACTACTCAAAATTTCCAGCAGATACAAGAATTATTTTTGGGTTCTTGTTGATATCTTCATGGTTTGGAGGTGATTCCAAGATAAGAAGCTCTTTGGAATAACCTGTTATGTGTTCTTGTTGATGTTCTTGTTGGGTTGGGAGAGTGTTACTCTTATATGCCTAATCAATATTAGTTGTTGTGAAGAGTTGTCTTTAACGCCAGAATGACTTCCCTTGAGAACATTTTGGAAGTCATAAGTGGAGGTTTTTGTGAGTACATAGGGATTGGTGGTATAGATGTGGAGTCCCTCTGCAGGTTGGGCACGATCCAATTGAATTTGTGATTCCTCTTAAGCTGGTAGTAATTCCCTTTGTTGATGAATGCTTTATTTCTATCACCAATTACCTTTGTAGAGTAATGTTGCTACCATTATGTTGGTTGAGTCCATCATCCTTAAATTTAGAATTTGTTCTCTTATGCTAAGGAAGGAAATCTGTGTTTGTAGCCATGCATTGCTTGGGAAACTAAGAATGCTGAAAAGATTTTGTGAAATGGTTATATGTTTTTGGTTTATTTATGAGGGATAGCATAAATGAATTTATGAAGTGGATATGCATTCTAGATTTCTATATGTTAGATAGCATAAATGATTTTGTGAAATGGTTATATGTTACTTGTTTCTTTATGAGGGATAGCATAAATGAATTTATGAAGTGGATATGCATTCCAGATTTCTATATGTTAGATAGCATAAATGATTTTTTGAAATGGTTATATGTTACCTGTTTATTTATGAGGGATAGCATAAATGAATTTATGAAGTGGATATGCGTTCCAGATTTCTATATGTTGGATAGCATAAATAATTTTGTGAAATGGTTATATGTTACCTGTTTCTTTATGAGGGATAGCATAAATGAATTTATGAAGTGGATGTGCATTCCAGATTCTATATGTTAGATAGTATAAATGATCTTGTGAAATGGTTATATGTTCCGGTTTCTTTATGTTGGATAGCATAGATGAATTTAAGAAATAGATATGTTCCAGACTCTTTATGATTAGATAGCATAAATGATTTTATGAAACAGATATTTGTTCCAGTTCTATTTTTTCTTGGTTAGTCTAAGAGAGTTTATACGATGGTTGTCACGGTTTGGGGGAAAATTGATTATGCCTATATTAGAGTAAGGACCCCAAATTGGGTGGCACCGGATTGGTCTTGCTTGGAGGACATTATCCACTCGATCATTGCAACTATTGTACTCTTAAATAAAAGATATATTTTGGCCAAGTGATATTGCTAGGATGGGATGCAAGAGTTTTTATCAAACTGCCTTTGGGCGCTTGCCGAGTGAGATCTATGTAACCCAACTCTATCATGATAGCAATATTGGATATGGGAATAGGTTTCCAAGATGTAGATATCATGGTGACTTTATGTGATGATGGACTATCTCATAAAGGGGATCTAGAATGATATGATAGGATTTCATTTAATTAATATTTCAAACAATATGGGTTGTCCATTTACAATGTAAAGAAATAGCTTGATTAATGAAATAATGGTGGAATGTTTTTGAGGTTGGGTTTCCCCATGGGGTTTCTCCCAGGATAAATCATGTGTTGATATGGTTGTGTGATTTATATTTTATTCAAATGTTAATTTTTTAATTACATTAGATGTGTTTCCTTTGCAAACTTCTTAAGGAGTTGATCGATATGTAAGGGAAGTAAAGGAAAATAGAATTGTTATGTTACTTGGTAAAAGATAAACCATGGGAAGCTTAAGATTGTACTATTTTAAGTATTAGTTGTATTAAATATTCTAAGGTGTTTGGAAACTAAAACCTTATATTGGTAAGTAAATGGAGTAAACTAAGTTATTCAAAGGGATGTGGGCAACTTAAATTATGTCCCTTTTTAAAAGAGACAAAGGTATGGATGATAATTATTAAGTTTTAGAGATGAATAAACCTTGTGGTAATAGGTAATAAATAGTTGAAGGTAAGGTTAATTAGGTATTCATCATTGCACATCATAAATGAGTTTTATGGGTGTGCTTTGGTTAGCAAGTTGAGAGTTCTCAATTTAAAAAAAAAAAAATAAAGGATTATTCGTACTCATCATAAAGGATTTCAATGAGTGAATTTATATAGGAAGTCAAACAGCCACCTTGACCCTTAGTAGTTGGCATTGACTTGTTCTAAAAAATCTAAAGGTGTTATATAAAAAGGAATTATCAAGGTAATTAAAGAATTGATTAGCTCATCTTTTAGATGAGAGGGATAGTCAAGTATTATACACTCTAACCCTTCTTAGATAGACATGAGTAGTAAATGGTATTCTTTTAGAGTGCTTATTTTGATGGAATGAAAGGAAAGACAAGTTAGCTTGAGTGGCCAGCAAGAGAGATAACTTGTAAATTATAACTTTGCACCTAATACATTTGTGTAGCCAGACATACACATGATGTAGGGATGGGTGTGCCTCAAGTAAGTTAAATAATTAAGGTAGGGGTTTACCTTGTAACTAAGACTTTCCTATAAAAAATTTAGGGAAAATTGGGTTATGAAAATTTTATCTAAGATGTCATCCATCTTCAATATGGGGATTTGATTTTAGGTTGGTTGAAAGCTGAGCCTTTCACATTAACTGGGTTTCCATGGTAAGCATTAACGCTCAAAATTTTGGATTTTTCACTTGTCCTGTGCAAACTCAAGCAACCAAAATGAAAAGTGCTTTACCGATGAGATTTGAACTCCTAACACCTACCTTATGAAATACTCCTATTGACCATTGTAGTAGTAGGTCTCTTCATGCATAGACTACCAATCTCTCCTTAAAGAAGGCCATCTAGCCAAGCAAGGTTTTCAAGTAGATGTAAAATAACACAAACATAGATCACAAACCCTACACCTCCCCCTATTCATGCACCTATCTACCTTTTTTATTCCATAAAGCAACACATAATTTGGTATCTATAATGTTAAAATTTTATTTATTGAATTGGTTTTTTACTTTGTAACACTAAAAATGGTGTAGCCTCAACTTGAACCTGCTACCCCCATCATATTACACCCTTAGGAGCATCACGCTAGCCATTCTAGTGTTCCTTTCCATCAAAACCAAGCATACCCATTCACAACATTAAACCCTACAAAATGCCACCAAACCATTGGTTACAATGTGTGTTCATTGTTTTTCAAAAATTTTAATTTTAAAATTTGATGTCCAACATATTCTCTACATCATAATGCCTTGGAGCACATTTGGCCTAGGAATAGAAGGATTTTGGTCTAAAACTGAACTCAAATAATATGATCTTCCAAATATGTGTAAGAAACAATGATAAAAATATGAATCCTCTAGAAAAAAAAATGGATGAAAAACATGGAAGAGAAAATCCTTTTTGATCCTTGTGCTAAAAGTGTATATGAAGCTCTAAAGGAAAATTTATCCTAAAAATCAAAAGAAATATTGAAGGGTTTAAGTGAACTTCCTACATGACCAATTAATGCTACTCCATACCCACTCTTATACAATGCTTTTTTTTTAGGTCAGGTCCAAAGTTACAATAATTGGCCTACCACTTTTGTCCAACCCTAAGATCGTAATAAAACTAACTCCAACATATTCTTGGACCATAATTTTTTTAGTGTGATCTTATGAGGAAAAACTCCTATCCTTATTACAATTTTGGTTAATACTATTCCATATATTCTGGATTAGCTTCTCCCTCTTGCAATGAATTCAAGGGCTATCCCAAATTGGGCCTAAGAGTGCTATGAATAGTAGCATGATGCCAGACTAGATGCTAATTATTATAATCATCTACCCTAGTCTAACACACTCCAATGCCTAGATTCCTATTGGTTAGTATAAAACTTATTGGTTCACCTCCATCCAATCTACAGTATACCTATTCTAATCAAATTTTAGCAAGTAACTAGCAAGATGCTCTCTTTCCTTTTAGCCAAAAAGTCAGCCACAAAATTCTTCCCTCTACCTACATGAACCAAAATGGTATCCTTAAATTGTTGCCATATGGCTTTGATCTAACTCACTATGTTCTTCATCTGCCATGCACTCAGTCTGAAATTTCTTATCTCATCTAGCAACCCCACCAAAATTTGTGAGTCATATTCCACTATGATCTTCAAAACTCCATTCTCCCAAGCATTAAGAGAAACTTGTCTAATTTACAAAGCCTTTGCTTCATTCTTTATTCCCATTCCTAGGCCTTTCAATTGCCAATAAATAATCTTCCCTTTGTAGTCTCTTTTAAGGAAACCAATGCTCATTTCCCTTAGGTTATCATTGGCTCCTCCATTTATGTTGATTTATTTCCAACCTAGGGGTGGGGGTTGCCAAGCCCCATGAGTCTACCTCATTGTATCATTCTCTCCCTCCTAGTTTTTTTGATCCTCTAGATGATATTTTACTATTTGAGGAACCTTATCTACTATTTTCTACCAAAATAGCTCTATTGGAGTGTATTCCTCTTTAAAAAATTAGGTATTTCTTTCTAGCCATATGTGCCACCAGATAAAGCTCAGACCTAGAGACTAACCCAACTGAATTAATTTATTTTTTAACCTTCTTTGTTTTTAGACCTCCCATATATTAGTAAGTTTCAAAATCTAGTTGAGATGGGACTTGAAGAGATCAACCCATTAACTCCACAACTCCAAGGGAAAGTCACATTAAAATAGCAAATGATTTATTGTCTCTAGGTATTACACATGATATATTTAGAAGGGCAATGAAAACCTCTCTTTTGTAAGTTATCATAGGTGAGGAATCTTCGATGCATAACATGCCAAGAAAAGAAATTGATTTTTGGCCAAACCTTTCCTAACCATACTCTATCCCATGGAACATCTAGCAACACTAGTGGGGGAGGGAGCAATTCATTATAAAATTCCCAAATTGTATAGATGCATAAGTTCCCATGATCACAAGATATATTTTCATCTTCCTCATATTTTATAAGGTGGTGTTGCTTTAATATCCTCTCCAATAGCATAACCAAATTCGAAGAGATTAGGACCGACCACTCTTTCCACTACTTTAGTTGCATAAGATATAAGGTCCCAATCTATATTGTATGTAGACAACATGATTTATTGATACAACCTCTAGTCTCAAGGCTCTATTGAAGGGTATATAGCTCTAGAAATTCTAAAATTAAGGGGGGTATTGATCCTAAGAGTCACTCCAAAAAAATTATTTATCCCCTCTATCCACTTTCCAAACTAGTTTTGGTTTTACCACTTTCTCTCCTAATATTAGCACCTTCCAAAAAATAGAACCTTGGCCACCCATAGGATACACTATGTTTCCTCATGGGGAATGTTACCCAAATACTTAATAGTAATGACTTTGCTAAACAACACTTCTTGATTGGAGATCCATCTCCAATAAAGCTTACCTACTATAGCTTGGTTATTAATTGTTGCTTTTCTAATTCCTAATCCTTTGTTTATTTTAGGTTGGCATATTTTATCCCATTTTACTATATCCTATTTCTTCACTATCCTTGGTCCATGCCAAAGGAATTTTTGCATGAGTGAGTCTATCTCCTTTAGGATTCCAATCAAAGTAGCAAGGATAAAGAAATTGTAAAGTGGTGTTGCTTGAATTACTAATTGAAGAAGAGTCACACTTTCTCCAAAATAAATCCAATGATGTGTCCAATGATTTATCTTTGGACCAAGTCTATCCACTAGTTTTTTTCATTCAACCAACTTCAGCTTCTTATATTAGATTGGAAACCCTAGGTAGTCTATTGGGAGGGATCCATAAGAGAAGCCTAATATGTTTAGAATCTAATCTTGGATCCCCTTTTAGTATCAAAGAACACTACCTTGGACTTGGCTACATTCACTTCCTATCCAGTGGATTCCAGATACGTGTATAATAAAACTTTGAGCACTCTTGCTTTCATGGCATTGGTTTCCCCTAGCAACCCTATATCATCCATAAATTGTAAATGGGTCAAATTCATTATTCCCACTTGCACTCCTAAGATAACTCCTTATTGATTGGTCCTTAAAATAAATCTATCCAATCCTTTATTAAGAATATGTATGAGGATATAGGATCTCCTTTCCAAATTCCTCTAAAGACCTGAAAGGGAGTCAAGGGGATGTCATTGATGAAGACTAAGAAGGAGGTCAAAGAGACACAAATCATTATCTAGTTTCTCCAGTCATAACAAAAACCAACGTTCTCTAACATTTGATCCAAAAACTTCCAAGGGACTCTATCATGGGCCTTAGGCATTTCTAATTTTATCAACATACCTCTTTGGCCTTTCTAATGCAATGTGTGAACTACTTCTTGTACCAATATTACTCCATACAAAATTTGTTAGCCCTCCACAAATCCTCCTTGATCTAGAGAGATATTACTATCTAGTACCTTCTTGATCCTTTCAGCCATTACTTTGATAATGATTTTATAGACTATATTGTAGAGTTCAATAAGGTGAAAGTCTCCAAGGTTGGAAGCATCTCCCACTTTAGGAATCAAAGCAAGGAAAATGTGGTTCATAGCTTGTAGCATGCTTTAATTTGCACAAGATTTATCCACTACCCTGGTTACATCCTCTCCTATGTCATCCCAAAAATCCTAAAAACAATTAATGGGTAACCCATCAAGCCCTATGGAATTTTTTTTTTTCATGGTGAAAACTATATCTCTCACCTCCTCTAGATCCACAGTTCTCAAGAGGGCTTGGTTTTGTTGACTGTTATAATTTATGGGATAGAATTATCTCTTATTGTGTTGTAATATTAGGATGGGAAAAAGCAAAGAAAATATTTTCAAAGTAGGTTTTTGCAGCATGTTGAATACCTGGGATAGTGTCCATCATAGTACCATGAAGGTATTTTAGGTTGTGTAGTGTGTTGGAGTGTCTTCTTACCCAGGCTGAGTGGTGGAAGAATAGTGTTTTGATCTTCCTCTAGAAGTCGATAAGTTTTGGATCTTTGTTCCTAATAGATCTCTTGCTAATTTTCTATACTCTAACTCTTTTTTTACCAACTCATCTTCTTGTTTCAAGTCTTCTATACTTATTTCAATCCAAAATAGTATGGCCAACTCCTCCATCCTAGCAACTAGTGAAACCTACTAAAGCTGAAAATCTCATTTATTGTTTCTTTTCCAAATTTTGAGTTGGGTTTTTACATATTGGAGTTGTTTAAAGACTCTAAATAATATTTTCCCATGGTCAAGGTGCTCCTCCAACCAAAAAACTAGGATTTTATCCCTAATCTCCTCCTTTTCTAGCTAGAAGTTCTCAAACCAAAATGGTCTAGCGAAAGATTTATGGCCCATATCCCATTCCAAGAGAATTGAAAAGTGGTATTATTTTTTACAATTGAGTATTTCCAACCCAAGTAACCATCATGAAAAATCCTCTTTAGACACCAAGAATATATCTAGCTTTACCTTCCTATTTGCCAACCCCGCTTGTTTATTTATCCAAGTATGAGAAGGCCCCACATATTGGACATCAATCAAATTGAGTTGATTTACTTTAGAGATCATAAATTTGTCCCCCTGGTCCAAATATGGGATGCCTTTTTCCTGATTAGTTGAAATCTTAGCATTGAAGTTTCCCACCACTTTCCAAATCACATCTTCGTTTTCTATCCTACTTGCTTGTAAAACTACCCATTGGAGGTGTTGCTCCTAAAAAAATTTGAGATGTAGAAATTTGAAATCATAGAAGTTATCCCTAACTCTTACTCTTGAATAGAAATGTGAGAATCCCCCTTCTTACAACATGATAAATTGTTGTCTAGTTTATAGTATTTCACAAAGTCACTAAACCCCTTGAATAACCCTAGGGTTTTACAACCATATGCTCTGCCTATCTCCATATTTTCTTAGTTATTTTATCCATCACTTGTAATGAAGATTTTATCTCTTGAAGGAGAATGAAATCTGAATGATGACTTTCAATTAAACTATGAACAACAATTTTATGAGACCTATTGTTTAAGCCTCTAATATTTCATTATTGTACAACCATTGGGAATATAGAACCTAGTAAGTATCTACTTTATGTTGCCCTAGTTTGCTAGTTGGTCACCCTCCATTGCTAACTACTCTTGGTTTGATTTTCTTTCCACACTCTTGGCTTGGGTGTTTTTTAATATTTTCTCTACTTGTTGAATTCCAAGAGTAGGCTTACCTTTGTCTTTATATTTGTCTTTCATTGAGATATCCCTATCAACCAAGATCATAGCAAGGTTGAGTTCTCTGAAGCTATTATGGAAATATGGTTTGGAGATCATTGGGTATTGGTCTCCAACACTAGTTGAGTTTTCCTCTACTAGACCACTACATTTTTGTAGGGCATATTTTTCCCTTGGTATTCCCCCATTACAACTATCTCATTCTCCATGTCCATTGGGGTACTAATAATTTCATACCTATTTAGGTTTTTCTCTTCTATTAGGTTTGATCATGTTGCCTTATTATTTTGCTTCTTCCTCTTAGGTGCTTCAAAATTATCTTCTAGTTTATTTAGGCTTTAGCTTGTGGGATAATCTTTTGTCTTCATCTTAGGCATATTACCAAAATTATCATTATCCTCTAATGGTATGGGCTCATTCTAGATAGTCTTAGGGTAAAAACAAATAAAATATTTGTACTTATGATAAACCCTACACCAAAAGGGGATTGCTTCATAGTATACTTGTTAGATCCAAGTTAAATACTCCATATATATTTCTATTTTAGCTAGAAATATGTGATTAAGATCCATATTAACACAAATACAAGCATAAATGGTTGAATCTCCCATAATTGTATCTCTATCTACCCCTAGATAACATCCTAAGAAATTCCCCAATCTCTCAAAAATTTGCTTACACTAATATTCCATTGGTAGAGCATATAATCAAACCCAAAAAACCATTGTAGTGGGTTCCATTCTTAGATAAAATTCTAGCTTCTAGGGGTGAATAGTTTCATAGCTTCTCTTCCATGATTCAAAAGCTTTATCCCTGTCTTCTCTTGAAGAGAAACTCACTATATAGTATCCATTATTGATAAGGATTATTGAAATATCCCCTAAAGCTTTCCAATATTTTTGAACCCAGGAGGTCATAATTCCTAGAGACACTCTCATGCTAATAAATTTGTAGATTATGTCATGGTTACTCTTGTACAAAATATTTTTAACCACTAATATTTGTTCAATAACAAGCTTGGGATAGTGCACAATCTGGGAAAGAAAGTCATTAACTCTAGAAAATAAACATTTATGCATTGGCTTTTTGGCAATAAAAGCATAGAAGATGGATTTTAAAGCATCATTTATCAAAGACTCATCCTTAGCTTCTTGTCTCTCCCTCATTGTGTTTGCAAAGGACCGCTTTGGAGAAGGGGGTAAAGGGAGGGCCCTTATGTGGAGCCATGGGTAGGTAGAGAGCAATTTTGAATCCTACTTAGTGCATTGTAGACTCTTATACCATGTTGGAATTCACAATATTTTCCAAAAAAGAGCATAAGCAATCCATCCACTCAAATGTTATATAGGATGTGTAAAAATATAAAATAAAGGAAAAGAGATACAAAATTTGGTATCCATAGATAAGAATCACTACACTTAGATGAATAAATGATGGATACATGGGAGGTATTTACACCAATACAAAAACTCCAATTACATAAATGAACTTAACCTAAGTCAAGATAACAAAAGGGTTGTAAGTTTAATTCTAAGTTCATAAGGTGGGTTAAACCTTAACAAGGTTAATCATTATCCATAGGGCTTACATAATAAAACAATACAATCAATTAAATATATTGCACAATGAATATCCTTAGGTCTATCTAATATTACATTATATAATATAGACCTTGGCCATGAATCGGATTACACTTTCAATAATTTCCTGCACTTTAGATTCTCCAAGTCAACATAAACCTTTAGAAGATAAGGCTCATTATGAACCATATAAAAAATATAAGAGATTGATGAAGATGAAAGTGTTGGTGGAAATGGAAAAATGAGAGGAAGATCGATAAAGCAAGAATAAAGAGAAAAGGAAACTCAAGGGTATATTGATTTGGGAAACCAAAAACAAATGTTGGATGTGTTAATAAGAAGTGGAGCTAAGCCCACAAATAAAAATATAAACTCATAATGAAAATAGTATCATGGAATGTTAGGGGTATGAACAAGATCCCTAAAAAAGGTGTTAGAGTAATCGATAGGTTGCTATAGTCTCCAGTTTTTTAATAGAGGAAACAAAATTAAGTAGTGAGAAATGTAAGGATGCATTCAAACAGATTTAGAAGATGGAGCATTTTTTGGAGGTACGATTGTGAATATTTAGATTAGGATGCATGTTTATTATTTAGTATGTGTCAATTTGTGAAGTGTGTTTATTTGTAATGTAATCAAGTGTGAATTATGAGTGAAAGGTGTCATGTGAGTAAGTAAAGAGTTGTGTGAGGTGTCTTGTATGTAAGTGAGAGTTATGAGTGAGTGTGATGTGTCAATTTTAAAAGTAGGAAGTTATGTAATCATGAGAGAATTTATCATTATGTAATATGTGATATTCATTATGGAAGAAAGGAATATAAAAGAGTCATGCATCTCCCATTAGTTTGAGGAACTAAAGATTCTCATGTAAGGCTATATATTGAAGATAAAGCTCTATATTATGTAATGCAATACAACAATGAAGAATGATATTTTATCAATAATTTTCTTAGTTTATGCAATATTGTTATTATCATTGAATGAAATTATGTGTGAGATTATATGATCCTAGAATTATAGACTTGTGATAGTTTTGGGTCCATTTTCTAGTAAGATTCTATAACCATTTCTTCTATAGGATCTTCAAGAGGTACTGTGATAATATACGACAAATGCAAATGGGATGGACAATTGCTAGACATAGGTTGCTAGTTTATTTTATAGAAAATATGAAAATATGAAAGTTGGTATTACAAATATATATGCTCCAATCACAATTACTCGTAAAATATGTTGGAAGGACCTCAATATAATTTTTTCAAATAGGATGGTGGTTTATAACTATGGTTTATGGATTCTTGGGGGTAACTTCAATACAATTCTATCTCCTTCAGAAAATATGTGTGGTACTTTTGGATGGTCTAAATGTATATAGGATTTTTATTCAATTAAAATGGCCTTTGGGTGTTATTCCTTCAAGCTTTTATTATACATGGGATAATAGACACATTGGGTAAACTCATACAATGAAATATTGGATAAATTTTTGTTATTCAACACATGGTTGCAAACATAGTATATAATCTCTTCAAACATGTTATTATAATATTAGATCATAAACCTATTCTCTTGGGATGTGTTGTTTTCAACAATGGTCATTCAAAACCATTTTGCATTCAGTCTATGTAGCTCTAGGACCTTGATTTCTTATAGATTATTATATTATAGTGGGATGAAGCAAATTTAAAGGATATTGTATGTATAGGTTTGTTAAAAAAATAAAATATCTAAAGAGGCAAATAATTATTTGGAAGGCCAATTATTTTGGTAACTTATTCTAATAAAATAAGGAAATTGAATCAAAGCTCAAAAATTTACAAGAGAACAAAAATCAATGGAATGGACCAAGATGCTTTTATGCAAGAAAAATAGTTACTTTTTGTTATCATAATGTATTTAAAATGGAGTCATATTGATCCCAAAAATCTAGGGATATATGATGAAAGGAATGAGATAGAAATATCAAATTCTTTCATGCTATAGTAAAATATAATTTTTACTACATAAAAATATTTCAACTTCAATTGGAAGAAATATTAAGGAAGAAGATGATATTAGGAAAGAAGAATTAATTATTTCAAAGATATTCTATCAGATGTTGGGCAATATAAGGAGGTTTAAGATAAGATTTTTTAAACTATTCCATCAATTATAATGTAGGGCCAAATTGAAATATTGATGAGGAAGATCTCTATAGAGGTGCTACATGAGGTAATTTTCTCCTTACAACCTTAAAGACACCCAACCCTGATGGATTTCTTATAATTTTATTTCAAAACATTTGGGATTATTGAAGAGGGATATGTTGGTTATAGTTGAAGAGGCCTAAAAAAATCCTACAATAGGTGGAACTAATGCCACCTTTACTACATTGGTTCCCAATAAAGTCATGACAAAATATTTTGATAATTTTAATCCAATAAGCCTTTGCAATATGATTTGTATGATCATGTCAAAAATTATGCCAAACAAAATTGAAAAGCATTCTAGATTATGTAATGGACCAATATGTCTACTACATAAAATCAATAAAGGAACCAATATGTAAAAGATGATTGGTATGGATACCATCATCACCAACAAGGTGTGTGTGTGTGTGTGTAGATAGATAGATAGATATTATAAAGGGTCATAACCTTCATACCCACCCTTTATTAAATAACCATTTAATGGATTATTATTATTTTTTATTTTTTAATTTACATGGTGGAATCGGTAGTCGCCATGAATCCGGGCAGGCTATCCAACTTTTATGGCCACCACAGTATTCTGTGCTGTCCACCCCATAAGCCGCCACACAGATCTTCGCGTAGTCCGCCCCTATAACCACCATGCCACAATAATTTTAAACCTTTTATGCCACTGAAAGCACCAGGAAAGGGACAAGCGTTCAGTCTGCGAGGCCCAAGATTTGAACCTTGGACCTTCGCCCCCCTTATGGGGTTTGGATGAACCAATTGGTCTACACCTCAAACCTTTTCATTTAATGGATTATTAATAAGGTAGGTTATATATAGAATAGTATTAATATATAAGATAATATAAATATATTATAAGAGATATAATAAGGTAATGGTTAGGTATGTTACATGTCCTTCTTCTCAAAAAACTAAGGCCTTTAAAAATCATTAAAAATTTTAAAATAGTAATGGATATGCTTTCTTAATTTTATTCATTGCAGCTTCCCTTAATACATTGCCTAAAATAGGTTGGCTCTTTTCGAAAGTACAAGAAGATATATATTTATATGAATGTTTTAAACATTAGGAATACCATATAATTGAATCAAGACTAATCCATCTTAGCGTCAACATTGTAATTTGATTTATAGACAAGGATAATATTGTGTAATGAATTGGATAAGCCTCAGGGTATTTCATTATACAATATATTAATTTTTTGTAATATTATATTATGGGAGTCCTATGGGCTATGGTTTAACTTGTTATGGTTAAACCCTATTTATAATTTATAATTAACCTAAATCACTCTTGTTATGTTGGTTTAGGTTAAAATTTATGATATAATCTGGGTTTTGGTATTGCTATAAATACCCTCCTCACACTCCTCATTTAATTATTGGAATGGTGTGTAATAGTATCCATGGATATAGTGATTATTTGTGGTGCCTATGGATGCCCACCAATCCTTCTCTTTTTTGTCCTACTTTTCATTCTTTGTATAAAATTTGAGTGCATAGTTCGCTTCTGTTCATTTCTAAAAATATTGTGAATTCCAACATGGTATCAAAGGGGGTGTGGTGTTGCCTCACTTGGTCAAATAGAAACATTATTCAATGTCTCTAATTATTCTTCCAAAACAAAGTATGATTCTCTTCTTACAACCTCATTCACTATTTTTACATAAGAGAAAAAAGAGTTGTAGTGACTTCTCACTATTAGTTTGTACCTAAGGCAAACTCCCGAGGGAGGCAAATGTTTTGATCTAGCAGGATTTTAGTTTTTAAGACAATAAGCAAAACAGATAGTCTTAGAACCCAAAAGTATCCAATGGATTTTTAAAGCAATAGGTCAAGAGAATTCCTAATGGGAAGTTTATAAAATGAAGGAAGAGAAGTTTTAACAAGCGTGATGATGTCTTCATAAAAAAAGCCCAAAGCTCTGGGCTGTCCCCGATTGAGTCAAGTTACTCTTATTTAAATAATTGCTACGAGTATTTTTACGTCCAACTTCAGAGCAATTGTGGAATATCTCTGGTGAGAAAAACATTGGAAATCAGTTGATATGTCTTCTGAGTAAAATGAACTGAATCAAAGAAGAGATATTTGGAAGTATCAGGGCAAATGGTAGTAGTCAGCCTGTTGCAGAGAAAACCAATTTCAAAAGCCCCGGTTCCACAGCAACCTCTATCAACCACCTCAAAGCCTACAATATCATATGCCAGAGCAAGATCAGATTAGATTTCAACAATTTTGTTCTACTCCAATGTCTAAACAAGGAAGGAAATGTGGGTTGCTAATAATATCATACCATAT
This sequence comes from Wollemia nobilis, assembly GCA_028583015.1. Taxonomy (NCBI): domain Eukaryota; kingdom Viridiplantae; phylum Streptophyta; class Pinopsida; order Araucariales; family Araucariaceae; genus Wollemia; species Wollemia nobilis. The sequence continues at coordinate 10,879,633 of JAQPPZ010000989.1, read as the reverse complement.
TGGCTAGGATATTTTATGTATTCAGAAATGAGATTGTTATAATCAAGAATAATAATTCTAAGCTCAGGAAGAGCAGATCTCAACCCAGGAATCCTTTCATTCAGCCCTGAGTTGAATCCAGACGCAGCCTCATTTCTGTCTTCTCCACATGCTCCTCTGTACAGAATGTATTCTTCTGTTCTTTCGAAAGGTAGGCAGCCCAAAGGAGGAACATTAATCAAAGCGATTTTACGTATATTCAGATTGTATAGTTCCTGCAAAAACCATAATCACATTGCAATGCATTCAAGCTTTAAAACTAACATAAATGTTAGAAAATATTTAAGAATTGTAATGCTCTTTACTACCTTAATGTAATCTGCGTATATGTCCAGTATAAATTCTGTATACTGTGGAATGGTGAATTGCGATGGACGAGTTGGGTTCTGGAAGTAGTTGACAATGAAGTCGTTGGTTCCTATTGTGATGAAAAGTATTGCCTCCTTCAAGATGGCGGTGGCCCTTTCTTCTCCCACCAAAGCTACTATTCGTTTTATGTAGCTTTTGAAATATTCAATTTGTTTCCAGAATGGTATCACCGTCTGCACTCATGGATGATCTATTTGTATCAAAATCTTTTAAATGTGATGGAAAGTATTTAACGATGAAAAGCTGCAATTTTATATCTGATAGTAGCCGTTTGCATACCTCTAATTGAGCAGTTAAATTGTCTAAACCTGAGCCGGCTGATCCGAAGCAGACACCTGTGAGAAGGTCGTGGGCTTGGAGTGTTGGGTCCAAATATGGTGGCAGCAATTCCTTTATGCCTAGCCCTTCCACTGTAAATCATGGAAGTAATTACTAATTAGACATGATCACACCAAGAAAGGATAATTTTTTCGAAAATATAATTGGCTTCTTAGACATGATCACACTAATTAGACATGAACACGCTCATTTCCAAATATTAATATTAGTAAAGAACTTTTACAAAGCACATGAAAATTTTGCACATACATATACAACAATTATTTTCGTGGGTATAACACTAAGATTCCATTCAAGAGAAACAAGATCGTTTAGATTTACTATAAATAATAAAGCATGTGAGAAGGAAAGCAGTGCACATTGCAGTTGTTTTAGTTGTTAAGATGATAGTTGTTTTTTAAGTGATTTTGTGTTCAAACCCTTGAGGGTGGTTGTTGATGTAATTTGTGAACGTTCTCAAAAAAAAACAAAAAAAAACAATCTTAACATGATTCATGATTTAAAGTCTTTTAAAGAAAGGGTACGCAAACCTGAAGAAAATAATAATGATATGTCAATAAAAAGTTGGAAAAAAGAAGCTGTGCCAATAAAAAGTTTGAAAAAAGAAGTCGTGAATAAGGTGACGAAAGTAAGTCACTTACATTATCGATTATGTGACTCGAATTCAATCTCCATAATAAATGTGTATAAAAGTATTAAAAAAAAAAGAGTATACTAATAAAAGATTGAAAAACACCTTGCAAATAAGGTGGAAAAAGGGAAAACGATGTCAATAAGATACTAAGAAACCGAGAGAGTGGGAAAATGATATTCATCAAAAAGCTCGGAAAAAGGGAAAACGGAATGAAGGAAGCGGTTGGACAGTTGCAGGAGGACATAGGCTTTAAAGTTGAATTTAAGAATATATACCAAGAATTTGAATAGTAAAATCATCATAATTTTCTCAATGTTGTTTTTTTATATTCTATTGCCCAAGAAATAATCAGATCAGACATATCTCAGACATACATTACACGAATTTTGATAAATTTATGGACATGAAAAATCTACAAGTGTAAAAAAAACACTTGGGAGACAAGTATCTTTTGGAGAAGAACGTATTCTAACAAACAGACAGACATGGCTTTAAAAAAAAACTCCATACATAAAAATATATTTAGAGACTTAACTACATTATCTAATTGCAAGAAGATATGGCTGGTACCCCACATTTACATTATCTAACTATAATGTAAGGAGACCGCTACAATGCATTCATGAAGCAGAGACCCAATGCTAAAAGAAGAATATTTCATACACAATTACATTGACTACTTGCAATATAGAACACCGTGAAATATATGCTCTAAAAAGATAAAGACATCGATATGATTAAACTGCTACAGAAACTACACCGTGAAATGTATGCTCTAAAAAGATAACACAGTGAGATCTCTTAGCCCAGAGCTGGTTCGAGGCTATTTACCTATATAGAGAGAACCAGGCATTAAAGTATCCAATTACACAGCAATAAAATTGAAAGCAATATATAATCATCTTACCAAAAATGTCTGACATGAGCTTTCCATTGGAAAACCGGCCCGTGGGAATACTGTAAATGAAATCTACGCCATAAGGAGGGAAATTGCCCCTGCCGATTGTAGGGATATAATCATTGTTGCCAGTATCACCATATGAGTCCCCAAACATGAAGACTGCAGGCACTCTCTGTGCCTCTGCAATCAACACAAACTCACCACATGCCTGCATGACTATCACAATTAAACTAAACCTAGCAAAAACCAAAAGCAGAAATTTTGATTTTGATTTCATTGAACTAATCATGGAAGCTCTTATCACCTAGGTCTTGTGCAACCTCTTATTAACCTTCTCCTACGCTTGTAATTTCATATGCATAAGATGAAATACAACCTACACTAAAACATGCACTTGTTTTTACAACTAAAATAAGTTTTCTTTCGAGATATCTCCAAACCCCCGTATCATACCCTAGCCTCACAGCTCCAACCATTCAATCTAGTGCTCGAAGATTCACAAGGATTCACATTTATACACCTTTGCTTCTAACTGCTTAGGGAGAAGTGCACTTTAAGAAGCTCACTGTTACGGCTCACGAGCTATCTCATCGTCAATGGTTTTACAGCCGAAGATATGGTTTATAAATATGAGTTGTCAATGGTTTTCCAGCCGAAGATATGGTTTCTAAGAGAGTTTCCAATAATGGGTCTAAATTTTCTCACGGTTGGTGTGTATAGAACACCGCTGGCCAATTAATGTAAACAATTAATTGAAGCTATGGTATTACTAAGTGCAACCCAACCCATGTGCTTTGATGGAAACTTGCCAATATACTTCCAAACTTTCTGGTTGAACACGTAGATGTCATCTTAATTAGAAAGGGACTTTCCAACAACTGAGGAAGACTTATTTGCCCTAATTAAACACCAATCAATTTATTGGTTTCCCTTTCTAGCCTAGAATGCACATGAACGTGTTCATCGTGTGGATTAGTCATAAAGAATTAATAATGTAAAACGGAATTTTATACGATTTTTTTTTTATTAAACACCAATCAATTTATCGGTTGCCCTTTCTAGCCTAGAATGCACATGAACGTATTCATCGTGTGGATTAGTCATAAAGAATTAATAATGTAAAAACTGAATTTTATACGAAATTTTATTATGAAAATATATGTTATTTAGAAAAAAATAATATCACATTAAATCAATTAAATTTTTTTAAAATAATCTAACGAAGTTTAAATGTTGTAGCTTTAAATGAGAATAATAAATCAAAGTAAAACCCAAATTAAATCTGTGACACTTGAATCTAGAGGGTTTTGTAAAGGAGATAAGAATAATAAATTAGATTTAAAACCAGAACCTTTTGCATTGTTCCCAAACAATTTAACTTGGAGGGCTTTTCGTGTGGTAATATAAACTATGAGCATTAAAGTGATTTTGTACTCTAAAATTACGTTATAACATTTTTTTTATGTATTGTGATTTGTTGAAATATTATATAAATTTATTTTAATTTTTTTGTGTTATAATGATAAATATAATATTGTATTTTTAATTTTTATTTCTTGTTAAGGGTTTGATTCAACTTTTCATAATCAATATTTTTAAGATAAATGAGAGTGGGAAATGGGAACATAGCTTTGCTTGAAGCTTCAAGGTGGAATGGATGTGGATTGTGAAGTTTAGGTTTGGTTTTCTTTGTATCTAATACTATTTAAAAACTATCCATAATTTTTATTATTTTTTGTATCTTGTCATATAAATATCATAGATTAATATTGTTTTATACCTATCCATGTGTGCTAATAGGGCTTTTTGAGGTCCCTTCCTCTACTTCCCTCTACTAACCAATCCTCTATAAACATAGAGAGGAAGAGACAAGAAGTTGAGGATGAATATTTGAGCAATATTGTCTTAAAATACATCATCTCTATTGTTGCAACCAAGAAGGTAATGGATAAAGGTTTTTAGTCTAGAGTTAATGGTTGTTTTCCCTAGGTTGCCCACTATCCCAAAGTTGTTATTGAACAAATTGTAGTGGTTGGAAATAATTTTTACAAGATTTACCATGATCTGATGTGTAAGTTATTCGCATGAGACCATTTATAGGGTTTGTGACCGCTTGGCAGGGTTATGCATAGTGGCTATTTATCGCAAAATTAGCTAAAATTAGGATTAGAATTGGCTAATATTTGGCACCTTGACTAAGGTCCATTAGCCAAAAAATTTTGGGTGCAAATTTTTCTTTGGGTCGATTCACCCCAATTTTATAATAATTTGACCATTTTAAGTTTAAATTTCTAACATTGCCCCTAATAATAGTGAACCTTCTACATGCGTTTGGATACTATTCATCTAAATTTCGAAACTGATTCACCAATTTTTTATAAATACATTTTGGGACCAACCCCTTATGCATAACCCTACCTCTTGGATTTGAAAGAACTAGGAGCCTTTAGGGGATATTTCAATTTTCCTTATTGGTAATGGATATTATATATTGAGTGTTGCTTCACAAGAAGACAAGGAAAAAGCTTTTGAATAATGCAAGAGAATATATGAAGCAACATGTCTTTTTGTGCATCCCTAAAAGCTAGGATTTGATCCACGAATGAAACCCACTATAGTCGTTGTTTGGGTTCAATTATATGCTCTACCAATGAAATATCAGTATAAACCATTTTTTGAGAGATTGGATAATTTCTGAGGATGTTACTTAGGAGTAGTCAGAGATACAAGAATAGGAGCTTCATCCATTTATATAGGAATTTGTGTTGATATGGATCTTAATCACTTGTTTCCAATTGAAATAGCAATATATATAAGAGATTTAACTTGGGTCTAGCAAATGGACTATGAAATAATCCCCTTTTGATGTAGAAATTATTATAAGCATGGATATATTGTCTGGTTATGCCCTAATACTATCGAAAAGGAGCTCATACCATTAAATATTTATGGTAATTATGACAAGATGCTTGAGAGGAAGGTAGAATCTCAACCCACAACCTTGAGCCTAAATACACCAAAAGTATATTTTTAAGCATTTAAGATAAGAAAAAGAAAAAGAATATGGTAGTATGATCAAACCATATAGAAGAGAGAAACCTAAATGGGTATGAAATAACTAATAACCTAATGGGTATGGATAATGAGATAACTATAATGGGGTAACCATAAGGTAGAAATATTCCCTCTAAAAATGTAGAAGTAGTTAAACAAAGGATAACTCAATCAATGTTTGTAACCAATATCCAACCCATCAAAAACCATATTGTCATAAATACTTTAGAGAACCTCAACCTCAGTATGGTATAGGTTGATAGGAATGTCTCAATAAAATAAATATGGAAGCCTACTCTTAGAATTTATCAAGTAGATAAATGATAAAAAAATGTTAAGAGTGTGGGACAAAAAATAAATAAATAGCAATTGGAAATGGAGAGTGACTATATAGTAAACTAGGGAAGAGTAAAGCATATTGATACTTATTAGGTTCTAGATTACCAATAATTATATAATCATGGAATATTAGAGTCTTAAATAATAAGTCTCATCCAATTGATGTTGATAGTTTAATTTAAATTCATCATTCAAATTTTATTCTCCTATAAGAGATATGATCCTTAATTTTGATGATGAATAGAATAGCCATAAAAATATGGAGATAGACAAGCATTAGGCTATAGTGTCCTAGGGTTCTTCAAGGGATAAATTCAATTTCTAAAATCATATAAACTAGAAAGCAACAGATCATGTTGTAGGAAGAGGAGTTCTCACATCTCTCTTTAAGAGGAAGAGTTCAGGAAAACTTTTTTTTATTTTAAATTTCTACAATTCAAAAGAATTTGGGGAGTAATGTCTCAAATGGTAAGTTTTACAAGCAAGTAGGATGGGAAAGTAAGTGGTGAATTGGATAGTAGCTAGTGACTTTAATTCTAAATTGTTAGCTAGGGATCAAGAAGGTGGTATCCCATATTTGTATTGGGGAATAAATTTATGATCTCTAAATTAAATCAACTTAGTTTGATTGATGTGTAGTGTGTGGGAATTTCTCATACTTGGACAAACAGACAAGTAGGGATGACAAATAGGAAGGTAAAGTTGGATAGATTCTTGGTTTATAAGGAGGATTTTCTACAATGGTCACTCAAGTTGGAAATTCTCAATCATAAAAAATTAGACCTCTTTCCAATTCTTTTGGAATGGGATAGGGGTATAAATCTATTTCTATAAAATTTTTGTTTGAGAATTTTTACTAGAAAAGGAGGATATTAGAGATCAAATCTTATTTTTATGGGAGAAGGGGCACCCTACCCATGGGACAACATTGTTTTGAGTGTTTAAACAACTCTAGTATGGAAAAGCTCAACTCCAAATGTTAAAAAGAAACAATAAATCAAACTTTTAGCTTTAAAGAGTTTTATTGGTTGCAAGGACAAAGGATCAAGCCACATTCTTTCATACTAAAACAAATTTAAAACACTTGAAACAATAATATGAGCTAGTAAAAAAAGAATTAGAGAGGATAGACAAATAGGGGATATATTGGCAGCAAAGAGCCAAAACTTCGTTGCTTCTAGAGGAGGACCAAGATGCTAAGTTCTTCCACCACTTGGCCTCAACAAGAAGATACTCTAAGACACTACCTAGTATAAAAGACCTTCATGGTAATATTATGGACACTATCCCAGGTATGCAACAAGCTACAAATTTCTACTTTGAAAATATTTTCCTTACTTTTTCTTATCCTAATCATGTATTGCAACAAGAGATACATAATTGTATCCCATAGATTAAAATAGTTGAACAAAACTAAGACCTCTTCAAAAACTATGGATATAGATGAGGTGAGACACATATTTTACAACATGAGAACTAGAAATTCTTTAGGCCTTGATGGGATTCCATTAAATTTTCTCAAGAATTTTGAGATGGTGTAGGGGAGGATGTAACAAGGTAGTGAAAAATTCTCATACAAATTAAAGCATGTTACAGGCTATGAACTACACTTTTCTTACATTCATTCATAAAGTGGGACAAGCTTCCACCTTGAAAATTTTCAATTTATTGCACTTTGCTATGTAGTCTATAAATCATTACCAAAGTAATGGTTGAAAGACTCAAGAAAATACTAGATAGTATTATCTCTCTAGGATAAGGAGGATTTATGGAGGTTCAGTTTTGTTTGATGGAGTAATCTTGGCATAAGAAGTAGTTCACACATTGCATCAAAAAGGTCAAAAATGTGTTTATCAAATTAAACATGTCTAAGGCCTATGATAGAGTACCTTGGTAATTTCTAGATTGAATGGCAGAGAACTTTGGTTTCTCTTAGGCTAGAGAATGTGGATCATGAGTTGTGTATCTTCAATCTCCTTCTTTATCCTCATAAATGGTATTCCCTTGATTCTATTTTAGGCCTTTAGGGAAGTTCGAAAAGGAGATCCTATATCCACATACTTATTTATTATTATTGCATAGCAAAAAAGGATTTTAAGGGTGGCTAAAAAATTATAGTTTAAGGCCTATGATAGAGTACCTTGGTAATTTTTCTAAGGCCTATGATAGAGTACCTTGGTAATTTCTATATTGAATGGAAGAGAACTTTGGTTTCTCTTAGGCTAGAGAGTGTGGATCATGAGTTGTGTATCTTCAATCTCCTTCTTTATCCTCATAAATGGTATTCCCTTGATTCTATTTTAGGCCTTTAGGGAAGTTCTAAAAGGAGATCCTATATCCACATACTTATTTATTATTCTTGCATAGCAAAAAAGGATTTTAAGGGTGGCTAAAAAATTATAGTTTTTTTATGATGGTAAAAAACTACCCTAATAGACCCTAAGAGGGTAGTTTAAAACTGCCCTTAAAACACTGCATCAAAAAAGGCTTTTAAGTGTGGCTAAAAAATGATGGTTTTTATGGAAATTAAAAACCTCCCTAATAGACCCTAAGAGGGCGGTTTATAACCGCCCTTAAAAATCTACACCAAAAAAGACTTTTAAGTGAGGCTAGAAGATGATGGTTTTTTACGACAATACAAAACTACCTTAATAGACCCTAAGAGGATAGTTTAAAACTTCCCTTAAAAATTACCCTTATATATATATATATATATATATATATATATATATAAAGCATTTGCAAAACATTTGGCATAAAACTTTTGGTTGACTTACCTTCTTGCACATTTCTTTGTAGAGTTCAATTTCAAGCTTTGAGTATTAGCCTTGGAAGGATATGAGAGAGTGAAATGAGACAAAAATTTAATTTTCTTATAAGGAAACACAATTTAAAAAAAATCTTATCCTGGCAACCAAAAACAGAGTCTTGATCGAGCCTTGGAAATCTTCTTGCATTCCTAAAATGCACTCTCTTAAAGAGATTTGGGATCATAAAAGATAGCTACAAAAGTGGCTAAGGCTTGGGAGTGTTGAGGAAGCAAGAAGCGAGTTGCAAGTTAGATATTGTTTCTTGTATGTTATAATTTGATGCTTTTTACTCATTGCCCTAAGTTATCTCTAATTTCTTAAATGAAATTTCTTCTAAGTGTTATAATATTATCTTAAAAACTCTCATATTTGTTGCATAGAATATTTAGAATTTTGGACCCCTGAACCATATAAAAGAATCCCTCTTTTGGGCAAGTGCTCATTTTTGTTTTTGTCTATTAGAGTTTGAGGGAAAAGGTGGGGTGTCCATATTGAAATACTCTTTGTTTTCCATCTAAGTGTGGAATGAGTGTTGATAGAAAATACATAGACAACAATTTGAAATTTTGAATCCAACCAAATTGCCTATTTCTTCATTTTTCAAGGAAAGTAAGGGGATGTTTGCAAGCCTTCACAAAATTCCATTTAATGGTAGCAATGACAACATTGTTTTCTTATGTGGAAGACACAAAAAAGATTTTAGGTTTTTCATTTGGGATTTTTTCAAATTCTCAAAGTCATGTTTCATTTACTTTCTAATATGAAAAGTTTATAATGATTCTGTTGCAAAGTTAATTTTCTTAAAACCCTTGCAAATAGTTCTTTTTGTTTCAAATATATTATGGAATTTTAGTAAAACGTGGGTTTTCATGATGGATTTTACTGTGGTAAAGGAAATTGTAGTGGGTCTCGATGTTTTCTAAGATATTAGAAAAATTTATTACTTGCCAAAAGAGGTTCAAAATAAATATATAAGTTACAGTTGGAGCAAGGGAAAATCTAAGATAATTTTTCCAACAATCAGCTGATTTTTTAATCTTTTTTATAGATTTAGATCTTTAATATTATACAATTTAGCAAATACATTAGTCAATTACACACAAACACAAATAATCTGATGATAAGTATTAAGAGTAATTTGTATTTTCCTTTATTTTTTTGCCAAATTTAAATGTATTTTTCTTATATTATGAGATGGAAATATTTGGCAACTATATTATAAGAAGTTTCCATCAAACTTTGTTACAAGAACATCCTAATTTTAAATTTTGTAGCTGCCAAAATAAAGTGTTAGAATTGACCAATTATATTAATGCAAGTTTATAAAGGTTCTCCTCATATATAATAGCCTCGCTTTATTTACTTATAACCTATACAAATGTAAAAAATCATCCCTTGGTATTGTATTCTAGGAAATTAGACCTTCATGCTTCTTATATTGCATTTAACTAGGGCCTTCCTAGAGTAGGCCAAACCTCTTGGTATGTTCTGATGTTGGAATACTTACCAAAAGAGGTTCAAACTAACTATATAAGTTATATGTGAAGCAGAGGAAAATCTAAGCAAACGTTTTCAAAAAATCATTGATTTTTTACTTTTTTTTCCAAATTTATATTTGACATTAGTCAATTACACACAAACACAAATAACTTAACAATATATACCAAATGTTACAAGTATTAAGAGTAATTTTTATTTTCCTTTTTTTTTCAAATATTCACATATGTGAGGGAACTAAAGAAGCTTTCTCCTAGATAGATCCAATGTTAGAATTTTTATAATCTATGACTAAGGCCAGCAATGAAAAGTTTCAACCAACCTATAGGAATGCATTATATTTTGAAAAGGACTTCAAATGTGTCAAACATTTTGAAGTTATCTCCAACATCTCAAACTAGCTGAAATACATAAAACCATAGGAGGGGTAGGTGAGTTGAGTTAATGTGCTCTTACCTAGAAAGAACAAGAACCACCTACCAAATATTATTTTAAATAAAGTGGTTCAAAGGTTCATTTAATACAAAGCATGGTGATGGCATTATTGGATCTAACAATTGATATGGCCAAGGGTACCTCATTCAATATTTAGAATCCCTATAAGAGGTAGCTAAAATTTTCAAACCCGCATGCATACAATTTTGGAGGGAAAATATTCTTGTTGTATTTATAAAGTGTAAAAGGATCAACAAGTTTGCATTTATAATCTCTTGTAAGTTATCATTTCATTTCTCTTTGTATAGTAGTCAACTCTTAAGTGGCTTATGGAAAAATTAAACCCCCACTCCAAGCATAATCTTTGTAAAGTTTGTTTGCGTGCATATATATAATGGAGGCCTATGCATCAATTTTTAGATGAACCATTTGTGGTTATCCATTGACCCATATATATATGTGTGTGTGTGTGTGTGTGTGTTCTCAAATTTTTTACATTTTTTGATCTGTATCATGCATGTATGTGTGTATGGAAGGCCTACACGTCAATTTTCACACTAGTCATTTATGGTTCTATCTGACCCATTTCTTTGAGCATGTGCATGTTGGTAAATCGTATCTATGCTTATATTTGTGAAAGAGAGGAATTTTTGACTTCTAGCATGTAACATTCAAGCTTATTATACAGGGATATCTTACTAGATCTTTGGCACATCACCATATTAATAGCTTAGGTTTTCCTTTTGTTGAGTTTTCTTAATTTTTTAATCTCTCGCATATCTTTTCCCCTTAATTTCAAGGGTTCCTAAAGATCACATTATAACAAGGATTCAACCTTGTAAAAAATGCTAGAGGTCCAATATTGAGTCAAACCCCATGCTCTCAATTTAGGCCCTATTGTGTCGCTCTATGCCAGGCATGATAATTCCCACAAGGACAATCAAAGAGGACAAGAATTTAATGGAATGCCCTGTGGGACCCCAATGATGAATAAATAATTTTCCCAAAATGTGCAACAAAAAATCAGGCCTATTTTTGCTTATTAAAGCGTCTCTCACTCACCTAGTGACTTTGCTTTAGAAAGAACACCAAAAGAAGTCACTACTAAAAATAACAAGTTGAGGTTGTAGCGAAGGCCTCCATCTATTCATTTATAAAGCATAAGCCATATTCACCTTGTGACTCCACATCCATAAAGAAAACCTAGATGAACATAAGAAAAATACATTATCAAAATATGTATTGATATGTTTGTTGTATCAAAGTTTAAGACATGGTTATCTACTTAGCTAACATTTCCCTGAGTTGGGATAATTCAATTCCATTGTGTCCCCTAAGGCCACCTGCTATATGGAGAAAGCTCCTAGAGTCAATGTTAGAAATATTGCCAAAATATATTGGTGAAGGTCTAATCACTCCACTTAAGCACTTGAAGAAGCTGGTGTTTATATATTAGAAAAAAAAAATTACAAATCAAAATGTGGCCTTGAGATTACTAGCAAAATCGCTCAAAGGAGGAGTATGTCAAAAACATGAGATACTTCCGCCATGTTCTATTACTAAGTGGGATAAACTAGCTGATATGATAATGAATGGATTTAAAGACAACCAACTAGAAAATTACCTAATCTGGAAGCGACTATTCACAATTTGCTAGTTTTCTTGAGGAAAGTATGCATTGTAAAAACCAAGCATCTTTAGAAGAAAAAATCCAAAAGAAGGTCATGTGGATATCAATCAAGACAATAGCACCCAACTAGAATTAGAAATTCCTGGTACATATGACACATTCACTGGCACATCAACCTCTAAAGAAGATTCAAATGATCACTCTAGTTTAGGAATCGCTTATTCAAGACCAAATATTCAGATAAAAATCTTGAGGTACATATCATTAGGGGTTGACATAGAAATAACTAAAAAACTAGAGATGTTGATGACCCTTGTTGTAATAAAATAGAGGTGTTATTATTGAAAGAGCCACATGATAAAATATCAAATAATAGGATCATAAGATTTACTCTATTGGGATAAAGAAATATATGGTGAAGACAATGGAGAGATGCTTTTAAGTTATCTTAAATATCCTCCCTGAGTCACCCATTGAAGGAATCCTAGCCACAATGGTAGGTTGGAAATAATGTATGCTTGCTCCCACAAAATAAAAATCAACTAATATTTGGGATCCAGGATCCACTTGATATACAAAGTTACTAGAGTGGGCTAAATATCAATCCTACTCTGGTCTTATAAAAAGGAAAAACAAGATATATATATATATATATATATATATATATATATATATATATATATTAGACATAAGAAAGGCACCATTTTGAAGCACCCAAATCTATCATGATAATTAAGACACCTTGACCAGTCAGATAATTTCTCAATGGAAAAAAGATAGAAAATATCAGTATATGGATGACATCTAGCTAAAACTTTAAATCATGGCCATTCACACACCAAGGCACATAATCCAAGGGTTTTATTCAATCAAGAAGTAGCAAAAAAGTGTTAATTTTAAAGGAAGGGTATTACCAAAAGAGATAAGTTGCCAAAGCAACTACCTACACATAACAATTATTTTACCTTGTTATAGGGGTTCTTGCAAACTATTTAATGACAAATCACAGTCCATGGATTGATATGGGAAAGCCAATGGTATCCATTGAATCAAATAAGAAGGATAAAAGTATGACTATCCTACCAAAACCTAAAACAAAAAGGCTAAAGCAGGTCCAGGCTGAAAAGAATGATCCACTAAGACATATTGAAGATGAAACTAAGAGGGTAATTGATGAGGCCTGGAAATGCCTCAATCATAACATGTTTTGAACACTAAAATTGCCTATAAACTCTTATGTTTAATCTGATATGCTAGTTAAGTTGATTCAATATGTTGTGTATTAACTATTTGCATGATCAATGTATTTGAAATACTATATTCTGATTTTTATAGCTTTTTGCATAGTTTTATGTTATTTTGTTATGACTTGCTAAAATGAGATATGCTTAGGTTGATAGCAGCATTTCACTAATCATGTTTTGATATGTCTCAAGCATTTATTTTACCTAAATCTGCAACAGTGCAAGCAAACTGTTACTGTGCAACAAAAACTGGTTTTTCAATGTAAATTCCAACCACTTGCCAATGAATGGCAAGGCATGGAATTCACATATGGAAAAAGATGAAGACCATTGAAATCTGATCCTGAGAGATAACCCACCTGAGAAATGCAGAGGAAATCATTTAAAGAGCACACATTTTTTCATTCTGAAGTCTCTTCGAAATGAACAGATATCTTCGAAATGAGAAAACACAGTGTCTTCGGAATGAGCGGATCTTCGGAATGAGAATTGCAGTCTCTTCGGAATGAGCCACTTATCTTCGAAATGAAAACAGAATGTGCTTTTTGACTTGTTGACCGATTTTTGACGCTGGAAAAAAGGAAATAAATATTGAAAAGGGTAAGGGAAAATATCTCCCATCTGACTTTGCCGTCCTTGCCGACCAAAGCCACCATTTATGGAAAGATCAAGTTTGATCTTCTTCTAGGATAAACCCAGGAATTGTTGCAACATAATAGGATTAGATCTTTTGAGATATTCTTAGTTTGTCAGTAGATTTTAGGACATCTATAAATATGGCTCCCATTCAGGTTGAGCTAGTAGGAGATAGAGAAAGCAGAGAGTAGAGAAATATAGGAGAAAATAGGCAATAATCAGAAAAGTGACTGTTACAGTCCTGTAACAGGTTTTTCAGCAGAATTATTGTAATCATGTTCTTGAATCAATAAAGTGTACTATTTCTATTTCATATTGCTTGTAAATGAGTGTGAGTAAGATCTAGAGAGAGAGAGAGACTCATACCTTCTTCTGGACAAGGAGGCTGGCCACTTCCAGACCTAGGAGGAGGACTAACAACAGGTTTTTTATTCTGATTTTGCTGTAGCAGAATGAGTTGTAGAACTTGTCATTTCATTTCTTTGTAAACAACTAATAGCATTTGTAATATTAGCTTATTTTATGTTTAGATTAATCTTGTGATTAATGGTTTGGTTGTAATCTCCACTTTCAGCAAAGCTTTCAATTTATTGCAGACTGTCATTTCTTTTTTATAATTTCTTGCATTTTGTGTTTTGTTGTCAACCCCTACACAGAAGATTGACAACCTTCTATTATAGAGCCTTGACAGGGTTTCATTTCCATGCTATAATTAGGTTTCCATTGCTGCAAAAGTAAATAGATTTCCTTTCTACAATTATAATCAGACTTCTAATTCTGCAACTATTATTTCTGCAACATAATTAGGTTTCATTCTACAATTGTAAATTAGGATTTCATTTCTGTAGTCAATGATTAGTTTCCATTTTTGCAACTAGATTAAGGTTTAATTTATGCAATTTAGAGATAGGAATGTCCTAAAATCCCCCAAACAATCGGTTTCACCAATAAGACCTGTTGCTTCAGATTGACCTAAGTTATAACCCTGTTCACCCCTTCTTCCGTAGATAGCCTTGTACACTGCCCTGGATTGACAAATTCATTGAGAATTAATGATGTGTATAATGACTACGCATCATTTTGGCATCGTTGTCAGGGAATTGTGTTGCTAGAAGGTGACAACAGTCCAATAGCTATTAATTAGACTAAATCTGTGAAGATTCAGGATAAAATCTGAATAGAACAACTGGTTAAAGTAACAACTATTGACCTATAATTTATGTCATTCAAAGAGTAAACATGAATGAGTAAGTCTAGGGATGAAAAAGGTAGAATTACCCAAAAGGATCCCTGGCTTGTTCCATTAAGGAGATCTTCATGCCTAAGGGGTGAATCACCTGTGTTTGAACTACCAAAAATATTGAAAGAAAAATCACCAGTCTCATCATCATTAGAACATCCTAAGAAAGAAGAATCATCAGACTCATCATCAACAGAGGATCTTGGACCTCTTGAGAGTGAAATTTGGATAGGTTTAACTATTCCCAAGGAACAGGAAACTATGGTAGAGGGAGGCAATCTAGATAGAGATGGCCAACATGGCTATGTCCATAATGAAGGAGATGATCGGGATATGCCCCAACCTTCCAGAACATTTGAATATCCTATCCGTTTGAATCCAACACAAAACTCTCCCATGAAAACCATTTCACCTTCGGTACTTCCAACCTTCCGAGGTGTTGTATCTGAAGATCTTGATCAGTTTTTGTTTGAATTCAAAGTAGTGTGTCAAACCTATGATTATGTAAATGACAATCAGAAACTTAAGGTTTTTCCCTCAACACTCAAGGACTCAGCATTACGTTGGTTCATGAGCTTAGAGCCAAATTCCATCCGAACTTGGGATCAAATGGAAACTGTGTTTTTAGACAAATATCAGGAGTATTTCCGTGTAAGGAACAGGAAAGATGAGTTATTCAAGATTAAACAGGAAGATGATGAAACATTAGAAGACTATCTTGATAGGTTCTCCTTTGTTCAAAGGAGATGTGGACTTGTAGAACCAGAATTATGTAAAACCATCTTTTTGAGAGGATTACAAGATGAATCCAGAGAAGTATTGGATTTGATGGGAAAAGGGGATGTAAACACTCTCAATAATGAGGAAATTGTGGGTCTCTGCAGGAATTACTCTCGCACTAAGCAGGGAAGAAGAAAAAAAGTACAAATGGCACTGATGTGAAGGATCTAATAGAGGAACTTGCAAATTTTAAAACTGATATTCTAGTGCAATTAAACACAACTTTGGGGGAAATGTCTACAAAAGCAAAAACCATAGAACCTTTGGCAATTTATTGCCCAAGATGTAGAAATAAACATGCTTTGCAGGAATGTCCTTTGAATAAAACATCTATCTCAGCCATTTGTAGTATCTGTTCAAAGAAGCATTCAACCTGATAAATGCCACCTGCTACCACAACTCAAAACTGTGTTAGAAAATCAGACTGAGGAACTCAACTATGTTGGACCAAAACAAGGGGGAAATTTCTCTCAATACCAAAATCCCCCTCGTTTTCCTACAAATTGGGGGCATAATCCCTGGACTATGCCTTGGGGACAATCAGAACCACCCCAACGTCCTTGGAATTATCCTCAATGGACAAATTCCCAAGAATGGCCACAAACAAGTTGGAGTAATCCAACCTGGAATCAGAATCAGAATAATCCATCATGGAATCAAAACAATCCAACCTGGAATCAGAATCAGAATAATCCACATTGGATGCAAAATCAACCATAGTGGAGTCAGCAATACCAGTCCTATCCAAGGCAACAAAGAAATCAAGGTCAAACTCAGCATTTGTTGCTTGCACCTAATCAAAATTTTCAAGAAAAATAGAACCAACCACAACAACCACAATAGGTGAAACAACCTCAACTTCCAGCTCAATAAGTCACTAATCCAAACAACATGAGACAGGCATCCCCTGTCTATGTGGCTGAAGCTAAAGAAAATGTTGAAATAAATGTTCTTGATTGTAGTAACATCCAACTTCGTTCAGGAAAAGTTATACCTAAACTTGTTTCAATTAAAATCAAGGAAAATGAAGAGCAAGAACCTTTGGAACCAGTTAGAGTTAAACCAACAATAGAGAAAGAAGAAGAAAAAATAGAACCACAGGCAAAACAATTACCTTCATCAAGGATAATTCCATATCTTGAAAGATTCAATACCACAACAAAAAATTCTGAGTCAGACCTGGTCAAGGAACTTAGAAAGTTAACTATATCATTGCCCTTATTGCAAGCCATTAAGGATATACCAGTGATTAAAAGTATTGTCCGAGATTTGTGCATTAGAAGAGCAGGAAGAAAAAAGAAAGCATTTCCCAAGACTGTTCAGGTTGAAGGAAAGATAGTTGATCTCTTGTCTGGAAAACTAGTACCTCCAAAGTATAGTGACCCAGGAAGTCCAGTTATCACAGTTACCATAGGTTCAGTACCAATATCAAATGTCTTAGTAGATCTAGGAGCTGCAATAAATGTCATGACCAAGGATATAATGAAACAATTACAGCTCAAACATCTCAGCCCCACATTTACAGTTTTAGAAATGGTTGATAGGTCAGTTGCAAAACCTGAAGGTATTATTGAAGATGTCCCTATAGAAGTCTCTTCTTGGGAATTCCCTATAGATTTTTTGGTTTTGCAGCCAAGAAATTCAGCACATGGATATCCCATCATTTTGGGAAGACCTTGGCTTGCAACTGTAGTAGCCTTCATAGACTGCAGATCTGGAAAAATGACTATTTCAAATGGTATTGATCTAAAATAGATCTCTCTGTATCCTCCTGCAAAACCATCTAGCAATTTTTTAGGTCAGTTATGGTTTTCTGACTCAGATGAAGAACCAGAAGAGGTTATTTCTACACTAGCTACCTTAGTAGTAAGGGAACACACAGAAGATCTCTGTGACACAAAAAATTTAGAAAATGAAACTATCCTAATGAATGTTCTGCATGAACAAGGGTTAGAAGAGGAAGCAGTAAATATCCATCAGTTGTTAAGGAATGAGGAGAACCAAAATTTTGAAGGTGAACCATCTGCACTATCACAGGAAAACTCTGTTTCACTACCACATGGGTGGCACCATCACCTGATTTTTCCTTCTCATTGTTCCATACAGGATATGCTTCCATCAAGAAGCAATGAAATAGAAACTTCTTATTTCCTCCCATATCAATAGTGTCCTCTTAATTCCCTAATCACCAGGTATGAAGAAGTGAATTTAGTCCTTCCAAATACAAAACAAATAGAAGTCCAGCCAGGCAAATTTTTGAACATTTACAGCTGGCTTACTAGGGAAGAGGAAGAAAAATTGATAGCTGTCTTGCAGAAGCATGTTCATGCTTTTGCTTGGGACTATAAAGATATGTCGAGGAGTTCACCTAGATATATGCACCCACATAATTTATACTTGAAGAAGTCAAGCCAGGTAAGACAACCCCGGAGAAGACTGAATCCTGCCCTAAGGGATATTGTAAAGGAAGAAATTGAAAAACTTCCGGAGGTAGGATTCATTTACCCAATTTTTGATAGCCGGTGGGTCTCTCCATTGGTTATAGTTCCTAAGAAAAATGGAAAAATGAGAGTATGTGTAGACTATAGAGAGCTGAATAAAGTGACATACAAAGACCATTTTCCATTACCTTTCATAGATCAGGTGTTAGATACCCTTGCTGGAAAGAAATACTTTTGTTTTCTTGATGGATTTAGTGGATATAATCAAATTCAGATTGCACTTGAAGATCAAGAGAAAACAACCTTTACCTATCCATGGGGAACATTTGCCTATAGGGTTTTACCTTTTGGTTTGTGTAATGCCCCAACAACATTTCAATGAGCAGTCTTAGCAATTTTTTCTGATCTGACTACCAACAATGTTGAGATATACATGGATGATTTCACAGTATGTGGACAGACTTTTGACTTTACATTAGAAAACCTTGACAAAGTTTTAACTCACTGTGAAACATACCAGTTATCCTTGAATCCAAAAAAATGTTTTATGATGATGAAGGAAGGAATAGTTCTTGGTCATCACATCTCTCTTCAAGGGATCCAGGTTGATCCAAAGAAGGTGGAAATTATCAAGAATCTTCTTCCTCCTAAAACTCAGACTGATGTCAGAAGCTTCCTAGGACACATTGGTTTTTACCACAGGTTTATTCCCAGCTTTAGCACAATAGCCAATCCCATGTTTGCCCTATTGACTAAAGATTCTGAATTTTTCTGGACTGCAAGGTGTCAGGAATCATTTGAAGCTCTGAAAGAGAAATTAGTAACTCCACCTGTGTTAAGAGGACCTAATTGGACATTACCATTTCACATACAGGCTGATGCTTCCAATACTGCAATTGGAGCAACATTAGGACAAATTGACAATGGTGAACACTATGCCATCTACTACATTAGCAAGAATTTGACAGGAGCTGAGAAAAATTATACCACAACTGAAAAAGAATTCCTAGCAGTAATTTATGCCATCAACAAATTTAGGCATTACATCACAGGTTATCAAATATTTATTCACACAGATCATACAACCATTAAGTATTTGATGAATAAGCCTATGGTAAGTGCAAGAATTATTCGTTGGTTACTATTGCTACAAGAATTTGATATCACTATAATCAACAAACCAGGAAAAGCTAATGTTGTAGCAGATTTCTTGTCCAGGGGAATAGACCTTGATGAAAAATTATTTGCTATATCAGTCCAATCACCTTGGTTTGCAGATATAGCCAATTATTTGGTCACAGGGAAAGTTCCTCCACATTTCACTTCAAAATAGAAAAAACAATTGATCAAACAAAGTTCTTCTTTTGAATGGATTAAGGGTATACTTTTTAAGTGCGGTCTTGACCATGTGTTACGTAGGTGCATCCGAAAGGATGAGGTATATGATATCCTTAGGGCTTGTCATGATGAACCCTCAGGTGGACACTACTCTGTAAAAAGCACAATTAGGAAAATCTTAGGGACAGGATATTATTGGCCATCTCTTCCAAGGATGTGAAAAAGTACACGAGGCATTGTGATGCATGCCAAAGAATGGGGAAACCCACTCATACAAATGAAATGCCACTGCAGCCTCAATTGGTTTTAGAGCCATTTGAGAGGTGGGGGCTTGATTTTGTAGGACCTATTGATCCACCTTCTCAAGGAAAGGTGCATATTCTAGTATGCACTGATTACTTGACAAAGTGGGTAGAGGTGCATGCTTTCAAACATGCTCATGAAGAGAAGGTCATTGATTTCTTGTATGCTCAGATTTTTCAGAGATTTGGAGCTCCCCGGTCTATCACCACAGACCAAGGACCCCAATTTGCATCTAAAGTCATTGAGGCATTTACAGAATTATATGAAATCAAACATAGAAAATCATCACCTTATCACCCACAAGCAAATGGCCAGGTTGAGGTAACAAATAGGGAACTAGAATGAATCTTGACAAAAATAGTAGCTTTTCATAGGAGAAACTGGCTAGATAAATTACCCGAAGCAGTGTGGGCTTACAATACTACTTGGAAATCCACTATTGGATTCACACCTTATGAACTAGTCTTTGGTAAAAATCCCCTCCTACCTATTGAATTTGAGCTACTAACATTACGCACAACATTGGAAATTGGAATTGAATTGTCACAGGCACAGACAGACAGGATTCTATAGTTGAATGCATTGGATGAACTTAGGTTGGATGCTCTGCACCAAATTGAAGTAATTCAGGAGCAGAGGAAGTTGTGGCATGACAGTCACATTCAACAGAGGAAACTTCAACAAGGAGATTGGGCTTTGCTGTTTGATTCTCGCTATGAGGACTTCCCTGGAAAGCTGAGAACTAGATGGCTTGGACCTTACCAAATTGAAGAGGTATTTGACAATGGAGCAGCTCGTTTATCTCCTATTGATGGGTCATAGAGAAAGTTGGTAGTGAATGGACATCGCCTCAGGGTGTACCATACACCTCTGACTAAAGAGGAATTCTTGCAGCAGCTTGACAGTTTGGATACACAACAGGTGGAAGAGATTTCCTCTTCCACTTCAAAACAATCAGCATGATCATGGATTTCAAGAAAAAGCAAAAAAATACAAAAAAATCAGAAAAAGCAGAAAACAAAAAGATGAATAAATTCTGATTGTGAATTCCTTCATGGGCATGATTTCAGGGAAATCATGAATTCCTTCATGGGCATAATCAGAATCAAGAAAAAAGAGAGAAAAGGAGAGGTAAAAAAAAAAAACAAGAAAAAAAAAGAGAGAAAAATGAATAGCTCAGCAGTGAAAACCTTTCCTAAGGCACTACTGGGTTGGTATGCATGAAAACCAGTTTTCTGGCATGCATAACCTTGAAAAATTTTTGAACCATCATTGTACAAATTCACCAATTGCACTTGTTTTGAATATTGCAGAAAATCTCAGTAGAACATCAACAAAGGCAGTCATTCTTCAAAAACTTGCATTAACTTGTTTTAATCAGGTATATATTTCTTACATTTCTTCATTGTAAATGATTGGTATATAGTATATAACAATTAACCATTAGCATAAAAGGTATCCATAAGAGTTGGCATACTTAAAACATGTTTTGAGAATGAGAATATTGATTTCTGCCTAATCTTCGAAACAAGAATGCCAAAAATAGTGCCTGCTATCTTCTTCAGATTAATTGTTGTATTGTCTTCGGATTGAAATTGTCTTCGGAATGACAATAGAATGAATGTTGCACTTTGTCTTCAGAATGAAGCTTTGTCTTTGGAATGACGATTTGTCTTCGAAATGAAGCTTTGTCTTCAGAATGACGATTTGCCTTCACAATGAAGCATCATCTTCGGAATGAAGCTTTGTCTTCAGAATGAAGCAGGATTTGTCTTCGAAATGGAGGATTTGTCTTCGGAATGAAGTTCTATCTTTGGAATGACGATTTGCCTTTGCAATGCAGCCTGATCTTTGGAAAGAGGATTTATCTTGAAAGAGGATTTGTCTTTGAAATGAGGATTTATCTTCGAAATGAGGATTTGACTTCGCAAAGAAGCATGATCTTCGGAATGAAGACTTGTCTTTGGAATGAAATCATAATCTTCAGAATGAGGTATAGTTTTTTTGCAATAAATCATAATCTTCGAAAAGAAGCATTCAATATAACAGTTCCACGTGGCATCCAAGGAAAGGAAAATATACGATTAAGTAAAAATTCTTTTGACTGTATACGATAAAAGAACATGTGTCAGTTAGGATGTGGTTTATTTTTGCACCCATTTAGAAAGTACCCGAATCACGGGGGATGTGACCAATAGTATGCCACCATTTTTTTGATGCTAATAAACATGCACGTGAAAATCTGTGGGCAAAATAGAAGAATTGAAAATGAGTAAGGTGGATCTGATGGCAAGGACATCTGCGCAACCATTAATGGACATGTGTTTGGAGTAAAAATAGAAATGCGTGCCACCCTTCCTTTCGAAGACATATTTGCTAACGCAAAATGATTACGAGGTACAATGCTCAGATTACGGTTCATTCCGAAGAAGAAAAATAGGGCAATTGAAAACCTGGAACAAAACCCTGCAAGTCTGCACACACCAGAAACCAATGATCTAGTAGAGGAATAGCAGTAGAAGTGAGCGGTTTTTAACGTACCCAAATAGGAAAATGGGGTGAAAGACAAAAATGGAACCAGCGGATACCACCCACCTCCGAGAGAATCCAGAAGTGCTACAGATTTTTGAAGATGGAGGGCTTATGCCATTTTTGGATAAGTTTAATGGTTCCTCTGAATATTTGGCCGGCATGTTCGCCCACACATTCAGAAACAACCGGGCACACATTAACGACATGACAATTGAGGTAACCCCTAAATTTTTGAGTCAAATTACTGAGCTGCCATTAGAAGGTCTTCCAATTTCTAGATCTGGCAAAAATACATTGGTGAATATAGTTAATCAATTTCTAGAAGAAAATGATAGGGAGCCAGAATATTTAACACATAATAACACATGCAAGGGGGTAAAAAGGGCCAGCCTACAGGAACCCTGGGATGAAGTGGCCACATGGGTAATCAAATTTCTAACCTGTGAAGGGCAGTATGTATTGTTGTCAAGGCATCATCTAAAAATTTTAAACCATCTCAGACATGGTAGGCAACAGCCAGAAGTTAGGGTAAATCTTCCCTTGTACCTACACCAAGAATTGAAAAACATGGCAAAAAGATATCAGGAAGGAAAAGGAAGCCTTCGCCACCATGGTCTCATCAAACTAGTTTGCCAACACCATTTTAGAGGAAACCCTAGGAGCTTTGATAGGTTTTACTCTACCCTAAATGATGTAATTTTTGGAGATGAGGATGAGGAGGAAGAAACAGATGTTGTTGATGCTATTGTAGAAGAAGAAACAACTATTGCAGAGGCTATTGCAGAAGAAGAAATAGAAACTATTGTAGAGGCTATTGCAGAGAAAGAAACACACCCAGCAGCAGCAACAAAACACCTTGCTCCAGAACCTTCAACCTCACGAGCTAAGAAACAAAAGAAAAGAGGGTCTAGAACTGGCAGTAGAATAGAAAAATAGAAGAAGGTCCATTTTTTTGAAGTTGTTACTGATTTTTCAGAATAGGGAAGTGAAGCACCTAGCCAAATAGGGGAAGAAACAACAAGGGAAATAGAAGCATCTGAAACTGTCCCCACAACCCTTATTGTCACCAAAAAACAAAGCAAAAAGAAGAAGTTTGCATCTGGAACTAGGAGGTCTACAAGACTCCACTTGAGGGAAATGGCAGAATAGGTCATAGAAGAAGAAGGTGGACAAAGCAGTCCAGATGTCACAGAAATACAACCAGCCCTTGAAAATTTTCTAGAATTCCCTGAACAGATAATTGAGGAAGAAACTGGGCAGGATAGTTTTGAAGTGGCTACAGTTCAACAGGCCACAAAAATTGTAGATGCAGTCATAGACAGTTTCATAGAGCCTCCTGAACAAGAGCAGACAGCTGAAGCAGAAGAAGATATAGCTATTGAGCAGCCAACTGCAGATAATTTGTCTGCATCAGATTCTAAAGCAGAAACAGAGGAGGAAGACATCACAGAGCAGCTGAGAGCAGCAAGAAGTGTTGTCAAAACACAAACCAGATGGATTGAAGAGAGAGAAAACATCATTGAGATGCAGGAAAGGAAAATTGCAGAATTACAGCAGGAAGTGGCAGAATTGAGAAAAAGGCTGTCACAATCTAAAAAATAGCCAACTGTATCCATTGATGAGGATGATTTGGCTCAATTGCTTGTGGATTTATCTAGGGCAGATGACTCTATTGAGGCAGACATAGGTGCTCATTCTGAAGCAGCACCCTTTCATTCTGAAGAAATGCCTTCTCATTCTGAAGCATTACCTTCTCATTCTGAAGATGCTTCAAAATTGGCAAAGAGCATAGAAAAAGATACTGGAGATGAGTCACCAGCATAGGAACAGTCCAAGCAGCATCATAAAACTGTTCAAGTAAGTACTCCTTCTATTGATGTCCCTGTATTTCAAACTGTTACACCTTCAGTAGAAATAGCAGATAAGGGGGTGCAAGTGGAATTACTGTCTGATGACCAACCAATAGAAATAGCAGATAAGGGGGTACAGGTAGAATTGTTGACAGATGATCAACCAGTAGAAGTGGCAGAAAAAGGGGTTCAGGTAGATCTGCTACCTAGAGTTCCACCTATAGTTAGACCACCTAATACTGTATCCCTAGAACAATATAATGCAGACATAGCCAGTTGGGTGATTAGATATGAGAAGCTTGCCACTAAGACTGAAAAATTCAAATTGGAAGGAAAACAGCTAGAGGCAAAGGAAACAGAGATCCAGGCATTAAAAGAAAAAGTGACTGATTTATGTCAGATTGCTAAATTTTTGGTCCAATTCAGACGGCCGACCAGATTTTACAGTCTTATTCTGAAGGAGAAATACCTCAGATGGCAGGTCATGAGGATTGGCTCAGGTCTCCCATATAAATTGGACACAACTGCAGATTTCCTGGAAGCATATTTTGACAGCCCTATAGAGCAAAAAAATCTCCTATGTGAACTATTTTTACACAGCTTCTTTATTCCAGAAGAAGTAGAATTTCACCCTCAAATTTACATTGGAGATGTTCAATTAAGGGCATTCATGTCCACTTTGCAGAATCAGTTTTATTGGGACCAGGAGAAAAGGTAGAATAAAGAAATTGAAACAAGAGCTGAATTGTTAGTCAGAGCAATTCAGCCAAATCACCCAATTATCACTAGACAACACTTCACCATGATGAACAGGGATGATGTAAAGAGGATGTACTTGAACAACTTGAGGGACTGTGTGACCAGATTCCAACATTTTTGTAATGACAATTTTGTGCCAACATTATCAGTCTATAGAAACAGATGGGCTGAACTTTCCATGTCTTTACAGAAAAGAGAACCCATCTCCCCCATCAACTTAGAATGGTCCAGAAGAAGGGCAGAAGGAGTGATACAGTTGATTGAAATCATGCAACATCATTGGATAGGTCTCAGATTTAGGCCTCCAACCATCATTACTCCAGTTCCATTCTACTTTGAAGAAGATGCCCAACCTGATGAACAGTTTGAAGAATGGCTCAGAAACCTTCAGGAGAACAGGGGATATTATATAGGCAAGAAATTGTTCTACAGGTCATGGAATTTGAACATGGACATATGTGATTCCATAGCCCAACAGAATGCATGAGGACATGCATTAATATAAGTTGGGGGGAAATGATGAGGCCTGGAAATGCCTCAATCATAACATGTTTTGAACACTAAAATTGCCTATAAACTCTTATGTTTAATCTGATATGCTAGTTAAGTTGATTCAATATGTTGTGTATTAACTATTTGCATGATCAATGTATTTGAAATACTATATTCTGATTTTTACAGCTTTTTGCATAGTTTTATGTTATTTTGTTATGACTTGCTAAAATGAGATATGCTTAGGTTGATAGCAGCATTTCACTAATCATGTTTTGATATGTCTCAAGCATTTATTTTACCTAAATCTGGCAACAGTGCAAGCAAACTATTACTATGCAGCAAAAACTGGTTTTTCAATGTAAATTCTAGCCAGCTGCCAATGAATGGCAAGGCATGGAATTCACATATGGAAAAAGATGAAGACCATTGAAATCTGATCCTGAGAGATAACCCACCTAAGAAATGTAGAGGAAATAATTTAAAGAGCACACATTTGTTCATTCCGAAGTCTCTTCGGAATGAACAGATATCTTCGAAATGAGAAAACACAGTGTCTTCGAAATGAGCGGATCTTCGGAATGAGAATTGCAGTCTCTTCGGAATGAGCCACTTATCTTCGGAATGAAAATAGAATGTGCTTTTTGACTTGTTGACCGATTTTTGATGCTGAAAAAAGGAAATAAAGATTGAAAAGGGTAAGGGAAAATATCTCCCATCTGACTTTGTCGTCCTTGCCAACCAAAGCCACCATTTATGGAAAGATCAAGTTTGATCTTCTTCTAGGATAAACCCAGGAATTGTTGCAGCATAATAGGATTAGATCTTTTGAGATATTCTCAGTTTGTCAGTAGATTTTAGGACATCTATAAATATGGCTCCCATTCAGGTTGAGCTAGTAGGAGATAGAGAAAGCAGAGAGTAGAGAAATATAGGAGAAAATAGGCAATAATCAAAAAAGTGACTATTACAGTCTTGTAACAAGTTTTTAGTAGAATTATTGTAATCATGTTCTTGAATCAATAAAGTGTACTATTTCTATTTCATATTGCTTGTAAATGAGTGTGAGTAAGATCTAGAGAGAGAGAGACTCATACCTTCTTCTGGACAAGGAGGCTGGCCACTTCCAGACCTAGGAGGAGGACTAATAGCAAGTTTTTTATTCTGATTTTGCTACAGCAGAATGAGTTGTAGAACTTGTCATTTCATTTCTTTGTAAACAACTAATAGCATTTGTAATCTTAGCTTATTTTATGTTTAGATTAATCTTGTGATTAATGGTTTGGTTGTAATCTCCACTTTCAGCAAAGCTTTCAATTTATTGCAGACTGTCATTTCCAGAATTTACTATTTTTTGTAATTTCTTGCATTTTGTGTTTTGTTGTCAACCCCTGCACAGAAGATTGACAACCTTCTATTACAGAGCCTTGACAGGGTTTCATTTCCATGCTATAATTAGGTTTCCATTGCTGCAAAAGTAAATAGATTTCCTTTCTACAATTATAATCAGACTTCTAATTCTGCAACTGTTATTTTTGCAACATAATTAGGTTTCATTCTACAATTGTAAATTAGGATTTCATTTCTGCAGTTAATGATTAGTTTCCATTTTTGCAACTAGATTAAGGTTTGATTTATGCAATTTAAGAGATAGGAATGTCCTAAAATCCCCCAAACAATCGGTTTCACCAATAAGACCTGTTGCTTCAGATTGACCTAAGTTATAACCCTGTTCACCCCTTCTTCCGTAGATAGCCTTGTACACTGCCCTGGATTGACAAATTCATTGAGAATTAATGATGTGTATAATGACTACACATTAGTAATGACCTTGGATATCAGAGGATGGGATAGTAATAAAAAATTAAGCTTATCAAAATCAGTTATAAGCTGAGGAATCCTTCACAACAAAATTCTAGAATAGTTGTCTTGCCCAATATCTTCTCCCATAGGTTCAACCCTACTATGAATTCATGCAAGCATGTATGGGACACTATGATACTCATCCCAAAATTATTCTATGTCCTCATGATAGTGATTTTTAGGTAATTATATATGGATAATCCATTTATAAAATACTACAAGCACCGAAGGGTTTCAGAGTGGATCTAAAAATTGTAATTTTATACTATTTAAAGATAAAGGATAAACTAAGGTGTTTAAACCAAGAACTTATTAATATCATAGACACTTTGCTAGAATCCCCTTTGAAGAGTGATATATTTATATAGGAATCCAAAGACACTCTAAGTATGGTATCTTTCACCTTTTGGGCTTTCGATGACATGAAAATAATAGAAGATGATAGAGATTAACAATAATATTTTATACTTTTGTAGCCACCTTTATATCAAATGTAATATTGTATATTTTTACATGGCTAATTTTAATTATACATGATCACCTTTGATCACATTTGACCACTTGTTAGTTTTATGGTGAATAGTTGGGCCTCCAAGTGTAGGCCTAATTATCATTATAATTCAATCCTGGCGATGTATCTAGATTTTATAGCCTATTTTTTAATGTAAATAATCAACTTGTCATAATTTAATCCTTCTCTTCCAATGTTTGTATTAGAGCAATTCACTCTTGTGTGAACTCCTTGGGGAAGGACTCCCCCTCAAACTTATAGCCCTAGCTCTTGTGTGAACTCCTTGAGGGGAGGACTCCCCTTCCCCTCAAATGTTTTATAGCCCTAGCATCTGATCTTGTTGATATTTGTTTTGTTAGTCAAAGTATAGACAAAATAAAAAGGCACCATAGCAAATAAAATGGAAAGAAATACTGCAATGATATTTATGCTTTATCGCTAGTTTTTTATTACAAGCAAACCCTCGTGGGGCTTTTACAAATATTGTATGAGTAATAAAGGGATCTTGTCCCTTTTTCAAATCCAATAACCAATGGTGCACTGTGTCTTCCTCTACTACAATATTTGATAGGTAGGTTTTCTATGGCCACCACTTTTTGTGTTGGATCTGCACCAAGGTGGGTTTTTCGTGACCACCGTTGTTTGTGTTGAATATTTAGTGAGGTGGGTTTTCCATGACCACCATTGGATCTTCTAGATTTGTTTCTATTGCTTGTATTTATTCATTGCCAAATAATTGTAAACACACTCACTAGATAATAGTCAATAATATCTATTGGACCTCTTGAGATGAGGCCCAAATTTGAAAATATAATAAATTGTTATGCAAAAAGCTTATGATAAGATGTAAAAAGAAATATCAAACTGAAAATAGACATATTATCTTACCTTTCTTACCTTGATGTTGTCATGATACTTCAGCCCGTGTCTAAAATCTACGTACAGGTTGTCAACCATCCAAGGGGATGATGATTGTGTCTACATATTGTCTAGGGTAGGATGACTGCGATCGACGATCGTTCAAGACTGTAAAACCAAGATTTATGTTATTGTGATGCTATCAAGATTGGTTTTGGACCTATGGAAAGGTGCAATTGGCTTATGGTCTTGATCTATTGTTGAACTATCATCTGATTGGCATGCATCTTCAACAATAGGGCATGGGCATGGATCGGGCTTGCATGGATTTTTGTAACCAAGTGTAAGCACGTGATGAGGATTGATGTGAATGATGAATTAAGTTGTATGATGAAATATTAGCTTAAGGTTTTAACAACGCTCATGTATGTATACCATCCTCCTTCTCAATGACCATCCGACACTTGTATGACCATAACCAACAACCGTTTGATAATCGGATAATAAAAAAAATCAATCAAAAAAAAAAATTGAAAACATAAATAAAAATCAAATCATCAACAAAATAAAAAAATCAAATCATTAACAAAATAAAAAATAAAATAAAAAACATAATAATATATATTATATAATATTAAATGATATAGAAAGGATTGTAAACCCTAGGTGCATTCAAGCAATGGAACAAAGTGATAAATTTGGCTATAGTCTTTGTGAAAGGGATGCAAACCCTAGGTGCAATCAAGCATTGAAGGAAGAGGGTTGTTCATAGACTACCTCTTCAATCTGTGAGAAAGCCTCTTCGATCAAAAGAAATATATCTCAAGGATATTTGGGTTCGTGGGTGGATGAACCTCAATCCTCTATCACGATTTTAGAGGATGAATTTGGGTTGGATTTGATTAATAACGAAGCTTGAACAATTATCTACAAACTCAAGGGCAAAAGACCAAGCCTAGAGGATCTCAAAGGATATATTAAATATTGGTGGACCAATACAAAATTCCAACTCTCCTACCCAAAAAATTATTTTCTATTTCATTTTCTAATTTAGCGGATAGATATAGGGTAATGGATTATAGATATAATTATCTTTTTGGACAAAGGGGTGTCTATATAAGACCTTGGACTCCTAGTTTCAATACCTTTATAGAAGTTAATGGATTTCTAGTTTGGGTGAATCTTTATGCTCTTCCCATGGAGTTTTTGGGAGAGAATATATTCACCAAAATTAGTAATTTCACTAGTGCATTCCAGTATATGGATGCCCAAACAAAGGAAAAATTGTCCAATAAAATTAATATGAGTAAAGAAATATTGGTTGTTTGGATGGATCTTTTAGTTCCTGGGCCTCAATCCAGTACTATCTCCTCAAGCAAAGGGGAATGGATCTAAAATATTGAATATGAAAACTTCTCCCTAAGATGTTATGGTTGCCAGTAATATGGCCACCTAAAGAAGAGATGTTGAGGATATGATTTGACCTTAGGCTTAATTATAAGCCTAAGTTATTATTATTTTATTATTTCCTATTTCTTGCACTTTGTATTCATGTGAGGCATAGTATGCCCATGTTGGAAATAGGTTGTTAAGTTATTGGATGTTTAGTTAGTTGTTAGAGTGGTCATTTGTCTTATAGCAGTTAGTTGTCATCCTAGATTAGCATATTGTTATATGTTAGTTAAGTGGTTGGCCATGTTTGGAAAATTGTTGCAACCACTTAACCTACGTGAGATTCTTTGTAAGATTATATATTCTACTATTCCTAATGAATAAACAACTTCACGTTTGAGTTCAATATCAGTGGTAATCAGAATTGAAGTCTAGATTTTTGCAAGGAGGACAAGTTTACCACTTCATTACTAGGTGTCTAGTTGGATTTTGCAACTAGTACATCAGATCCTAGGTAGGTGGTTGTGTGAAATTGGCTTGAGGATAGCCACAACATCAATTTGTGAAGCTCAGGAGGTGGTAGAGGGTAGAATTTACCTATGCACTGAATACCCCTGGCAGAAAATTAGAGTATAAACCTACTTGCCTTATGAGGGCAAGCAAGTAAAATTATGTTGGAGAAATTATCTATTTTGAAGATCAAAAGGATAGTTGCATATATTTGAAGGGCAATTGCAGATTTGAGGCCAAAATTTGGCCAAGAGGATACATTAGAACTCCTTACCAAGATCACCAAGGGTGGAAGGGTTCACAGGTTGAAGATTGTTTACAATTTTTGAGAGAGACTGGGCTCGAGAAGGTTTTATCAAGTAGTTAGGAGAAATACTTCTTCCCCAACCCTTGTTTTATTTTCTTTCCCTTCCCCTCATTTTTTCCATTTTCTCCTTGAGCCAGCTGACCATTTTTTTGATTGGCCACCCCCACCGACCAGCCCCCTACTTATCAGTAGAGGTGTGGGAAAATCCTACCCTCTTCCCCCACACCCTTTGTCCCTCTATCCTTCATATTCCCTCAAGCCCCTTATTTCATCATAGTTTCTACCTGCATGTGGCTCTATTTTGACAACCGTAGGCCACTAGTAATCGGTTGTCACACAGACTGATATTCGATAGTTTTTTGGATGCCATAAATCTATCTCCAGTACACAAGGTTATCATTGCCTTGCAACCACTACAATGAAGACACAGGTCGACTATTGTAGGACGGGAAGTGCAACCACCAAAATTTCACGTGTAGATCAAAGAACAACAAATTGTTTCAGATAATTCATAGAAATAAAATTTACAAGTGTAGAAAAATTAAATCACAAATTTAAGGTTTTATTGCGAATCAGATCACGCAAATTGGAGGAGTCTTTTCCCAATCAGAAGAAACCCTATTCTCTTCGTTAATATTCGAACAACATGTGGTGAAAAGAAAAGCTTTACTTCGAGAGAATCTTGGTAGCAATAATTTTCTAATGCATGGCAGAATGTGATTGCAGATGGAGGCATGTCTCTAGCAATTTTTTGATGATCGACGATGGATTTTCTAGATTTTCTTTGATTTTTTGTCAATTTTTTGTTGATCAGTGATTTTCGATGAAGTTTTAAAAAATCATGTTCAATGATTCAATAAGATGTACTTGCCTATCTTTGATGGGCTCCACAATAGATGTACTCCAGTGACTTGTGTCTGGTGTGTCATTTCATTTTAGAGAGTCTACAACTTTTCGCATGATCATCTATTGAAATTACAAGTTTAGCAATCGTAAATGAAACTCCATTCCCTGGTGACTTGCATAGTTTTCAACTAGATTACGATGATCGATTCTAGCATTTGACAAACTACTAGTGACTTTGGAGTGTTTTTGAGTGCATATTTTTTTTGACGAATGGTGAACTTCTTGAAAATACCGTGATGTTTTTCAATGTATGGAACCATTAAAACAGGAAGAGTTTTTGCATACCGCCATCAAAAATACGAATTCTTCGCGACGTTGAGTTGTTCCAGATAGCAATTTTGCATTTTTGAGAGGTGAGAAGTATCAAACATTATTTTTTTAGTCGAGATAATAGTCCCACATTTCTTATATAGGAGCAATCATATGCCTTTTAAGTGTGAAGGTGCACTAAGGTGTTGTGACCACCTCTTGGTGGTCACATAAGGCTTGCGAACCTGCGTCAGGTGGTGATGCTACACTAGTGGTCAGTGCACGACTCTCAACAGAGCTAGAGGTAATTGGTGGTCTCATTATTTGGTAGATCTGGTGTGTTGAGCTTCACACGGTGGTTACTGTTGGGTGATTTGACTTAATGGTGGATTATTGTTTGCTCGTTCACTCTGTAGTTGACCAGTGGAGCACACAGTTTACCGTGCAAATTAAACCAATTTTTTTGGTGCCAATTCAAAAAAAAATTTGCAAAATAAACATCTAAATTATTTGTGGTGCCAAAGACAATAAAAATGTGAATTTTTCTTCAAATTTTGGTCAATTACAACAATTCTTTTACAATTTTTCAGCAATTTTTGCAAAATTGATCAAATTTTTGCCTCCACAAGTTGAATTTTTGCAATTTCAAGGGCTAATTTTTGGAAATTTAGTGCTATTTTTGTAATTACAAATTGATGCAATTTTTGTAAAAGCACTTAAATTAGCCCATTTTTGTAAATTGGAAGGCAAATTTTTGTAAAATCTAGGCAAATTTCTGCATTAGGAAAACCATCAAAATTGTTCCTAAAGCCTAGATAGTTCTTGCAAAACCATTTTGTAATCCTCCTAGTCTGGCATATACACGAAATCACATGGCTCAAGACCTCAAAACAAACATGGAAAACCTTACTGTTGTAGTAGATATTTTGGTAGATAAGGTAAAAGATATTGTTGTGCAATTGACTCCTGGTGATATCAAAATTCATCACAATCATGCCAACAAAGCTAAATGTGAGGTCAAATTGTATGATGGATCAAGGGATCCTGATGTCTTGTCTACATGGATTTTAGATATGCAAACTTGGTTCACTTATGCTGAAATTCCTGAAGATGAACAAGTTGCCTTTGCTACAGTCAAACTCACAGGCTTAGCAAAAGTTTTAATTGTAGAAAGACAAAGCCATAATGCTGCCATGACTTGGAAAGAATTGATCCAGATTCTGAAAAACATATTTTTTCCACCAAATTACCAAAATGACCTCACAACCAAGTGGTATAGATTGAGGTAAGCCTATAGTATGTCAATTTCTGACTACATTTTCCAATTCAATAGGCTAAGGGTGCTTCTTGGTGTGAAATATTCAGAACAGGATTTGATTAACAAGTTCACGTGTGGATTGCAAGATCAGATTTTTAGGGAAATCAAGTTCATTGATTTCCTCACTTTGGATGTGGCATTCAAGCATGCCATTCTCGCAGAGGAGAAAGTTGGTGCTTCTCAAAGATCTCGATAGGACAACAGTTCCAAAGGAGTGAATCAACATCAACAAAAGGTGAAGAACACTTCTCATTCTTCCCCTCATTCTTCTTCTCCTCCCACTTCTCCTAAAGCACATTCTTCTTCTTCTCACTCTAAAGATCCTTCTTCTTCAATGTATTGTGATTTTTGTAAAAAGCATGGTCATGTAAAATCTAAATGCTTTACTTTTGAAAGAATGAAGAAGAAGAAGTCCCTAATTGTACAACCTACAAATGAGGAACCACATGATGGTCCCATTGTGACTACAGGGATAGAAGAAGAATATCCAACTTTAAAGGGTAAACTAAACAAAGTTACCCTTATGATGAATGTTTTGGCACAAGGGGGTCGTGACCATTTGTTTGTCACTAGAGCCCACCTTACACATGATTTTTATGTGGATTGTATCATAGATAATGGCTCACAAAAGAACCTCATTGCGAAGTCCATTGTAGAGAAGTTGAAGCTTCCCATAAAGCCACATCACCAACCCTATGCACTTGGGTGGAAGGATGTAGACTCCACATCTAACATCACACACACTTGCACCTTGAATTTTGCTTTTGGTGATAAGTTTGTGGATAAAGTAAGATGTGATGTCATAGAGATGGATTGTTGTGGACTATTGCTTGGTAAACCCTATCAATTTGATAGGAATGTTGTATATCATGCTAAAAAGAACACATACACATTGGATTTGCATGATAAAACCTACTTGATACAAAGCACTACACCCACATCAAATTTGATGTTAAGTTGTAGGCAAGTTCGTAAGCCATTAAGTCAAGCACTTATTTTGGCTCCTACTTGCATAAGTTCCACACATGATGAAGAACAAGCACCATCAAAGGCACATGATAAAGAAGAAGCTTCACTTCCACAAAATGAACAATCACAAGAGCTCGTGGTTAAGGAACCCATCACTCTCACTCATGAGAAATATACCAACCATTCTATTGGCATCATTTCGGGTACACCTATGGACACACAACCACTTGCTCCACAGAAGTTGCCTTTGGCTTTGCCCTCTTCCACCATTGCACACATGGAGGAGCAAGCTAAGGTCACTTCCTTCATTCAGCATCGGTAGAGCCTTCAAGGCAAGATAACACAGGACTTGCAGGAGACTCCGTAGGAGCAGCAGAGAGTGATGCGCAAGCATCACAGTCCTCACTCATCTCAGGTTGGAGATAGAGTTTGGCTTCCTTTGGATAAGTGACGCTTTCTAGAGACACCATTTTAGGATCCTCCTTTGGTACCTGAACCTGTCATCAGCCCTACAATAGTAGTGGCACCTGATCATCAACTTCCACTCATTTTAGATAGAGTTTTTGAGATGAAGACTCATCACACTCGATAGGGTTCTTCCACTTCTTACCTTGTCGCCCATCGTGGTCACTTTCCACACATGGCTCATTGGATTCCTCACCATGAGATGGCCCATGACTTTCCACATTTGTTGAGAGCATTGGGGTCCAATGCTTCTATGGTTGGGAGGAGTGTTGAGGATATGATTGTACCTTAGGCTTAATTATAAGCCTAAGTTATTATTATTTTATTATTTCCTATTTCTTGCACTTTGTATTCACGTGAGGCATAGTATGCCCATGTTGGAAATAGGTTGTTAAGTTGTTGGATGTTTAGTTAGTTGTTAGAGTGGTCATTTGTCTTCTAGCAGTTAGTTGTCATCCTAGATTAGCAGATTGTTATCTGTTAGTTAAGTGGTTGGCCATGTTTGGCAAATTGTTGCAACCACTTAACCTACGTGAGATTCTTTGTAAGCTTATATATTCTACTATCACTAATGAATAATCAACTTCACGTTTGAGTTCCATATCAAGATATGTTCAATCATCTGATCATGCTTTAATTACTCTTTGGTAGAGGAGTCCCTACATGTAAATGATTCAAAATATTTAAATGTCCCAGTTCAAAAGAAAGAAGCTCATCCTCCAGATGCAGCAATTGTCCAATAGGAATCATGCAAAAAATAAAAGACTCAATCCCAAAAGGAGAATTTAAATTATATCATTTATAAAATTCAAATAGTTACTAAAGACCATCTAGATGGTTCCATAGAAAATATTAGCGTCTCATATGGTATTCTTGAAGCTAATTATAAAAAAAATTGTTATGAAACAATATGTGATGGTCAGTTTTCTGAAAATGAAGATCCTACAAAATGTGTTGCAACTAGATATTACCTCATGAGTTTGAAGTGCAAAAATGCATTCTCAGAGCTTGCCACTCTAAAGGAGGAAGAACCTCTGCTATAGAATAACTAATTTTCTCTATAATGGATGACTGTTATGTTTGTTTCCCTTCTATTTGTTGGAGTTATGTGTCATGTAAGGGTTGTTCTTGTTGTTAGTTCCTTAAAAAAAGTTGATTATGGAAACTTAGTAGTTTGAGGAAGATGGAGAATATGTTTGATAGAAAGGCAAATATGGGTATGCTTTAATTAACTTGTTAGAAAATGTAACAAGAGCAATATAATATTTTGTTTTTATAATGGGAGTGGCCCCCAATAGAAGCCACACATAGCTTACTAAAAAAATCAAAAACATCAAAAATCAAAAGAATTCAAATCATCAAAAAAAATAAAAAACAACAAAAATAAAAATAAAAAAATCATCAAACCTCCAAAAAATTTCATTGTCATCCAACCAATAATACTTTGGTTATCGTTTGGCTCATGCTTTTATCTATTTTTCTACGATTTATTTTTGTCACATTAATCAAGGGTGTCTTCCTTGTGGTAGGTATCTTGCCTGGTTTTATATATTTTTTCTCCATATGTATTTTTACTACATTTTCCACCCACCATCCTTGTGTTCATTCACATCACCCATGTGACACCTTGTCTCTTTCGAGTCTTTGATTTGGAGAATCTTCAGGTTCTTTCGATAATTCAGTCATACCTAGTTTCTAAGTTAGCCTTCATTGAATTTCATTATCTCTTGAGTGTTATAGGTCTTCCTAGTTACCTTTGGTTATATCTTTGATCATGCACATATATCACATATTAATCAAATTTTGAGTCTAGAAAATATGAAATCATGCGTAGATTTAAGCCATAAAGTGATCAGTTTTCCCTACTCATCCTATTATTTGCATAATCTAAACCTTGATGTTAAACAAAAGGATAGGTTAAAATTAAATAAAAAAAGAGAAAGATACACAAAATAGCACTACCAAAAAAAGATAAAAGAGCAAAGCTTGAATCCTTAGTATCCTTAGGTCTAACATAACAGGGCTAATATCCATCGAGGCTATAGATGCATGATTGTAAATGGAGTGTGCCTTACAAGTGGAGATGTGTCTATCACATTAGCAACCTTCTTTTGTATAGACCTACATATGCTTTTGGATGAGCTAGCTTATATTGGCTTAAGTAACAATTGGTCAGTCTAAACTCGCTCAAAATTAGGAATGAACATTACTACACACACTTTAATATTTGTAAAACTTGAATAAATTGATTGGTCTTAGCATCTTAAAGTTCCCATTTTATTAGTATATGATTTTGATCGATGTGACTAGGGTTTTTGAGCTTCCTGCAAGCACTTTCAAATTCTTCCTCTCTAGGACACGTGAAAGGACAAGTTATATCACTTTTATCTCCATGGTGTACCCATCTCTTGCATCCATTATGTCACCATCCACTTCCATCCATTCCACACTTATATTAGTACCATTGCATTGATGCCCTTGATTACTTGGTTACAATCATGAGTAGTGATATGTATCTAATCATTTTTCCAAATGACAATCAAATGTGTATGTATATACCTATTCTATCCATCACATTTGATATCATTCATTTCCATTAATTCATACTTAAATAGTCTTACACACTCATAATTCATAATTGATAAATCAATCAAGCACAAGGTTCAATCAATAAAAACATCATCAACCAACTTGGCGGCATTCAAGGTATCACACCTTCTCCACCAATAAATCAAATCAATCCATTAATTAGCCACAACACGACTTGGAGTTGTTCAAGGTATCACACCTTCCCCACCAATCAATCAATCACTCAATCAATCAAATAACTTGTGGATGTTTAAGGTATCACACCTTCCCTAATAATCAATCAAACACAACACAAAGTAGATATGTTCAAGGTATCGCACCTTCCCCATCAATCAATCAAACAATCATCAACACAACTTGGGGATGTTCAAGGTATTACACATTCCCCACCAATGAATCAAATTAATCCATCAATAAGATGTAATGCAACTTGGGGATGTTCAAGGTATCATACCTTCCTCATCAAACTCAATCAATCATTTAATAAAAAAACTTGGGGATGTTCAAGGTATCACATATTCCCCACCAATAAATTAATCAAATAAAAAAAACATATAGTAGGGATATGCAAGGTCTTTCACCTTTCTCCTTAGTAACATAAATCATCAAACAACTTGGGGATGTTTCAAGTATCACATCTTCCCCACCAATCAATCAATCAAGCAAGCGCAATGCTCAATCACTCACTCAATCAATCAAACAACCTAGGGATTTTCAAGGTATCACACCTTCCCCAACAATCAATCAATTAGACACAATGTAAAGTAAGGATGTGCAATATCTCACACCTTCCTCAATCAAACAATGTGGGGGTGTTCAAGTATCACACCTTCCAAAATAATCAATCAAACAACTTGGGGATGTTCAAGGTATCATACTTTCTCCAACAATCACTAAAATAAATCAAATACAATGTAAAGTAGGGATGTGCAAGATCTCACACCTTCCTCATCAGTCACATCAAGAAATCAACCAATTTGAGGTTATTCAAGGCATCGCACCTTCCCCATTAGTCACATCAAATCAATCAAATCACTCATTTAATCAATCAATCAAGCATAAGGCTCAATCAATCAAACAATCATCAACCAACTTAAGGGTGTTCAAGGTATCACACCTTATCCATTAGTCACATCAAGCAATCAACCAACTTGGGGGTGTTCAAGGTATCACACCTTCTCTGTCAATCAATAAAATAATCATTAAAAAACTTGGGAATGTTTTACATATCACACCTTCCCTAGCAATCACTCAATCAATAAATCAATGAATAACAAGGTTCGATCAATCAAAAAACTTGGGGATGTTCAAGGTATCACACCTTCCCCACTAATAAATCAAATCAATCAATTAATTAGACTCAATCAAATAAATAAAATCCAATCAATCAAGCACAAGGCTCAATCACTCAATCAATAAATCAATCACGTAAAAGGCTCAATCAATCACTCATTCAATCAAAAAACTTGGGTATGTTCAAGGTATTACACCTTCCCAACTAATCAATCAAATAAATCAATCAATTATACTCAATCAAATCCAATCAATCACAAGGCTCAATCACTCAAACAACTTAATCAATCAACTAATCAATCACAAGGCTCAATCAAAAAACTTGGGGATGTTCAAGGTATTATACCTTCCCCAACAATCAATCAATCAAACACAACACAAATTAGGGATTTTTAAGGTCTTACACCTTCCTCATCGGTCACATAAATTATTCAACAACTTGGGGATGTTTTAGGTATTGCACCTTCCCCACCAATCAAGCAAAAAACTCAATCAATCAAGCACTTTTCCTTGTCATCCATATTTTGACATGGTTTTATCAATGCCATAAACATTCAATCAAAAAATCAATTACTAGGTCCAAAAGATTGTCTTCTTTTTTCAATAGTTGCGCCCTTTGCCTCGCTATCTCAAAATTAAATTCCAGTTCCAAAGGCACCAAACCCCTTTGGTCAAATTTAAATTTTAGTTCAAAGGCTCCAAAGGCACCAAACCCCTTTGGTAAAATTTAAATTTTAGTTCAAAGGCTCCAAAGGCACCAAACCCCTTTGGTCAAATTTCAATTTTAGTTCAAAGGCTCCAAAGGCACCAAACCCCTTTGGTCAAATTTAAATTTCAGTTCAAAGGCTCCAAAGGCACCAATCCCCTTTGGTCAAATTCAAATTTTAGTTCAAAGGCACCAAAACCCTTTGGTCAAATTTTATTTCATGTAATTTACACACTTTCGTAGATTAGATTTCTTGCATTAGATTAGATTTACTTTCCTGCATTGGATTAGATATTCTTTCTTGTGCATTATACTAGATTTACTTAGATTATAATTACTTTCTTGTAATTTCCTGGTTTCATATATTGGATTTACTTCCATGTAATTTACTGCTTTTATATATTAGATTTACTTTCATGTAATTTACAACTTTCATAGATTAGATTTACTATCATGTAATTTACTACTTTCATAGATTAGATTTCCTTTTTGTCTTTGATTCGCTAGCTTATATCCTCGAGTGCACATTGCATCTAGTAATCTACTCTAGTCACATTATGGTTGCAATGACTGGTTATCCACACAATCTGGTAGGATGGGTAGATTCCCATAAGAACACTTGTTTCAAAAAAATCATCAAAAAAATCAAACTAGTCAAAAAAATAAAAATCATCAAAAATCACAAAAACATCAAAATCATCCAAAAAAAATTAAAAAATAATAATAATCATCAAAAATCACAAAAAAAATCATCCAAAAAAAAAAATGAACACAACAAACAAACTTCATTCAAAATAACTAAGGGTACAACATAGTACTTATTGGTCCTGCACTCTTGACAACTCCAGTCACTCTGCCTACCGATGCTATTTCATAACTTCTATTCAATAATTGGTAAGACCTCCGTGTCATTTTTTCCCATCCCAAATGATCAAAAATTTTAACCTTCCAAGACGGCCATGGATTTTCAACCAAAAAAAATAATGTTGCACACCTGCCCAATTACATTAATCCCATATAGTACCTTTGGAGTCAATTACCTCATCACTGTCATCCATTTTATCTTCCACCTATTCACCACCTGAGGGGTAGACAATATTCACAATATTTCATCTCAAACAAGATCAATACCCAAACACCCATTATGGACTCAATGTTTGTCCAATAACCTTATCCGAGACTATCATTCACATAATATTAGCATATTTCTTAGCACAGTGGATCAAATCCCATATCTCATTAGTATAGTTTATACATAGTGATTCTAATAACATTCGCACAGTGACTTCGGTCACATTAGCATAGTGGCTCAAAGCCCATATCTCATTAGTATAGTTGTTAGCATACTTATTTCAAATGCACTCATCAATGACAAGGTTCATAAATATTCGTGCTTCCATAACTAGGGTATCCTACATTATTCTTAATTTGTAAAAATCTTGTGTTACCCTTCTCAAACCAAAAATCATTTTCACCATTTGTAAACCATTCATCATTATCCATCATTAATCCAGTGTAAGCACGGGATAGGGATGACTACGAATGATGACTTAAGTTGTATGATGAAAGCTTGGCTCAGGGTTTTGACAGTGCTTGTGCATGTATACCATCCTCTTGCTCAACTAAGGAAGAGGGGGTATATTTATAGATGTTGAATGATGGAGGGTGGCATAATGCAAATGATATGCAGGAAGGAATGGAGAGGAAATCTAATAATTTCCTCCACTTGAGTGGACACCCAATCATGGACATGCTAAACATCAATTAAGATTTTTAAACAATAGCATGTACATTTTTTATTATTTATTTATTT
The DNA here is from genome assembly GCA_028583015.1 of Wollemia nobilis. NCBI lineage: Eukaryota > Viridiplantae > Streptophyta > Pinopsida > Araucariales > Araucariaceae > Wollemia > Wollemia nobilis. Next base: position 10,838,222 of record JAQPPZ010000989.1, on the reverse strand, counting down.
TTAAATGGATAAATCTTCATCCATTTAAGTGGTAGTTATCTTGCATAGAATGTGGAATTGAAGTGAAGGGCATTATCCTTTTATTTTTAATTATTTTTGACAAAGGAATTTCTTATCTTTTAAGTGCTAATTGACCTACATGGGATGTGATGAAGTTGCAACTAAAGTGAAGTGGAGATTATTTTTGGGTGAGGATGATCTTCACCCATATGCAATCAGGATGGAGAAGGTGAGTTGGACTAGAGTAGACTAGAGACTATTTTTGGGTGAGGGCAATCTTCACCCATACGTAATCCAGATGGGGAAGGTAAGTTGGAACTGGAGTAAATTTGGGATGATGTGCACGTGGAATAGGAAAGGGGAACACTCTCATAATATCTATGGGCTAGATATAGGAGGGTGTGGAAGTGGGTAGCCTAGGTGTAATTAATTAATTAACACTTAGGTAGAGGAATACTAATTAATTTTAATTAATTAATTAGTATTAAATGAATGTATACTAATTAATTTTAATTAATTAATTAGTATTAAAGGTTGTGTGGGTTTCGAATCACAGTGGGCCCAAATTTTAGACTCCGGAGCTAAAAACCAATTAAAATATTTATATTAAATATTCGAACTAACCTTACATAAATTACCATCCCTTATATAGGGAATAGAAGTTATAGGGGAATAGGAGAGGGAGGAGAAGAAGTAGGCGGTGGATGAGGAGAGGGAGGCGGCGGACGAGAAGAAAGGAAAAGGTGGCATGGAGTAAGGGGAGGAAGAGGCATGGAGTGATAAGGAGGAAATGATGGTAAGGGATAGGGAATGTGGAGGAAGAGGAATGGAGGGATAAGGCGGATAGAATGGCGAGAATATAGGAGAAGAGGGCAGAGATAAAATAGGGAAAAAATATTATACTAAAAAAATCATGCCGACTAAACCTATGGCCGACAATTACAAGAGAGTTCACATTTAGGTCTTTTCTAAGCTACTTAGAAAAAACCTCTTTCACATTTGTAACATTCTCCCCCTTAAAGTTGAGAGGACTGACTATATAGTCTCTCAACTTTACAAATTGAGCTTTGGCCATTGCTTTGGTGAATATGTCAGCAACATTTTCCAAAGTATGGCAATATTGAAGCTCAACAACTTCAGTTTCCACCATATCTCTGATGAAGTGGTACTTCATATCAAAATGCTTTGATCTACTATGGTGGACAGGATTATATGCCAACTGAATGGCACTGATGTTATCACAGTATATTCTGGTTGGACCACTTTGCTGCTCTCCAATCTCTTCCAATACTTTTCGTAGCCATAGGGCTTGAGTACTAGCATGAGTGACTGCTATATACTCAGCTTCTATTGAAGATAATGCTACTACAGTCTGCTTCTTGGAACTCCAAGTTATTAGTCCTGAACCAAGACTAAAATAGTTCCCTGATGTGGATTTCCTGTCATCAATGTTGCTGCCCCAATCACTATCACTAAAGCCTTCAAGCTTGATAGTATCACTTTTGTAGTACTGGATTCCAAAATCCAATGTACCCTTCACATATCTCAAAATTCTTTTAGCTGCCTGCAAATGCAGCTCAGATGGGTTAGACATAAATCTAGAGACAAGAGATACAACATACTGAATATCTGGTCTGGTGTTGGCGAGAAACATCAAACTCCCAACAATGCTTCTAAAAGTGGTCACGTCAACTTTCGGTGCTCCGTCATCCTTGCTTAATTGGATCCCATGTCCAACTGGAGTTGCAACTGATTTGCATTGCTCCATAGCAAACTTCTTAATCATATCCCGAGCATATTTTAGTTGACAGATGAAGATCCCTGAATCTGATTGATGTACTTCCATTCCAAGGAAGTAGTGCATTAAGCCAAGATCCTTCATCTCAAATTCTTGCATCATGGAGTGCTTGAACTCCATATTAACTTTTTCATTACTACCCATAAAAATGAGATCATCCACATACAAACAGACTATGAGGATGTCATTACCTTGATTCAGGTAGTAGAGAGTGGGTTCATTTTTGCTTCTGATGAACCCAAAATCTTTAAAGTACCCATCAATGCATGAGTACCAAGCTCTCGGTGCCTGCTTGAGGCCATAGAGTGCCTTCTTTAGTTTGTAAACAAGGTGCTCCTTGTCTTCCTCTTGAAATCCCTGCGGTTGCTCAACATACACTTCTTCTATCAAGTAACCATTGAGAAATGCACTCTTTACATCCATGTGTTGGACTTTCCATCCCTTGTGTGCAGCTAAAGCAAGAACGGTTCTGATGGTCTCCTGTCTGGCTACAGGAGCAAAAGTCTCTTCATAATCAATTCCATACTTCTGAGTGAATCCCTTTGCAACTAATCTTGCCTTGTGCCTCTCAATGCTACCATCAGCATTGAACTTGGTCTTGAAGACCCACTTACATCCAACACATTTCTTTCCTTTAGGAAGCTTCACCAGCTCCCAAGTGTCATTGTTTTTTATAGAGGTTATCTCCTCTTCCATGGCATCTTGCCAAATCTTCTGAGTACATGCCTTCTCATAACTAGAAGGTTCAAGCTGAGCACTAGTCAACAAAGCATAGTTAACTAAATCTCCCCTAGGTTCCTGCTGGGAGACATCATCACCATACAAGTGCATATTTTCTAATCTTTGTAGAACATAATTCATTTCACTTGCTTGACTCCTAGTGTATCTTCTTGAAAAAATTTTATCCAACATCTGATATGATGGATGATGCTGGAGAGTTCTCTTACCTCTGGATGGAGAATCGATGTCCATTGGTGAGGAACTTACTGATCTCTGCAGAGAAGGACTTGGTGAAGAAGTTGAACTAGAAGATGAACTTGGGCTTGTGGGGGGAGACTTCTTACCTTTCTGTGGTGACTGCTGCTGCACCTGCTTAGAAACTACATCATTGGATTCATCATCACTGAATATTTGGGGCTTACCCCATTCTCCCCCTTCATCAAAAATCACATCCCTGGAAAGCACAATCTTTCGAGTCCTGGGATTGTAGAGTCTGTAAGCTTTTGTGTTCTCACAGTACCCTACAAATATGCATGCCTGACTCTTTGGATCGAGCTTCTTTCTCAGCTCATCAAGAATGTGAGAATATGCCAGTGAACCAAACACTCTGAAATACTTAACATTTGGCTTCTTACCATACCAGGCTTGGTAAGGTGTTTGCCCTTCCAAACTTGAAGTAGGACTTCTGTTCAAGATATGTACACTGGTCCTGGCTGCATCTGCCCAATATGAATTAGTCAAATGCTTCGTCTGAAGCATAGACCTTGCCATCTCCACAATGGTGTGATTCTTCCTCTCTGCCACACCATTCTGTTGTGGAGTGTAGGCAGTTGTGAACTGCCTCTTAATGCCATGTTGCTTACAGAAATTCAAAAACTCATTAGAGGAGTATTCTCCTCCTCTATCTGATCTAAGACATTTTACAAAATATCCACTCTCACTTTCAACTCTTGCTTTGAAATCGATGAAGCATTCAAATGCTTCATCCTTATGTTTCAAAAAATATATCCAGCACATTCTAGTAAAATCATCAATGAAAAGTAGGAAGTAAGAGTTGTTACCAAGACTTTTGGTCTGCATCGGACCACAGATGTCTGTATGCACTAGTTGGAGTGGATGACTGGCCCGCCATGCTTGTCCATGAGGAAATTTTGATCTGGCATGCTTGCCCAAGGCACACCCTTCACAGACTTCCTTACTATCCTAAACTTTGGGAAGTCCGGTTACCATTGCTTGTGAAGTTAGCATTTTCAAACTAGCTGAATTCAAATGACCATATCTCAAGTGCCATAGGACACTTGGATTGGTAATAGCAACATTTGCTAACTTATCTCCCCCTGGCTGGCCAAAATTTAAAGGAAACAATCTATTCTTTGACATTGGCACTTGTGTAATGATTCTATTACTATTATTTTTATCAAAAATGGTGCATTTACCCTCATCAAAAAGCAACTTGTAGTTCTTTTCTAACATTTGACCAACACTTAAAATATTGTGTTGGAGATGAGGTGTGTAATAGATATCACTTACTTTCTTGACGCCTTCTTTGGTTGGAACCGCCATGGCTCCAATGCCTTCAACCGCCAATGATTTGTCATCTCCCAATCGGATGTTGGATTTGTATGAGGAGTCTAGAGTAGCAAAGAGTTCTTCTTTGCCACTCATATGGTTTGAACACCCAGTGTCCAAAATCCATGTATCATTCATGTTTTGATCTGCCTGGCCATATGAGAGAAAGAGATTTGTGGCCTCTTCCTCTTCTCCAAAATTGCCAAATTGACTGCTCTGGTTGTTGTTGCTTCCTTGTGAAGGCTTTGACCAACAGTCACGAGCATAATGGCCAGGTTTGCCACAATTGTAGCAAGTTTGTTTTGATTTATCTCCTCCTTTTCCTCTGCCTGGTTGTTTCCCTCTGTTTTGTTGTCCTCCTCTATTCTGATTTTCACCTCTGTTTGAGAATCCTCCTCTGTTCTGATTTCCTCCTCTATTAGGAGTTCCACCTCTCTGATTATTTCTACCTCTACCTCTATACTATCCTCTGCCATGGCCTCTACCTCTGCCTTCATGAGAAGCAAAGGCTTTTTCATCTCCTCCATAACTTGTGGAAGGAGATTGTTGTAACCTCTCTTCATGTGAGAGAAGTGAACCAATGAGGGCTTCAAAAGACAGAGAGGTTAAGTCTTTGGATTCTTCTATAATTATGGCAACTGAATTCCACTTAGGAAGAAGTGTCCTCAACACTTTCTTCACTATAACTTCAGGCTTGACTTCTTCTCCTAAAGTGACCATCTTATCTACTACGACTTTTACTCACATGCAGTAATCACCAACCTTTTCACTTTCTTGCATTTTAAGAGTTTCAAAATCTCGTTTCAAAGTTTGTAGTTTTACTTGCTTGACTTGGTCACTACCCCTATAACTTTCTTTTAAAGCATTCCAAGCAGATTCAGCAGTTATAAAAGAAGCTATTCTAGGGAAAATACTTCTATCAAGGGCAGCTTGGATGTGATAAAGGGTGGAAGAATTATTCTTCTGAGCTTCCTTTTTAGCCCTTTTATCGGCAACATTCAAAGCTGCCCATTCAGCAGCAGTAGGTTCTGTATAGCCCTCTTCAATCACATCCCATAGACCTTTGCCTATCAAAAGTGTTTTCATTTTAATTGACCAATACTCGTAATCACCACCATTGAACTCGGGGATAGGAAGACTAGTATTGGATGCCATTTCAGAAAGCAGACTTTATTTTAATAGCAAACAAGAAGTACAAAGAAGTACAAAGAGATCACTGATTTAAATCAAATCTAGCCTTTTTAACATGCTCACTGATTTGGCATTCTTCTTCTTGAGGATCACCCAGTACTGGAGGGGCGAAGTTGTCTGCTTCGTCGTCACTAATGACTATGACTTCTGGTTCTGCTTCTGGCTCGGAATTGCTTCTGATGACTATAACCTCTGGCACTCCAGGTTCAGGTACCAATGGTACTGGATCTTCTTCTTCTTCTTCTTCTTCTTCTTCTTCTTCTTCTTCTTCTTCTTCTTCTTCTTCTTCTTCTTCTTCTTCTTCTTCTTCTTCTTCTTCTTCTGGTTCTGGATCAGGAGAGCATGGTGTATAGCTCTCACTCGATTCTATTTCAGGCACAGCAGGTGTATAACTGTCACTCAATTGTCCTTCAGGTGCTTCTTCAACCGTTTCGGACTCTTCTATTCTTTGCCCAAAAATATTATCTTCAGAATCCGCCTCGTATCCAGAGTCCGGTTTCCTCAGATGAGCAATTACTTGATTTTCCAACTGGCAGAAAACTATGTGAAGACTGGTCTGTCGGACCCTCTCGTCAAATGATTCCGGTGTCTCTCTTCTCAGGAGAGAGCAGAGTGCATTGTAGCATCCGGATGACCGGATCATCTACTCATAACAGATGAACTGAGTTATAGTATCAATTTTCACGGTGCCAAAAAAAACTTTATCACAAAAGTGTCTTTCCAATTTCTATTTTCCACAATTTTTCTCCAAAGTTTTCAATTAAAATTTTTATAAAGTCTTTTTTTAAAATTTATTTTTTTTTTTTATATCTTAATTTTTTTTTATTAATATTTTTTTTTTTTAAAAAATAATTAAAAAATATGATTTAAAACTATTAAATTAATTTTAAAAACTTTAATAAAAATCAAATTAAAAAAAAAACTTTTAATCAACCTTTTCAAAACTTATCTCTTGGTGGATCGAACCCTCGACCGCCTGCTATCATGCAAGGGAGCCTAGCCACTACACCACGCGGCACCTTTAGAAACCAATGCGATCCGCCTCCTTCTTAACAATTGGAACACGACGCGCAAAATAATAATAAAAAAATTCCTTTTTCAACCCGACGGGATTCGAACCCGGGTCTTATCCGCTACAAGCAAGCAGGCTTAACCAATCGCGTTGGGTGCTTGGTTGAGAGGACAACCAAGCCCACAATATTTATTATTCCCCGATCGTGAATGTTTGTTAAAAAAAATTAAAAACTTTATCCCACATCTACCAGGATGGGGATGTAAACAGGGTTTATAACCCTCAACTGGCGGCTTAAGAGTCGATTGCCTTTGGGCGATCACTGTGACCCTTCTGCCTCCTCACCAGTTAACCCCCTCGTGCCACGTGTTGCCTTCCGCCTCTTCCAACTCGGCTCCTCCTCGGCCTACGTGCTCCTCGGCTCCGACCAGCTCCTCCTTGGCCTGTGTGCTCCTCGGCTCCTGTGCCTCCGGCTTCGGCCTGCGTGCTCTACGCTCGACCTCACCTCTGCTCTATCCACCTGCTCCTCATCCTCGGCTTCGTGCCCGTGCCCCCTGGATGCTCTGATACCAGTGTGGGTTTCGAATCACAGTGGGCCCAAATTTTTGACTACGGAGCGAAAAACAATTAAAATATTTATATTAATTGATTCGAACTAACCTTACATAAATTACCATCCCTTATATAGGGAATAGAAGGTATAAGGGAATAGGAGAGGGAGGAGAAGAAGTAGGCGGTGGATGAGGAGAGGGAGGCGGCGGTCGAGAAGAAAGGAAAAGGTGGCATGGAGTAAGGGGAGGAAGAGGCGTGGAGTGATAAGGAGGAAATGACGGTAAGGGATAGGAAATGTGGAGGAAGAGGAATGGAGGGATAAGGCGGATAGAATGGCGAGAATATAGGAGAAGAGGGCAGAGATAAAATAGGGAAAAGCTATTATAATAAAAATCATGCCGACTAAACCTATGGCCGACAATTACAAGAGAGTTCACATTTAGGTCTTTTCTAAGCTACTTAGAAAAAACCTCTTTCACATTTGTAACAAAGGTGCTTATTTTTTGTGTCTACACAAAGGTTTCAACCCCATGTATTGTTTTATACAAATATTTTCATGTCAGTCGATATGCTTAACGCTTTAATAATTGAACGAATTCTTCATTTAGCCTAGGTAATTTTTGCCCCGTATAGTAATGTTACCACTAGAATTATTATCTCCAACCATGACCAACATGTTGTTTTTCCATCATCGTCCATGACAAATTATTATTTGTAGCTCAGTCTTGAATATATAGTGTCCTGATGGTGGTAAAATACAAAACAATAGCATCATCCTAAGTTATTGGAATTGCTTTTCCATGTGCTTCATTGACTAGTTGCTAATGAAACTCCTACAACATGATATGTTGTGAGACTTTTCCCAATTGATCTTGCTCACATGACTATTTGCACTACTGTAGTGCAACTCATTGGTTTTCCTAAGCAAAATTGTTTTAGATCCCTCTCTCGCATACTTAAGGTGGTCCCTAGTTTGAGATCTATTATGGAGGTGTTTTCACTGACCATCTCTAGTTGCATTCCATAATACTAGCTAACCACTATGACACAGTACCAAATCATTTGTTTTCAGTGTTGATCACTCATTGGTCCCATTACAACACATATCCCATATGTAGTTGTTTTCATTGCCCACATGGTTTGACCTATGTGAAAGGAATTATGGAAAAGTACAAAACACCAAACCAAGCCACAAGGATCAAGGGGTTGAAGCAACACCACATTAACCAAAAAAGAGAGACTAAAAAACAACAATAAGATAATGGAAGCTAACACAAAAACTATAATATCATATCATATGTCAGAATTGATTTTTAATACAATGGAGAAGCCTTGCTTAAATAGGCAAGAAATATCCACCATGTCCATAGGATCAATAAAGAGATAAGGATCAATATCCACTATACAAACAAGGAGGTGTGATATGATCCATGGAGAAAATATCTCAACCCTCCAAAGGTAATCAATGAGTGTAACTCCCTAGGAATGCAAAATATCCTCATAATATCTAAATAAGATAAAAATAAATATCCACACATAAAGTGGGTGGGAAAAATAAACTAAACTAATATAATGGAGTATAATTTTTTAACAATAATACGAATACAAATGTAAATGAATGAAATCAATTAAATTACTTGCCACTTTAGGAGGGCTAAGTCCTTCGCCACTAAGGAGGGCTTAGTCCTTGCGATTACACAAATTATTATGAAATATGAAAATATGATTAATAATAAATCAACCTACACTATATATAATGATAAATCAATAAATTAAATATCACTTGGAAATATAGCCGACTTGGCTATATTGGTATTGTAACATGGCTCCCCTCCTCGAAAAGCTTTGTCCTCAAAGCTGGAAATGTCTCAAAGATACTTTTTGTTTCCCATGTAGCATCTTCTACTGGTAGGTCCTACCATTTGATTAGAAATTCTTTGATGTGATGGGATCAAAGAATACGTGATCTGCTTTGCAAAATTGCTTCTGGCTGGAGATATATACGTCCTTCTTCATCAAGTACTGGTAGTTCTGATTGAGAGTGTACTTTTTGTCCGATCACCTTCTTGAGACATGAAACATGAAATACTGGATGTATACGGGATGAGGGAGGAAGCTCTAGTTGATATGCCACTTCGCCTATGCGGTGCACTATCTTGTAAGGACCATAAAATCTTGGAGCCAACTTCTGACTGGTCTTGATCTTCAATGATAGCTGTTTGTAGGGTTGTAGATGCAGGAACACCATATCACCTGTATTAAATTATCTTTCGAAATGGTGTGAGTCTTGTTGTTGCTTCATGCGATTTTGTGCTTGGACCAAATTATCTTTGAGAATGTTGAGCATTGACTATCGGTGTTGGAACCAATCATCTACTTGGGCCACTTTGGAAGATCCTGGAACATAATCTGCTATTGCTGGTGGTTTTACTCCATACAATGCTTCGAATGGAGACATCTTGATGGAATAATGGTATGAAGTGTTGTACCACCATTCTACTAATGAAAGCCAATGACTCCATTGATACTGTTTATCTTGAGCAAAACATCTTAGATAGGTACCCAGACATTTGTTAACTATTTTAGTTTGGCCATCTGTTTGAGGATGGTATGCAAAAGACATATTTAACTTTGTACCACTAAGATGAAATAATTCTTTCCAAAAATTGCTAGTAAAAATGGGATCACGATCACTTACAATATTTTTGGGCATTCCATGCAACTTGAAAATTGAGTCCATAAATACCTTAGCCACTTTGCTTGCTGAAAATGGATGTTGTAGAGCATTGAAGTGAGCATATTTGGAGAGGCGATCCACTACCACAAAAATTACTATTTTACCTTCTGATTTAGGAAGACCTTCAATAAAATCCATTGAAATATGTTCCCATTGGCGATCCAGAATAGGTAGTGGTTGAAGCAATCCTGGAGATTTGATTGTTTCACCCTTATTGCGCTGACATACTTCACATTCAGCCACCCATGTTTTGACCTCAGATTTTAATCCTTTCCAATAAAAGGATTGTTTTACCCGCATATATGTCTTCAAAAAACTAGAATGTCCTGCTGATGGAGAAGCATGTGATTCTTCAAGAATCCTGGATTTGATGGTAGAATTGTGTGGAATGTAAATGCGATTCTTTCTTCTTAATACCTTGTCATCATATGAAAAATGAGGATGCTTGGATGATCCTAGCATCAAATCTTGAATTATTTGAGCAGTTTTTGTGTTTGATAACCATTCTTCTTGGAGCTGAGAAACCCATTGGGAACAAGGACCCGAAATGGCATTGATAACCACTTCATCTTCATATTTATGAGATAATGCATCTGCTACCACATTTTCTTTCCCTTTCTTATACTCAATAACAAAATCATATCCCAATAATTTTTTTAACCACTTGTTTTGTTCTGGATAAGAAAATCGTTGTTCTAGAAAATGCTTGAGACTACTATGATCTATTTTTATGATAAAATGACTACTAATTAAGTAGTGTCTCCATTTCTCAACCGCATGTAGAATAGCCAACATTTCTTTCTCATATGTGGACCTTCCCAAATTCTTACCCAAAATTTGTTTACTCTCAAATGCCAAGGGATGCCCTTCTTGCATTAATACTACCCCAATACCTGTTCCCGAAGCATCACATTCAATCACAAATGGTTTGTGAAAATCTGGGGTTGCCAAAATTGGAGTAGTACACATTGCTTCCTTGAGTGCCATGAATGCTTGAGTGGCTACTTCAGACCAATGAAAAGCATCCTTCTTTGTGAGAGTTGTGAGAGGGGCTACAATTTTACCATAATTGCGCACAAACTTGCGATAGTAACCAGTAAGACCCAAAAAACCATGAAGTTTCTTGATGGTTTTAGGTAAAGGCCAGTCCTGAATGGCCTTAATCTTATTAGGATCCACTTTAACACCTTCATGAGAAATGATATGACCCAAATATTCAACTTCTTGAACACCAAAAGAGCATTTGGAGCATTTGACAAAATTTTTTTCCTTATGTAATATATGAAGAACCTTTCCCACATGCATCAAATGATCCTTCCATGTTTTACTATATACTAGAATGTCATCGAAGAAGACTAAGACAAATTTGTGAAGGAATGGATGAAAGACATGGTTCATGAGACTTTGGAATGTGGATGGGGCATTAGTGAGACCAAAAGGCATGACTAAGAATTCATAATGACCTTCATGAGTATGAAAGGTAGTTTTAGGAATGTCCTCATCCCTTACTCTGATTTGATGAAAACTAGAGCGTAGATCCAATTTTGTGAAAAATTTTGCACCATGCAATTCATCTAATAAATCATCTATGATAGGGATAGGGAATTTATCCTTGATGGTGATTTTATTGAGAGGATAAAAATCAGGACACATACGCCAAGAATTATCCTTACGATGGGCCAAAACCACTGGTGAAGAATAAGGACTAGTGCTATGATGAATGACTCCATGTTCTAAGAGTTCTTGGACAATATTTTCAATTTCTATTTTTTGAGGTTGAGGGTATCGATAAGGATGGATATTAGGAGGAAGGCTTCCTGGAACAAGATGTATGGCATGGTCATGAGATCATTTTGGGAGGTAGTCCTTTTGGTTCTTGGAAAACTTCATCATAGTTAGCCACAATATCTTGAAGATCCTTTGAGTGAATTTCAGGAATATCTTGTGCTTGCTTTTCCAAACAATTGATTTGAGCTATGAATCCATAACCCCCTTTCCTTAATATTTTTTCCATGTTGTGAGAACTCACTACCTTTGATGGAGGAGTTGGAATTCCTTGGAGGTGAATAGTCTTTCCATTTTCTTTCCATTCCACAAATAATTTTCTGAAATTAAAACTGATAGTGTCCAATTGTTCTAACCATTCAACTCCCAAAATAACATCTGAATTCCCTAAACTCATAACAAAGAGAGTTCCATGCCAAGTATAACTTCCCATTTGTATTGAAACTGAAGATGTTCTACCAATACATTGAGCATTTCCTCCATTTGCAACTAAAACTTGAAACTTATCTTGATTGGAGGAGTGAATGTGTAAGTTCAATGCCTTAGCAGTTTTAAGGTCAATAAAATTATGAGTACTACCTGAATCGATCAACACATTTATCCTCTTCTATCGAATGAATCCTGGTACCTTGATTGTATGGTGAGTTGTTAATCCCATAAGAGCATGTACTAAAATAGCTATAGTGTCTTCATCACATGTTGCTTCATCATGATCTATTTGTTCTTCAGGCATAGGTGACTCATGTGAATTGATATCCTCTGCTTCCTCTTCATCTTCCCTGTTATCATATTCTATTTGAAAGTTTTGTCTTGGTACACATGCTTGATATTTTGGATGATGATTGTGATATTTATAGTAGTAATATCTTGATGGTTGGTCATTTCTATGAAAGGAATTGTTGTGATATTGAGGATGATTATAGGAGTCACGTTTGAAAGATGTCAAATTTTGCACCTTTTTCTCAACCAGCTTAGCAATCCTTATAGTGTCATCCAAAGAGTATGGATCCTGTAAGTCTACTTCAATTTGAATATTCTCTTTCAACCCATGTCTAAAGGTTGAAACCACCACATCGGTTTGTAAATCTCCTGTATAAGCAAGAAGACTTGTGAATTCTAAAACATAATCTCTTACCGAGCCAGTTTGTTTAAGTGCCAATAGATGAACTATGTATGAGGATGAAGTCCCTTCATCAAATCTCTTGAGAAAAAGCTTCTTGAATTCAGGCCATAAGAGGGGTCTACTATGTTGATGTTTTTGCCAAGCGAACCATTGGTAAGCTTCAGTACCTAGTTTGGAGGAGGCATAAGGAACTTTTTCAGATTCAGGCACACGATATAGTTGTAAGATACCTTCCATTTTAGCTATCCAACCTCGTGGATCACCACCCTCAAATGTAGGCATATCAGCACGTGGAATATTAACACCTGTAGGCCATCTTGCTTGTTGATAAACTTCCTCTGTATCCTGATCCTCATTATCCTTTTGTCTATGGTAGTTATTTGGGGAATGAGGAGCTTCTTGGTTTTGTTTCTTCAATAATTGCTCCAACATTAAATTCATGGTGCTCATACTAGTCATTAGTTGAGTTATACATGATTGGACGTCTTGGTTACTTGCATTGGTGTTTTCCATTTCCTCATGTGTGAGATTTTCATGGGATGAGTTGGAAGGAGCCATGGGGTTAATAGTAGGATGGTTGGGGTCAAAGTTGTTAATGCGTAAAGGAGATTTGTATTGTGTACCTTTATTTCATGGAGGTCTTCTTGGTGACTTCGAAAGTCCTTCGTTTGTATTATCTGTGCTAGATAATCTTCCATTTGGTCCTTTAGTCCACCTGCCACTCATGCACTTGCTTTATACAATTTGAATTACTGCTAAAATTTATCAATAAGAAATAAAAATCTATCACAAAGCTTTTCTTGTAATGTTAGTTTCTTCAAAATTTACCTTTAATGTCAAAATTTTGATAATTCTTGCAAAAAAAAATGGGTTTGTTTTTTGCCTAATTGTCATTCCAAATGCGATGTGGATTTGTATTTTTTTCCAACGGCTAGTTTCTTGTTCCAACGATTAGTTTCTTGTTTCCAACGGCTATATTGAATTTGAATTTCAATAGTTATAGCTAGTGGTTGATAGGTTGGATTGTAACCCCTCATTTACTAGATGACAAGGGAGGGCTACTTGGTCTAGATGACAATACTAGGCCCCAATACTTCAGACCAAAAAACATGACCAGGACTAGATGATAAAGAATGATACCCAACCCGCACAGAAAAGGAACGATGCAACCAGGACTAGACGACACCCAAGACTAGATGATAATGAATGATACCCAACATGTACGGACAAGGTACGACATGGCTAGGACTAGATGACACCCAAGACTAGATGAAATAGGAATGACACCCAACACTATTGTACAAGGGATGATGCTGACCATGAGTACTACACACCAAGAGGAATCTTGATTGGACGAATCAAGAGACGACTAGAGACAATGGAAGGCACACAATTTACAAAACATGATGATGCACAATGGATGACTAGAAATGGCTAGAGATAATAGGAGGAAGGTAAGTGTGTGACCAAATTCACAATCAACTTACGATATAAGTTTGGTAATAAATCTCACCAAGTGTACCATACAACCTGTCTAGGACTATTTGTACGATAAACTTAAACGCAATATGTGAAAACCATGGAATAATCAAATTTTATCTTTAGTACCTTAGTATTTTATGGAATGATTCTTTGTTTATTTATGAAACGATGCAATCAATCCTTTTTTGCTCACGACAGTGATTGGTATTCATTTTAATCAATGTCCTTTACTTCACAATTTGTTTTATTAGAAATTTGATTTTGTATTCGCCACTCTGTCCTGTGTGACGAATCAACATTCAATATTTGTTCGAAATCATCATGATTCTTTATCGGTTGACAAATTTGCGTAGTCGCTATGATATCTTCTCCAATTCGTTTACTTCTTGATGAGATTTATAGTTTGTATGAGACATTTATTGTTGCTCCAGTGAATGGCACAAGTAATGTTAATATATTACTTGATTTTAAATTTCTCGCTTCGTTAACGCACCCTAATTTGATGGACGTCATCTTGATTTCTCATGTACGTAAAATTGAATGGTGCTAGACTTATTCAATTTCCTTTTATGGATACCCTAAAATATTTAGGGTTTTTATATACTTCATAAAACTGCCATGTCAAGCTTCTACGTGAATCGAAAATAAAACATATGCATCGAATGAATGTAACACAGCTAAATCTTGTGCAATTTTTAATTTCTAAAACTTTTGCTGGATCGCTTGGCGACAATGTTTAAGCACCTGTAAAAATTTGCTTTGATTCACCAACAACTAAATTTTTTATTTCAATAGCTTTTTGTATGTTGTTGATCTTGGGTGAAAAACATGCTATCTCACCAGTGAAACGATGTTTAAATTTGAGTGGATTATTCCTGCTTCCAATGTGCTCTATCCAGATAGCACAGACAACCTTATTTGTATCTTGGAAGACCAATTTTCCTCACAAGGTTACATGGGATCGTGGCTCTGATACCACTTGGAGCAGACTTTCTCAACAACAACATGAATAAAATGCAAATGAATAAATTCAATTAAATTGCTTGCCACTTTAGGAGGGCTAAGTCCTTCACCACTAAGGAGGTCTTAGTCCTTGCGATTACGCAAATGATTGTGAAATATGAAAATATGAATAATAATAAATCAACCTACACTATATATAATGATAAATCAATAAATTAAATATCAATTGGAAATATAGCCAACTTGGCTATATTGGTATTGTAACATATAAAAATAAAGTACCTAGATGAGCATGAGCTAGAGTCTAAAAACCTACTCTAACACAGCCCCCAAATGAATCTAAGGGTCAAAAATAAGTGGCATATCCATAATATGAGTCCTTGAAATAAGGCTTGATTAGGTACTCATGTACAATGTGTATCCAGAATCTCTTGAACCAGGAGGGAAAACCATGTGGGAAAAACCATCCAACTAGAAAGAGAGAAGAAGAAGAAAGGAAGGTGGCCTCATCCACACCCCCAAGGACAACTTCCTTCACCCCAAGCATCTCTCACAACAAATGAAAATGAGGATATGGGAAGTGTTTAGTGAAGATGTCGTCAATCTTCTACTGAGTGGGAATGTAGTCCAAGTTGATCACTCCATCTTGGATAAGCTATCGAATGAAGTGCATATGAATCTCAATGTGCTTGGTCCTTTTATGCTCAATAGGATTGCAATAAATATGTATGGTACTTTGGTTATCACACCAAAGTGAAGTATTGCACTAATCCTGTGAGAAACCAAGCTCTATGAAAAACTATTGAATCCAAAGAATCTCCTAACTAGCCAATACTATTGTCTAGTATTCTGCCTCTTTCAATGAAAGTGTAATAGTTGTCTACTTTTTGCATGCCCAAGAAATTTGTGAAGAACCAAGTTAGAAGACATAACCATAATGAGACCATTGAATATCAGCATAGCTTGTCCAATCAAAATTCGTATACCCAACTATAAATCCTCCCTAGAAAAGTGAAGCCCAAAATTTAAAGTCCCTCAAAGATACTGCAAAATTTGCTTAGCAACCAACTGCAAATGATATGTCAAGACAGGTGTGAGTTAAGTAAATCAAACTCCCAAAAAATTATTTGCAAATGGTTGCATCAACTCTAGGAGTAGAACATGTGGCACTCAACATAATACCTGACTGAAAAGGAGTAAGATATGGCTTGCAGTTAGTCATTCCAAATCGTTGAAGCAAATATAATGTGTACTTATATTGACAAAAAGATATCCCTGAATCTGATAGTGAAATCTAAAACCTAATAAAAAAGTGCAAAAGTCCAAGATTCATCATCTCAAAATGCTCGAAAAGAGGATGTTGCACAACCTAGATGTGTGAAGTAGAACTACCTATGATCAATAAATCATCAACATATAAGACAATGATGATTATTTCCTCTCTATCCCTCAAAGTGTAAATTATTGTATCATAATGGCATCTCAAAAATCCAAAATATAGAAGAAAAGCATCCATCTTCTCATACCAATTCCTAGGGGCCTGTTTGAGGTGATAAAGTAATTTTTGTAATCTGCACACCAATGAATAATCCTATACAAATATTAGAGGTTTCCCCATATATATATCTCTTCTTGCAAATATCCATGCAAGAATGCACTTTTCACATTCATTTGGTAAACTGCCCAACCTATGATGCAGCAATAAAGAGTACAAGATGAACATAATCCAACTTGGAAATAGGGGCAAACATCTCATAGTAATCAACCCCTCAACTTGCAAAAAATACTTCACCACAATTTGAGCCTTGTACCTATGAATAGACCCATTTGTTGCATATTTGGTGTGATACACCCATTTACATCTCACCATTTTTCTTCCTTTTGGAAGAGGAACCAAATCCCAAGTATGATTCTTCTTTAAGAAATAATACTCATCATCCATGGCATCATCCCACTCTTGAATGTCATGGGCCTCATCAAACCTATGTAGATTAACAGAACTTGCCTGACAAAGAAGACCCATGCTAGAAGTAGAAGTATTCCATGAAGATGAGAGAGCTTAAATGAAAGGTTTGTCTCCTCAACTGTAGTTTGAGCCCATATAGGCATGGGGACAACATGTGCAAGAACCTATACAACTATCTCAACAATATCCTCATCCTCACTATGATCATCATCAAAACAACCATCTTCAAAGTGAAAAGTAGATGAGGATGGAGAAGGAGTAGAAAGAGTGGGCTTAGTTGGAGAATAATGCTCATCAAACTGGACATGAGTTCAAAAAATAACTTCATGTGTATCTAGATCTAGTAATCTATAAGCCCTCATATCCTCATAATAGCCAAAAAAAAATGAGTCGCTTGCTCTTTCTATCCAAAGTTGTCCTTTTCTTATTCAAAACATGAGGCCATCCTTGAGTCCCAAAAAATAGGAAATAAGAAACATCAAGCTCAGTCCATATCCAAGACTCCTCTGGAGTCATCTGCTCAAGAGCTTGATGAGGTGTGCAATTTTGAATGTAATTCGCACAATTGACCTCCTCGATCCAAAATTTGAGAGGTAAATCTTGTGAGTGCATCATACAATTTACCATTTCCTTGTGTTCTATTTTCTCTCAGCTACACAATTCTATTTTGGTGTATGTGGGACAAAGTGTTTATATAGAATCCCATGAAGGGCCAAAAAATCTAAAACTCCCTACTGAAATACTCCTCCCATTATCTGTGCAAAGCTTCTTGATGCAACTCAAAAATTGATTCTCAACAAAAGTCTTAAAAACTTTGAATGTGGCAAAAACTTCACTCTTGAAATTGAGAAAATATACCTAGATTCTCCTTGAGAAATCATCAATAAAACTGAGTGCATACTTAGCTCCTAAAAATGAGTGGAAAAAACCATCAAGTCACTGTGCACCAACTCAATATGGGAAGAAGCTCTCTTGGACTTACCTTTGGGAAAAGGATCTTGATGTTGTTTGCCAAGTACACAACCTAGACAAACTCCATGAATACAGGAGACCTTAGGTAATCCAATTACCATATCATGAGTGCTTAAATCCTTCAAATATCTATAATTGAGATGGCCAAATCTCTCATGTCAAATATTGCTTTCTGAATCTACATGAGCCACCAAACAAGTACCTCCAAGTAAAGAATAAAAACCCTCAAAGTGATAAATATGTGATCTATGGTCAGCAACTTCTTGTGCAACAATAGATTGTGGGTCACTCAAATATCTAATCTCAACTCCTTGAGGTGTAAAAAACATAGTTTTACCCCCCTCAAAATGATAACTTTGGTACATAGAGAGAAAATTGGTGGAAATGTTTAGAACATAAAGAACATTCTTAATGCATCCACCATCAACCTGTATGTCACCTTTTTACTTAACTAAAATGGAAGAAGAATATCCAACCTCAATGCAAGATGTAGAAGTAGAACACAAGGTGGCAAATGACTCCCTGGATGAAGTCATGTGATGAAGTGATCCATAACCCAAAATCCAATCCTCAAAAATAGCCTTAGATGATTTCCCAAAAGCATTAAAAGCATTGTCCTTATAGTTTAAAGGAGTGAAGGATAATATTTTATTCCTAAAGTCTTACTCTAAGTCTTGTAACATTTTCCAACACTTATCTTCGGAATGACCATTGACTCCACAATATGAACAAGTAACATTTGATCTATTTTTTATTTTGGACTGCTTAGGTTTATGATTGGACTCTTTGGAGGAAGGCTCTTTTTGATGTGAATATTTGGTCTTTTGATGAAATGAATGAGAAGAGAAAGGATTAGGTTGGGACTTAGACTTGGATTTTTCCTTACCTTTGGAAGTGGAAGTGGAGGATGCAACAAATACCTTATGCATGCGATAGATGTTGGTGAATGTCTGCTATCTGTCTAGTCAACAAAATATATTTATATATGATAGGTTATTGTTGCTTGGTGTCATCATGCCTCTATATTTGGCTTATCATCACCACTTTTAGTTTTAATGTTGCCCTTCAACATATCACCATTGACCCATTTCTCTTTCCTATGGCAAACATTGAGATAATTTTAGAAGTCTTACCTTATAGTGGTTTACTAGAACAGACAACTTCCCCTCCTTTCTTGCACTTCTATATGATAGTTTTATTCTTATTCATGTGGTTGACTAATGATTTCATGGAGTGGGCATCAATATTTCCATCCCATATGCATAGGGCTTTTATCAGTACAGTTTTTAAATTCAATTTGTTTTATGTTACATGTGTTAAAGCACCAAGGCATATTATGAATTTTCAAAATTGTAAAGGGCATTTTACCCTTTTCTTTTTCTACCTGGGAGACCTATTTTTCATGGAAATTAAGGTGTTATCTTATTATAAATTAGCCTTATTTAGGATCATTGGAAAGCTCTTTTCAAGCCAGATCTAATACAAGCAATTTTCTTCCATTTTTTAAAGGTTTATTTTGACCTATGATGCTCTAAAGTTTTTGTTGTCCAAATTATGTTCTAAATTACTTGTATTATGGAGTACATTTTTAGTTGTATCTGATGTGTACCCGACATTCCTCATTATAATGCAAGTGAAACTAGTAATCAATGTTTTCCTCTATAGCACTTGGTGATTACAATGACTAGTTATCCATGCAATCTGATAAAATGAGAAGGTCACCATAATGACACTTATTCTTATAGGATTTTCTTTTGATAAATTGTATTCTGTTAAAACAATTTACATTTGACATCAGAACAAGTATTGTGACAATCTTGTTCTATATCCTATTCTATGGTAAGCTATGGTAGACTTGATCTTCACTTATCTCTTAAATTGGACTTCAATTTTGATTCCTGTATCCAAGACTACCCTCCAAACATGGTATCATTCTAGGGATAATCATAATACCATGGCATTTTTATATGTGATCAATAGGCATCACATAGGTTCTCCTACTAGTAGAGTTATTTTAGCCCTCTAGTGTTATGTCTCTCTCAGTGGATTTCAATATTTTAGCTTTTTATCTTGGTTTATATCTTCAAAATCAAGACTCAAAAATTTCACAAGGTAACATCACATCAATTGATTTTGCATCAGCATCACATTTGTTGGTCTCACATCAACTTCTACATCAAGCTCACTAGATACTTAGCTATCTCAACATTTCCATAAAATACTTGAGTATTCTTCTTTTGTAGCTCCTATTTCCTTCCTTCCTTTTCTTTGTATCTCATCATTAGATGGATTGTGATTCTCCTTCCCTTTTTTTATATGCACTAGATTCCAATGCTTCTATAGTAGGGAGGAATGATAGATATTAATAATAATATTTTATACTTTCATAGCCACCTTTATATCAAATGTAATATTGTATATTTTTACATGGCTACTTTTAGTTATACATGGCCACCTTTGATCACATACAACACCTATTAGTTTCATGTCAAATAGTTGGGCCTCTAGGTGTAGGTATAATTATCATTGTAATATGATCATGGCGATATATCTAGGTATTTATAGCCCATTTTTAATGTAAATAATCAACTTGTCATCATTTAATCCTTCTTACTTGGTGTCCATATCAGAAGAAATGTTTGTCATTGTACAAATGCTAATGAATAATGCAAAGGGGAAGCCACTTGCTCTTGACTTCAGTAATTGTATTGCTCAATGGATCCACAAAGGACTAATCAACTTTAGAGCAAATCAATAGTTTAGATACTGCTTATTTTTGTCCCATATTGTTTTATATTAAAATAGTTAGAAATTTAAACACTTGAATTTAATAAGAGGAAATGAAAAATGGGATGGAAACCCCATGATTGGTTGGACAGGAATTTTATAAGCACATCCCCCTATCATATATTCTCAAATAAGTTCATGGTTTCTACAATAGTTGCAATCAAGGGAGAGGATCCCAAATGAATATTGGAAGAGACCATAGATATCCTTAAGGTATAAAGAAAAAGGGGTTGATATTTCTTGGAGGAAGAAACTATAATTTGTATATTTGGTTTTGATGGAGAAATATTTATTTTTTCAACATATATGACCAATAGAGTGGCATGCATTAAAATATTAAGGTAAGCTAATTTGATACATTATGCATATGCCAGTGGATAAAATAAACTAAGATTTTATCTAAAAAGTGGTTGCGAAGCTAGAAGCAAATATAAAGTAGATAGGGTTAGAAATTCTAGAAGATAAATGGAGTTATGACCTTGATGGTAAATTTATTACATGGCTAAAAAGTGCTCATATCTCCAAAACATTTGAGCATGAATCAAGACCTAACCTTGAGAAATATAAAAGCAAGTAGGAAGGGGTCTTTCTTCCACTGTTAAAGAATATTTTCTTACAAAAAGAGCCTCAAAGAAAATTATATGAAAGGTTTTTATAGAAGAGTGAAAGAATTCAACCCTACGCTCACAATAATAATTCTCATGTGAAGGCCATTTAAATAGGTGAAATGGAGTGATAACAATATCTAAGCATGGTGGAGGGTCATCAAGAAACTAATCATATGGAAGCACCTTTTGGAATCCTAGACCATTATGAAGATAATTTTTTTAATATGAGCTACAACTAGGTACACCCAAAGGAGGTATTGACAAAATATAGATCGAAAGAAGACCATAAGAGTTTCATAAGACCATGATAAAAGGGACATAGGGCAAAGGAAATCAATAAATGAAGTCTTCCCAAGAAAATAAAAGTTAATAATTTAGAAATAATCATCAAAGGAGAAGAAACATAAATAATTAGCTCATAAGGGTGCTCCCCGAACTTTAAAGTAGATAGTTGAATCTAAGAAGCAAACAGAAGAAGAACAAATGCTAATGGAAGAAAATACCAAAAAAACATTAATTTCCATATCTAATAAAATAGCTAGCCCAGTAGAAACAAGAAAAGAGGAAATAATTGAACTTCCAACGAGTTTAGCAACCCCCCTAACTGAGTATCCAACATTCCCAAAGGTTATGAATGTATCGAAGGTGGTCCCAAATATAATCCTAATGATAACTAATAGCTCTAAAAGGCTCTCTAATATACAGATTGATTAGGTCAAGAAAGATTCACAATATTTTGATGTTGCAACTCCTCTTCAGTTGAAGTCATCATTCAACAAGCTCCATCTCACAAAATCACAAGGATTACATGCCCTACATTAGCAAAAAGAACAAATGAATCAATAGAAGTAGGCATTATTTATAAAATTATGAGTCTCAACCCAAATGGATTTCTAGTTTATCCCTTAGGATGAAACCTTAAGAATCTCAATAAAATATCCTATAACGACAAAGCCTGAAAATCGGATGATAGAGCAAGATTGGCAGGTAATAAGAAAAAAAACTTGACATAAAAGGTATGCAAACTAGAGATAAGATACAATTAAAATAGGAAATATAAAATATAGTTGAATAAAATTGTGAGACTCTAAGGTCTAAACTAAAAGAGGTAGAAGAGAAACTAGAAATGGTGAAAAGAACTTTGAATCACTCACGAGAAGAAATAAAAACACTTTGATAGTAGGTACACATATTGGTTGAATTCCTAGAAGGCCAACCCATACAACCCCTTATAATTACTAAAGAAGAGAAAATTGAAAGGATCTCAAGACAATTGATTGAGCAAGATACTAAATTTTGGTTAGAAAAATAAAGCATACAAAAGAAAAGGGAGAAGATTGAATGAAAAAATAAAGTTGAGCAATGGCATAAAGTGTAAGGTCTAATAAAGAAAGTTAATGCTACCTATTGGGATCAAATCATCAATGTAGCTCACCTACTCTACCATATATTTAAGTTTGTAAAGATAGTGATCAAATTAGGAGTGCATATTAAGCAAGACATTGAATACAACATGGCTAAAATTACTACAAGATTATTAGAGGATAAGATGTATCAAGAAAAGGTTATTCTAATAACTAAACATAAATTAGAAACCATGGGAATTTTTGATAGGGACGATCATGCAAAAAATAATTACTCTCATCCGTTAGGAGCAGATTGCACATGCATGTGAAGCCCAAGTTATGGCATTAGACAAAGTTACGATATGGTTCAATAATGAAGTTATATATTGTTATACAAAGGACTTCCTTCTCCCTATAATTAAAAGGATGAATTGATGATAGAGTAGGAATATATACAACTTTTGGAAGAATCCATGGAAACTTACCTTCAAAGAAATGGTCATAATCACTAGAATCAAATAACACAATGCAAGAAATTGAACCAATTCTTGATCCCAAAGCTTGGACCTATAAAATTGTTCCAAGAATTGGAAGCCTCCCAATAATAAAACAAATTGAATTAAAAACAACATATAGTCATTTTAAAATGATTCAATGTCCATCTGAGGAAGAATGGACAAAAATCAAAGAAGCATTGCAAAGACTCCTAGCCTGATGATTTTATTTTACATTTTATTTTCTTTTATTCTCTTTTGTAGGTTTTAAGTGTTGACTCCATGCCCAAGGATAAAGAAAATTTTGGGTTCTCATTCAAGCAAGCTAGAATGCCCCTATGAGATGCCAAAACTATAGTGATTTCTTACTACTAGTTTGCACCTAAGGCAAACTATCAAGGAAGGCAAAAGTTCCAATCTAGGGGGATCATAGTTTTGAATATTATAAGTAAAGTAGATAGCCTTAGATTTGAAAAGTTCTCAACACATTTTGAAATCAAGAGATAAAGATAATTCTTGATAATCGAAAGTAATATGAAGCTTATAAAATGAAGGAAAGAGAAACATTTACAAGTGTGATGATGAGGGAACTAAAGAAGCTTCCTTTCAGATAAGTCCAATGTTAGAAGTTTTGTAATATCTAACTAAGGCTAGTGATGAAAAATTTTTACCAACCTATAGGAATGCATTGTATTTTTAAAATGACTTAGAATGCATCAAAATTTTTGAAGTTATCACCAATATCTTAGACTAGCCAAAATGTATAGAACTAGAGAAGGGGTAGGTGAGTTGAGTTAATATGCTCTTACCTAGAAAGAACAAGGACCACCTACCAAATGTTATTTCAATTAAAGTGATTCAAAGTTTCATTTAATACAGAGCATGGTGATGGAAGTCTTAGATCTGACAACTGATATGACTAAGGTCACCTCATTCAATTTTCAAGATCCTTAAAAGAGGTAGCTAAAATTTTTAGACCCACCTGCAAATAGTTTTGGAGGAAAAATATCCCTATGGTATCTATAAATAATAGTAATTTAAACTATAAAAGGATCGGCAATTTTGTATTTTTAATCACTTGTAAGATTTCCTTTCATCTCTCTTTGTATAGTAGTTGGCTCCTGAGAAGCTTGTGGGTAAATCAAACCTCCATTCCAAACACAATATTCGTAAAATTTATTTGCATGCATATATATGGAATACCTACACATCATTTTTTGGACTAGCCATTTATGGTTCTCTATTGACCAGTCTCTATATGTGTGTGTATGTTCTCAAAGCTTTACCTATTTGATTTTTATCATGTATGTATGTGTGTATGTTTGTATGGGAGGCCTAGGCATCAATTTTTAGACTAGCCATTTGTGGTTCTCCCGTTGACTTATCGCTTTATGTTGTTAGCTTTTGATGCTTAATACTTAATGCAAATAACCACAAGATCTCAAATAAATTTGCAATATAAAATATATGATAATGGTAATATTTTAATCATATAAAACTCATATATAACTTTTGTAACAACTCATAAAATGGACACTAACAAATGCTCACAAAAATAGTAACATGATATTGAATAAAGGTCACATACACCACTTCTTCTCTTTACAATACTTAGTCACATATATAATAGAATGTGACTCTTCATATGGAGTACTCTTGGCCTTCACTCTTCTTCAGAATCTTCACTTTCTTATTCTAAGGACACATGCACTCTTACATAAAGGACACTTGTGCACATCTACACTCATAACACTTGCACACTTAACTACATGACACTTGTGCATTTCCTGCACATTATTACAACAGAAGACATTCACAATAAATTAAGCCCTTAAGTCATTACGATATAATATTTTTCAATATAAGAAGCATGGATAAGCCCTTAAGTCATTACGATATAATGCTTTTCAATGTGAGAAGCAAGAAATAGTCAATTAAATTAAACTAAATATAATTGTTTGAACCTCTTTAATTGAATATAATTGTTTGAACCTTGGACTTTTTAAAGAGGGGTTTAAACCTCTTTAATTAAATAAGGGGTTCCCTCTTATTAATAGGGGTTTGAACCTTGGAATTTTTAAAGAGAGGCCAACACCCTTACCACTGTGCTAAACTATTATTTAATAGAAATATTAATAAAACTATTAAAATATTGTTTAATAGAAACATTAATAAAATTATTAAACTATTGTTTAATAGAAACATTAATAAAACTATTATATAATATTTTTGGATTCAGGTAGTATGATAAACCCCTACGATCCAATGCATAAGCAGTCTCCTCCAACCATGACCTCTTAAAGTCAAAATTTGTGCTTATCAATAGGAAATTTAACACACGGCCATACACACCCACCCCCTCACACACTTAGTCTCCTCCAACTATGACCTCTCTTAAATATGAAAGTTGTGCTTATCAATAGGAAATTTAATACACAGCCATACACACACACCCACTCACACACTCACCCACTCAATGGTTTGAATCTTAAACCTCCCTAAAGAAATTCCAAAATCCAAACCTTTATGTTGTCTCCCTGAAACACTATTATATCGGTACCTTAATTATAGGTAACTATTATAAAGTACAATTTCATTTTTTTAAGCATGTAGAGTACTGAGCAATTGTTTTTCACTACTGGTCGAGTAGCTTCAAAATGGTTTCATGATTCTTTTATTCTTAACTTTGTTATATTAGCTTTATAATAACAAGTAAAACAATTATCATTATGAATCTTATGAGTAAATAAAAATGTTAAATGTTTGTGCTAACAAAATCATTGTAATAATTATATAAATTAAAATTATTTTTTATATTTAAGAAAATGTTGTTTTGGGTTGTGTTTTAATAGTATATTATAAGCCATATAAAAGATAATTGAAAGGAATCGATGTAGTATTTCGGTAATTATATTTGCAGGGAATAGGTCAATTGCTATATTCTTTTGTGTTATTATATTTCTAATAAAAAAATGGTTGATTATGTGTCTAAAGTTTTGTACACTTATTGAGAAAATTATTTTTAAGGAAATGATATATTACTTTCATTCAATAAAGATAAACATAATTAAAAAGAAAAAAAGTTTATGTTCAAAATTTGGTCTTGACCAACACCTAAATATTGAACAATAACAATATGATTCAAATAGAATGTTAGTCTTACAATGGCACTGAGAGGGGGGGGGTGAATCAGTGTAGCTATTTAAATTTCAAATCTACAACTCTTAAAGCTGAAGCAAGGAGAACTTAAAACAGATAAAGCAAATATAACAAGAGAGCATTCCATAACACACGATTTAATGAGGTTCACCAGTTTTGGCTACTCCTCAAAATTAGACTGCTTGGATTTCCATCCAAATCTAGCCTTTGCAAAGAACCAACTTCACAAATAGTTTACCAGCACCCACTGGAAGGAGCACCAACCCCTAATTTATCTGCACCAACAGAAAGGAGCACCAACCCCTGATTCCAAGCACCAACTTGGATTTTTATTTTGAATCTTAGATTGACATAAATATGCCTTCACTTTTACAAGACCCTTACTGGTTTGTAGCTCATCCAACCTCTCTTTCAATTCAGGAAACACATATTCCTTCTATGCACTTTTAGCCACACTCTCTCAGTCACACTCTATTAGCTGTGCTCTTTCTCCATCGCTCTTATCTTAGTAGTGCTCTATCTCCACTCTCTTTTTCTCTTTGGATACACACCTTTTTCTCTACCTGCAAAGAGCTCAACCTAACAGATCACTCTTATCACTCTGCTTACTATTCTTTGACAGCCTTCTCTGCACTTTGATAGCCTTATCTACTCATTTACGGCTCTCTGACAGCCTTCTCTGCTCATTTCGGTGCTCTGACATTCTTATCTGCTCTCTTACATAGTTCAGAGCTCAACCCTAACCCTAATTCTTAACTTACCGTATATGAAACATACACATTCTTGTAGCTCTCTTCAACAACATTTTTCTCAACACATATATTATTTTATAAGCGACACTTTCCCTCTTTATGGCGGCACACTATTCAGTTTTGAGCGGCCCTTTTTCTTCTGCACACAACTGCCATTTTAAAATAATATTTTCATTTTGAAACCCTAATTCTTCTATATCTTCCATTATCCCGCATGCAGCCTATTCATAGCTACTCCTGTAAGTAACTCCTTTATGACACAATATTCTTACACACAACCTATTAATAGTTATGGCTCGTCGAAACGACTCTCTGTCTATCTCTTGGTCTTTGTCTGATGACTTTTAGTAACCACCGCT
Source organism: Wollemia nobilis (assembly GCA_028583015.1). Classification (NCBI taxonomy): domain Eukaryota; kingdom Viridiplantae; phylum Streptophyta; class Pinopsida; order Araucariales; family Araucariaceae; genus Wollemia; species Wollemia nobilis. The sequence continues at coordinate 10,810,847 of JAQPPZ010000989.1, read as the reverse complement.
GCATGATATTTCTCTGTTTCGGTTCCTATAACTGCAGTAATGACTTATGTTCACTATTCTTATTTAACTGCATGATTTCTATCTGTAACGCACCTGTAACTATTGTACTAACTTCAGTTAACTCTTCTTATTTTGGCTGCATGAATGTATTCTGTAACTGCCCCTTTTACTATCATACTGTCTGTAGTTCACTGTTACATTTCTTTGTTTCGGTTGAGTTCTCTTCTTAGCTCGCGCCAAGGCGACCTGTCATGAAATCACGACACTTCTACCCCTTTGAATTTTTCTTGTCGTTTGACCACGAAAACATGACATGCCACGATATTGTGACACTTTTCGCCTCCTTGTCCTCTTCTTGGCTTGCACCCGCGAAAACACATGTTGCGATATCGTGACACTTTTTGCCTCTCGTACACTCTTCTTGGCTTGCACCAGCGAAAACATGACATGTCACGAAATTGTGACACTTTCACTGCCTTGTGCTTTTCTCTGCTTGCACCCGCAAAAATAGAACATGTCATGAAATCGCGACACTCTCACTGCCTTGTCTCTTTTCTTGCCTTGACCCCACGAAAATAGAACATGTCACGAAATCGTGACACTCTCGCTTCCTTACTCTCTCTCTTCTCTTCGGGTCGCGAAAACCCGACATGTCGTGATATCATGACACTTTTTCTCCTTAGCGCTTTTCTTCCCTTCGGGTCGCGAAAACCTGACATGTCGCGATATCGCGACACTTTTTCTCCTTAGCGTTTCCTCTTGCAAATTGTCACGAAATCATGACACTTTTCTTTGCGAGCTCCTTCTCTCAAACATGTCATGAAATCGCAACACATTTTCATCCGTACTACCTCTCTTACAAATTGTTGCAAAATCATGACACTTTTCTTTGCGAGCTTCTTCTCTCAAACATGTCACGAAATTGCGACACATTTTCATCCATACTGCCTCTTTTGCAGATTGTCGTGAAATCGTGACACTTTTTTTTGCAAGCTCCTTCTCCCCGAACATGTCATGAAATCATGACAGTTTTCTTTGCTTGCGCCTTCTCTCCAAACATGTCACAAAATCACGACAGTTTTTCCTGCATGCGCTTCTTCTTCAAACATGTCACGAAATCGCGACAGTTTTTCCTGCATGCGCTTCTTCTTCAAACATGTCACGAAATCATGACAGTTTTTCTTGTGCTTTCTCTCTCCTCAAACATGTCGCGATATCGCGACAGTTTTTCTTGTGCTTTCTCTCTCCTCAAACATGTCGTGATATCATGACAGTTTTTCTTGTGCTTTCTCTCTCCTCAAACATGTCACGATATCGCGATAGTTTTTCCAACTTTTCAACATGTCGCGATATCGCGACAGTTTTCTTACTTGCCAAATATGTCACGATATCGCAACAGAAAACATGTCGCGATATCACGACAATTTTCTCACTTGTCTTTTTTTCTTTGATCCTTTGAATCTGGGCCACTTCTGTCTTCTTGGAAATTCACTGTACATGCTTTGACTGCTTTGAACTCTTGTTCACTTCATCAACCGATCTATCTAATGACCTCTACACTCCTTTCCATTGCATCAACCGATCCTCTGTTTGTGTTGACAACAATGACAATACTTTGGCTGCACCTTGCTCATCAATGAACTCTTGTCCATTATACTTTGGCTGCACCTTGCTCATCAATGAACTCCTATCCATTGCACTTTGGCTGCACCTTGCTCATCAATGAACTCCTGTCCATTGCATCAACTGATCAACCTGACTATGTTGACAACAATGACAATACTTTGGTTGCACCTTGCTCATCAATCTCCCCCTTTGGAATTGTTGGCAACACACGTAATTATGTGCAATTACCCGTAATTATTCTCCCCCTTTGACAATAATACCAAAGGGTGGCTGCAAAACTCCCCTTGAGTCCATGCACAACATTCTCAGGCAAAAATTATTACAGTTAGCAAAAAGCATAAACATGAGCAATATGATAAACAGATGCATAAATGCTCCCCCTGATAATTTGATCTCGATGGCTAGTCAATTCTTAGTCTATTCTTGGAAATATGTGACCACTTCATTTCACTGTTTGACAACATCATGATAAGCATAATAGGCATCAACAATATCAATAATGTGAATAGCAGCAATAACCAGTGAATGACATCATCACTGTCAACTTCACCAATATAATATGTGTAATAACATGGTTGGACTATTGTCTTCTGAGTACCAACCCTTTGTTGCTCTACAATCTCAAACTTGTCCATTATTAGTGAAGGCATACACTGATTGTATATATCCAACTGTTTCTTCTGCAATGCTGGCAGAATCTGCAAATGCATCTTGGATATTCTCAACAAGCTTGAACCTAATGTCAGTTATTTGTTTCTCTCTTCAGTGAGAATCCAGCAGGCTACCTCAATCCACTTTCAACTCTGTGTAAGCATCAAATACTGTACTATAGCACAACCAAATTCCTTTTTATATTTACAACCTGATCTATGTTTTCTATAGTTACTGTAGGTCACACCTTACTTTCAACTGTGCAACAAATTAGGAGAAGACATTTTGTCAAGCACTTTATAGCCAACCATAGTGCCCCTTACTCAACCTCATACTTCTTAACCTCGGATTGGCATTTTATCAACAGTTAAAATGAAACTGTCTGTGAATTAAATAATTTCACCAAGGCATCATGAAAGATCTCACAATCTTAATCATCAATGTGTCGAACAAATACATGTTGCTATTATCGAAACACAAATACACAGCTAGGGCAAGCATTCTTTCATTAAACAAAAACAATCTAAACTGTTATAATCCATAGCTATGAATAGTGGCAGTAAGAACCATCAACAGAACAACAATGACATAAGCAATACTACCAATGGTGATGATTCTCAATTCAATCACTACCCTTCACGGTACTGTTGGTCATCAAATCCGCCTAGGTAAGGGTTTTGTGTAAGTGTACGCGCCCTAGACTTGGACCAACATTGAAAGGCCGAAGGGAAGAGATGCCCCTCATGCCAATCTTCGGAGAAATGTCGGCTCCTACGCTAAACTACTTGGGTGTTTTGAAGACAAGAGTGCAGGAAAGAGATAAAAGGGATAAGGGTTAGAGAAATAAAATAAAAAAGGGTTAAGTGCAAAGAGATTAGTGATTTCAGGTGGGAGAGAACAAGAAGCACGATCGCTAACAAATAACTTGAATAGCAGCAAGGAACACCAAGAGTAAAATAAAAAAAACGTAGTATCAACCTTCCTATGTATCCTTTCGAATGAGTTTTAGGACACTGTCCCCAATCACACACCAAACATAGAGTTTAGCATCCAGCATACAAATGAGGAGAGATAGAAGAATCAAGCAAGGCAGGCAGCATAAAAGAAAGCCAATACAACACTTTTCTACTCCTATGTATCCTTTAGAGCGAGTTTCAGGACACTGTTCCCAATCGCACACCGGACGCAGAGTTCAGCATCCAGCATACAAATGAAGAGAGATAGAAGAATCAAGCACAGAAGGCAGCATAAAAGAGAAGAATTAAGCTCAAAGTCTCTTAGTATTAATCGCAGGACATCAAGTTACAGCAGCTTTCTAGCAGATAGTTCCCCCCTATTTTCTATTACAATGCCTGGGTTTTTATAGAGGACTCGGGCCTCTGAATCATAATTACATAGCAAAGAAAAGTACACCCTCGAGCTCTGAGAATTTGGTCTTCCTCGACTCTTGTGACTGAGCTTTCAAATCTATTACCAAAATTGGCAACTGTGACCGGGTCAACCATGGAAAGGTGCATTGATGAGCCATCTAGACGTCCTTGGTCTCTGGGTGAAGTGCTTGAGTGGCTGCCATGCTCACCGGGTTCTCCATCATGGCTTGATACTTCGCTTTTGATTGCTAAAAATGAGCAGCAGGCATGTTGGGCACGAAAATTTGCATTTATGAGGCACTTGATCACCTCGGGAAGATACCCAGCTTGGGACGTGTGCCCGTGAAGCGCTTCGCTAGGTCTTGCTTCGCAATGGTTCTGGGCCAAAGCGAAAACTCTTCCTTGGATTATACTTCGCAAAACTGAGCTTCACAAAACTGCTTCGGGGGTGAGGAGTGCCGAAGCATATTTACTTCGCAAAATGGGCCTCTTTATCCTTGCCACTTTGTTGAAAAAATTGCTTCGCTGACGCTTTGGAGAAATACTTCACTGCGATCCTCCTCAAAATTGTGGTTCGGAGAGATTTCGACCGAAACACATTCCTGCCTTCAAAATGCTTCATTTCTCTTGGCTGCCAGAACTTCGGCTTAAAATGCTTCGAGCGAAAACTAGTCGAAGTGAATGCTTCGCTAGGTTTTCCGTTGAAGTAGAAATGGTTCGGGTGTGAGGAGACCCGAAGTAGATGCTTTGGCAACTTTCTGGCGAAGGATTCTTCAATGCTTCTTTGGGTTCTGCTTCGCTGGCCCTCTAGCCGAAGTAGTGTTGGAAATGCTTCGGGCCCGAAGTCCTTTTACCTTGGTCAAACTTGAATCGTGGCCTAGACTTTTCTCCTTCGGCGAAGTTGCTCTCCTAAATGCTGCTTCGGATGATTTTTGCCCGAAGCAGTATTTTGAAATGCTTCGGGCCCGAAGCCCTTTTCATCGATCCTCTTGTATTTTTCTTTGGCAAAACTACTTCACAACAAATTCTACCCGAAGCAATGCTGGAAGCGCTTTGGGTGCGAAGCTCTTTCTTTGGCCAAAACTACTTTGCAAAGTTTTCACCCGAAGTAGCACTGTAAATACTTCGGGTGCGAAGCAGTTTCATTTTCATTTTTGGTGAAGCTCTTTTCTCTAGCTTGTTCGATAGCGAAGCTTTTTCTCTTTCTACTTCTTATACAAAGGGGTGGCTTTGAAAGCCAAAATTGCTGCAACTTTTCAAAATAAAAATAACAAAGCAAAAACTTTACACAACACTACACAAACTTGTTTCTTTTCTACCCCTTGAGAAATGTGACAAAATTGTCAACATTCTTGGTGGCTCGTGGGGCAACAAGCTCGTCTCGGTGGGAGGACCCTTAGTCTTGATCCATTGGGCCAGAGTCTTTTCTCTATCCTTATCCTCCTTCTTCCTCTGGGAGTGCCTCTGCATCTGGTTCTTGCTCTCCCTCTTCTTCTGCTTCTTCTTCCTCTTTTGTTCCTTCATCTGTATTTGATCGAGCTAAGAGTAGCTTTTCAGCCAGAGGGTGCTCTTTTATTGAAGATAGGTCTGTTTTGGAGAAATTTGAATCTCTAGCCAAAGGTGTAAACAAATATAAAGAACTAGCAAGGACAGGTTCGTTTGACGACTCTAGGATGGGTGTAGCAGGGGCTTTGGTGAGCGGGACTATGCTTTGAGTTATGGGAGAGTGGGCTATGAGGGTTGGTGACTGCGAAGTGATTTCAACGGGTTTATCTTGGTTAGATGACTTGAGAGGAGTGAGGCTAGGCAGGATTGGGCTGGCGATGGGTAGTTTCTGAGTGGGTGATTGACTCTATGGGGAAATAAGAGGTTGATGAGGGCTTCCACTCGGGGCTGTCGTGGATGTTTCAAAGACTGAAGCGAAGGGAAGAGAGTGCGTACCTACATGCCCTCCTATAAAAGCGGTTGTGGTAACTTCTTGAGTGGTCGGATCTTGTGTCTCTTGGAAGAGAATGCAAATTATATACAGTATATATATATATATATATATATATATATATATATATTTTTAAAGGGAATTATCTTTAGCGATGGAAAGTCTTCAGATGAAGACCATTGACAGAGATTGGCAGAACTTGTCCATCTGCATCTTTGAGGATGAATGAATTGGCCGAGTTTACCTTCATAATTTCAAATGGCCCATCCCAAAAGTTGTCCATCTTGTCATGATTTCCAGGCTTGGCCTTCCAAGAATCCCACTTCAATACTAGGTCTCCCACATTGAATGTGCGATCAGATGATTTTTCCTTGAACTAGTCTCGGATGACGTGAGTATGCTTAGCTAAGTCCTGGTATGCATCTTTGCGATCCTCCTCCAATCGCAGCAGCTGAGCTAACTTGTTCTCCATTGGACTAACTCCATCTTCTACTTCCAATAGCCGTAGTGCAGGGATCTCAACATGGATGGGTAAGATGGCCTCCTTGCCATAGACCAGCACATAAGGCAAAGTTTTGATTGACCTTTTGACAGAAATCCGATCAGCCCACAAGGCTCGATCTAGAAGGAGATGCCAAGTCCTTTTGTTTGTCTCAATGAGCTTCCTTAGCATTCTTAACAGAGACTTGTTGGTGGATTCTGCCAAGCCATTGCCTTGTGGATAATAATTGGAGGATACTTTATGATATATCTGATACCTGTAGAGGAAATCATTGATTTTCGTGCCTGTGAAGCCAGGGCCATTGTCTGTGATGATTGCTTCGAGGATGCCAAACATGGTGATCAATCCTTCCAAGAAGGTGACTACAGTCTCTTGATCTGCATGTTTGGTAGGAATCACTTCGGCCCACCTGGTGAAGTAGTCTGTTGCTGTCAAGATGAACCTATGTCCCACAAAGGAATTTGGTGATACGACTCCTATAAAATCCAACCACCATTTTTGAAAGGGTGCCTCTACTTGTATCGTACGAAGGGGCATTGTAGCATTTTTGTTTCGGTCAGTGAACCTCTAACACTGCTCGCATTTATGACAAACTGCGAAGGCGTTGGCAAAGAGTGTGGGCCAATAATAACCCACCCTAATGATCTTTAACGTTGTGGTTCTCCCTGCAAAGTGACCTCTCGATAGTCCTGAATGGAACTCTCCCAGGACTCTCCTTTTATCATTGTCCTTGATGCACTTAAGAAGGACACCATCAATGTTCCTAAAAAATAGGCTTTTGGGGCACAGAGTGTATCTGGAGGACCGCATCTTGAAATGTCTTCATTGTGATGCATTTAGATGCAAAGGACACTTTTCAATGTTGAAATAGCATATTATCTCATCGACCCAATACTTCTTGTCTTCTTCGTAGTTAGCGAAGCATTCTTCAACTGGTAAGTCATCCTTCCAAGATTCTGTCACTTCGGCCGCAGCGCTCTTTGCCAATTCTTGACACAATGCACGACCGTGAACCAATTTTGTGGGCTTTATCTCAATGTCAAACTTCTATATTTTTTTCACCCAACCAGCTCTTTTACTTCCCAATTCTCCTTGGATAATGAAGTTACGCACATCGGGGTGAATGACATAAATAGTGACTCGAATCTAAGAGATGAATTGTTTGAACTTCCTTAGTGATTTCATTACTGCATGCACCTGACGCTCTATGAAATTATATATTTCTTCATGGGAATTGATCACCTGACTTAGAAACATGATGGGATGCTCCTCGCCATCTTCTCCCTTTTGCATTAGGACAACAGCGTAGCTCTCGGGCTCTCCTATGACATACATGATGAAATCTCGATTGTAGTCTGGATTGATGAGGATTGACGCCTGAGCAATTCAATTTTTAATCTCTTCAAAAGCTTCTTTTCTTTCTTCGATCCAGCTAAATTTGGCACCCTTCTTCAGGAGTTGAGACATTGGCTTGATGACTTGGGCGAAGTCGGGGATGAACTTCCTCATGAAGTTAATCTGGTCGAAGAAATATTGAAGTCCTTTCTTGTCTGCGAGACGTGGAAGCTTCATTAGAGCCTCAGCTCTGTCAGGATCTACAACGAGGCCTCTTTTTGATATCACGTGTCCCAACAACTTTCCTTCGCTGACTGCGAATATGGACTTCTTTGGATTAATTGAGACGCTAAACTCTCAACATTTTTTGAAAACTTGTTGTATATGTGTGGGGTGGTCTTCCCTTCTTTGGGAGAAAATAGTCATGTCATCCAGATAGATGATGATAACCTTATTTAGAAGCTCACCAAAAGCAAGATCCATTGCTCTCTGGAAAGTGGCCCCGACATTTTAAAGGCCAAACGGCATTCGTTGGTAAGCGAATGTCCCCCACTTGGTGGTGAATGTCATCTTGTGTTGGTCTTCATCCCTGACCCAAATCTGATTGTATCCAAAAAAACCATCGAGCAGAGAGAAGCGTTGAGCTCCAGCCATCGAGTGCAAAATTTGATCGATTTGTGGGAGAGGATAGTGGTCCTTGAGGGACGCCTGGTTTAGATTGCAGAAGTCCACGCACAACCTCATATCTCTGTTCTTATTTTTTATTGGGACCAGATTTGCTACCCATGAAGAGTTCTTGATGGGGTATATGATCTTTGCCTCGAGCATCTTCAGGAGTTCGGCTTTCATCAGGACCTCGATCTTAGGATTGATCGGCCTCTACTTTTTTCAAAAGGGTCTGACCCCTTCTTACAACTCGATTGTGTGTTGAACCAACTACCAATTGTATCCTTTGAGATCTTGATAAGACCAAGCAATTATGTCAAAAAACTTTTTGCATAGATTCTGTATCTGTTCTATCTCCTTCGAAGTGCAGTCAGTTCCCACCTTTATTACTTTCCCAGGTTTGAGCTCCAAATCCTGATACTGTTTCTCATGGACTTTGATCATGTGAGAGAGAGATCGGTCATTTTGATCAAAGAGGCTCTCAAGGGTGATTAGTCCCTTAGGAACATGGTTACTCTTCAATTGAATCAGTCCTTCATATTCTTCTTCATTAGAGCTTCGGTCTTTGACTGTCGTGGCTTCTTAGATCATGAAATTAATAATCTGCTCATCGTTATCAAAAACTTGCCAATGTAGCTCCTTGTCTAGGATAGAGGGCCTGTAGATCATCCTCACAACTCTGGGCTTGTGCACAATGTCTTCTACTAGAGAGTACCTGGCTACGATGGATGACAGAACATCGGCATGTTGGTTCATCTCTCGTGGGATTGACTACAGATTGAGAGATTCGAACTGATCGAATAGGTCCCATACCCTGTTGCGGTATGATTTTAGATAATGCTTTTTTGAAGTACACTTATTTGTGACCTGGTTGCAAACCAGTTCAGAATATTTGAATATTTGGAGATGCTTTATGCCTAACTTGTCAGCTTTCTTAAGTCTTAGGCATAATGCTTCGTATTCCGTTGCATTGTTAGTGTAGCTCCATGTCAATCGGTAGCAATATTTGCTCTTCGAAGGGTGAAACTAGAATAATCCCTGCCCCAGCACCATTTTTACGTCGGACACCGTCGAAGAACAGCTTCCATAGCTCTTCCTGGGCACTTATTCTATTCCCTGGTTGGGAGTGATTATTAGGCCTGGCGATCGCATAACAACCTATCTCGGTCTCCACCATGGCATTGAAGTCTACCAATCAAAACTCATATTCATAGCTCAATTGTGCAAGAGACTCTTCGATCAGGTCCACCTGCTCTATCTCCTCCACTAGTGCATTCACTGGTTTGCTACTTTCTTCTTCGGACATCTTCTACACAAGAAAGGAAGAAGGCTTTTCATTGTATATTTTTACCTTCTTTCCTTTGAATGGAACCTCTAGGTGAGAGTAATTCATAGATAGATACCCGCCCAGTTTATCCATGAATTCCCTTGACAAGCACATACTGAAATATGGCTCCAAGTCGACTACAACTACCTCTTGTATAACTGTAATCTGAGGCATCTTATGTAGTCGGATAGGAATGTCCTTGATCACTCCCATGGTCTTCACTATAGTACCATCAAATTGGAGTACACACTAGCTACTTCATGTATACTCCATTCCTATTTCTTCGTAGACTGCCCTTGGCATGACTGTTGTAGCGGCCCCAGAGTCGATCATGCAGTTATGTACAATATACCCTTCCATTTGTAGGGTTAGGTAGAATGGAGGTGGTTTGTTCTTCCCTATGATATATGTGGATAGGGTCTACACAAGAGCAAGTGATGCTGCCTTTTTTTATTTAATTGTCTTCAATGATTTTTGTAGCAATTCCACCTGTCCAGGTAGTTGCAGTGCATTGTACAAGTTGATCTTGGCTGGGATCTTTTTCAATTCCTCTACGATGTTGTATGCCAGAGATTTGAGCACTTTGGGTTCCTTTATGGGTTCGTACCGGGTATGATATTGCTCTGTAGCTTCAACTCTTTGTCGCTTGGTGAGGGAAGGAAACTTGAGCTTTTCCTTAGCTTGCTCCTTAGTTTTTGCCTGAGGTGGTTTGGCAGAGGCCTTTTGAGCCTTTTCTTTGACTGGTGCATGCGAAGAAGCTTCGCTCATGGCCAAAGTAGATGATTTTCCTTTCTCAGGCCAAACTTGCTCTTTTGCAAGAGCCTTCTGAGTGACATCCGCTCCTATTGCCTTCCTTCCTCCTCTGGTAAGTACTGCAACGGGCTCCTCCTCGCCAATTTCCAGGTTTCGACTCATCTGCCTAATGACGTTCACTTGACCACTGTGACTACTATTCGCCAGCATCTGTACATAATGTTGGTGCAGGGTGCAGGTATTCTCTTCATGTGGATCGTTGCACATGGAGCACCAATATACATAATCAGAAGTGCTCGGAGCTTCATCAATTGCATCATTTCTCGCCAAAGCCTTCCCTTGCTGGACTACTTGGTCCTTGGTAAGTGCAGGCATAAGATAAGGTCTTCTCGGTAGGAATTCTTGCTATGCTTGCTTCTTCTTTACAATGGTCATGTCATTTGACAACATCTGAACCGTAGAGTTTAGAGACTGCATCTCTTGTAGAATTTTAGTCTGTATATCATCAACTTTTGAAACGAGCGGCGATGGAGCCATCAACGGTATTGGAGGAAGAGCGGGGTGTTGAGGTGATGCTGGCAGCACAAGAAAATCTGAAGTGACTATGGGTTGTAGAGTTGAAAATGTAGGGAAATAAATTTGCGGGGTAGTGATTTGAGACACGACAGGATTCGGGTTCCAAGATGAAATTGGGAGTGTAGGGGTTGTGGAGATTTGCGAAGCAGTTGTGCTTGCATACTGGAATTGTAAGAATTTGAGAAGTATGGGTGTTGGCATCCTTTGGGGAAGCTTACCCATAGTTATCAAATCCATTTTTGCTCTCTTGGCTAACTCATACAACTCGAGAAAGGTATTAACGTTATAATATCTTACCATGAGACTGATATCGGGATTGAAAGCTCAAAGGAAATAGAGTGTTGCAGCTTCGTCGTTTGGTCGAAGGCCAACTGGCACTCTCTGCCAGGTTCGAGCAAACCTAATATTGAAATCTGTGATCTCTTCTTGCGGATGTCTCTTGATCGAAGTGAACTGATGCAAAAGAGAAGTAGGATTAAAAGACTCATTGAAGTTTCCTATCATTTGCCTAGCTAACTGGTCCCATCTTGTAATGCTATCGGGTGGTAGAGCTCTGTACCAATAGAGGAGTTTTCCTTTAAGGGAAAGTACCAGCAGCTTTACCATAATTTATTCTTCTGTAATGTCATGGATCGCCGCTAGTGATATTATGTCTTGGATATGCTCTAGAGCGATTTTCCCAGTTCCATCGAATGTTGGGATCTTCTTTATGGCAGCAGGCGGCACTTGTCCTTGCCCTGCTAGATTTAGTGGTGATAAGGAATCCCATGCTGGGCACAACCTGGGCAGCTATGGCTACTGCATTTGCTGTTGTGGTTGTTGTTGTTGTTGTTGTGCCATACTTGCTCCTGTATTTTGAGAAATAGTAATTCTTGAAGATCCCCCTTGACTGCTAATAGGACAACTAATAGGAATGGAGGGAATAGGATGCTTCTAAGAGTTGGGAGGATTAGGAGGAAAACTAGATGTTGTACTATCAAAAGTTGAACCTTGTCTACCAACAGAGGATGTTCCTTGTAATAGTGACTCGGGGGTGACCAACCTTGATTGTTCCCCGAAGGCATCAATATCTAGCTCAAATAACTTGGTTTCCTCTCCTCTAGTTTTAACTCTCCATATTGTTTGCATGAAGGCACAGACTTTTGATACTTGTCTTTACGACTTAAATATTCTTGGGTAAACAGAGTCACTAGATGCTAAGAGTCTTTTAGTAATGAGGGCATTAGTCCTCACTACCAATAGTCAGGTGAGACTGATCGGGTCACATCGGGAACTTATTAGAACTATTGGCCCTGATGAAGATGGGTTTTGCATTAAAATATGGGACCTTGAATGGTTATGGATCTTTCTAAGACAAACACAGTCGGTCCCACCAGGCATGCCAAAAATTTTTCATCATAAAATCTGCCTAGGTAAGGGTTTTGTGTAAGTGTACGTGAAGAACACAAGCTTATACTGAGAGGGGGGGTGAACAGTATAATCCTTAACTAATTAATAATTTTAACTCTAGATAGCAGTGGCATCAATACAACATTAATCAAGACAGAAAGCATCACATTTTGAAGACCCATTTTAACGTGGTTCACACAAAATGGTTGGGCTACATCCACAAAAGCTTTCACTAAAAAATATCAATTCAAATTCTGGGAATATCTTTCCCTATTACAATGTTTATGGGCATCAACCCAAAGGAGACACCAATCCCCTAGCTCTGTTCTGGTTGGTGATCCTCTATAAAACCTCTGCCTCCGCTGCCCTTAGCAAATGGAACTCTATCCACAGAAGACACCTATCTTCCCTACTTTGGCTAGAGACCTCTGTCCTCAACTCTATCACCTCCAAGCTGGTCCTCAAAATTGCACTAAACACAGTCCTTCGATCTAGCACAAATGTCCTCGATCTCTTTGTCTGATCTGCACCAAACACAGTCCTTCGGTCTAGCACAAATTTCCTTGTCCTATTTCTCTGTTCCGCACCAAACACAGTCCTTCACTCTTTTTGCGCAATCACAGCTGCACTTGATCGAACTTTGACCTTTGCACCTCTACGCAATCATAATAGCATCGTCTTTGCGCACTCTGCTTCTCGAAGATCAAACTTCTTCTCTGTGCACTGTCTATGAACACCACACTTTGAATTCCCACACCGATCGATCCATCAACTCTCCAAATAGCCCTCCTTTTATAGCAAATAATTCATGAAGAAAACTTTAGTCTTAGTCGGCTGTTACCCTTAACTTTGTCGGCTGCAAAACCCTAAACTTCGTTGGCTCAAATTTAACTTTGTCGGTTTCAACCACCTCTAGTTCTATAGCTTTTCTCATGAAACTACAACATGTCGCGATATCACAACACCTTTGCAACCGTACACTATCTTATGGATTTTGTTGCGATATCGTGACACTTTAGCTTTTGATGACTTTGACTGAGCTCTTATCATGAAATCGCGACACCCCTGACTCTGTCAGCAACAACTTTGCTTTTGTCACAAAATCACAACACTTCTACCTCTACTGATGTCATATTCACTTCTATCATGAAATCGTGACATTTCTCGCTTACTCAACCTCTTCTTGCCTTGCACCCACGAAAACAGAACATGTCATGAAATCATGACACTTACGCTACCTTAAGCTCTTTTTTGCCTTACGCCCACAAAACTAGAACATGTCACGAAATCATGACACTTTTGTCTTCATAGCCTTCCTCTTTGCTTTTGTCATGAAATCGTGACACTTCTAGCTTTCGTAAGTTTTCTTTGCAGCCTGTCATGAAATCGTGATGCTTTCAGCTTCCGTACGTTTTCTTTGTAGCCTGTCACAAAATCATGACAATTCTCACTTTAAACTCTTTTCTCTGCTGCATGTCACAAAATCATTACAGTTCCCATCTTGAACTCTGTAGCATGTCATGAAATCATGACACATTTTCTCCTTAGTGCTTTTCTTTTCTTTGGGTCGTGAAAACCCAACATGTCATGATATCGTGACACTTTTTCTCCTGGACTCTCTCTCCTACATTATGTCACAAAATCATGACACTTTTTCGTCCGTTCAACTTTCCTTGCAATATGTCATGAAATCATGACATTTCTGACTCGAACATTCTCTCTCCTCTTTGAGTCGCGAAACTGCGACATGTCGCGATATCGCGACATTTTTCCAACTTACTTTCTTTCGAACCTGTCAAGCCAAAACTTCATCAAAAAAAAATTATTCTGCATCAAATCAAATTCCTTCAAACAGCTTCTTGACATCAATGACAACTTATTCACTTGAGCAAATGCAATGTACCCAAGGTACCCACAATTTCCAAAAATCTCCCCCTTTGTCATTGATGGCAAACCTTTACTAAAAACATGTCTTAAGAGCCAAAACTAAAACCAACTGTGCTAACAACTGAGAAACTGTCTTTGAAGTTTTGCTCCCCTTGACTTGAAGCTTTCCTCTTCACTTGAAGCTCTCCCCCTTACTCATATCTCTCCCCCTTTGTCATCAATGGCAAAGGGTCACCTTTGGGGCTCGGGACTAAGAATAAGCCTCTTAGCTTGGTCCCTCCCCCACCTCTCCGAAGAGGTGATTAATTCAGGGTGGGAGTACAACTCCCAATTTCTCCCTTAGATACTCAAACGTATCTCTTGGAAGAGGTTTGGTGAAGATATCTGCAATCTACTCTTTAGTAGGCATATACTCTAGCTTGACCTACTTGTCTTGCACTTTCTCCCTTAGAAAGTGATACTTGATGGAAATATGCTTTGTCGTTGAGTGCATTACCAGATTTTTGGAAATACTTATGGCACTCGTATTATTGCAAAATATGGAGATGGGTTGTTCATGCTTGACTTTGAAATCCTCCAAGGTGGTTTTCATACATAAAACCTATGTACACCCAGCCACTGCTGCTATGTATTCAGCCTCTTTTGTAGATAAGAAAACTGAAGGTTGTTTCTTACTTAGCCAAGAAACTAAACTCTTTCCCAGAAAGAACGCTCCACCACTAGTGCTCTTCCTTTCATCAGTATTGCCTGCCCAATCTGCATCTGAATAGGTCGTGAGGGTGAAATCATCACCTTTGGGATACCAAAGCCCAAAATCCATAGTGTCTTTCAGATATCTGAATATCCTCTTAACTGTTGTAACATGAGAATTTTTTGGAGCTGCTTGAAATCTTGCTACTAAATCAACGAAATCAATGCCTTCTACTTGAGCATAACCTTTGTAGACTAGCCTAGCTTTGTTTTTGACAATCTTTCCATCCTCATTGAGTTTATTTTTGAATATCCATTTTGTGCCAATGACATTCTTGTCCTTAGGTCTTGGAACCAAATCCCAGGTTTCACTTTTCTCTATTTGATTTATCTCTTCATCCATCGCTTTTACCCAAAATTTATCTGCACATGCTTCACTAAAAATTTTTGGCTCAATCTGAGATAATAATGAAACATTTGTAGAATCGTGTGAACGAATGACTCTTCTTCTTGTTTGCCTATTGTTTGGATCACCAATGATAAAATATTTGGGATGATGTTTCTTAACATATCGTGAAGGAGTTTTGGGAAGCAGTTGTTGTCTTTCCTCTTCTTCATCTGACACCTCTCTGAATTCTTCTTGATAAATTTCATCACTAAGTTCCTTGATTGGTTCTCTTATCCCTGTCTTTTCATCAACTGTTACATTTATGCTCTCTATGACTGTATGCGTTCTTTTGTTGAAGCATCTGTAGGCCTTGCTCCTGCTAGAATATCCAAGAAAAATTCCTTCATCACACCTAGGATCAAACTTACCCAAATTCTGATCTTCCCTTCTGATGAAGCACTTACTCCCAAACACTTTGAAGTATTTTACTGTAGTTGGTCTTCCTTTCCACAACTCATAAGGAGTTTTGTGATGATTGACTCTAAGTTGGGCCCTGGTGATAATGTATACTGTTGTACTGACTGCCTCTCTCCAAAAACCATCTGAAATTTTTGACTCATTTAACATAGCTCTGGCCATATTTTCAATAGTTCTATTTTTCCTTTCAACTACTCCATTTTGTTGAGGAGTTCTTGCTGCTGAATATTCTCTTTTGATTTCGTGTTGCTCACAATATTCCACAAATTCATTTGAAGTGAACTCTCCTTCTCTATCTGATCTTAAGCATTTGATTCTCTTGTCAGTCTCATTTTCAATCATTTCTTTGAAAGCTTTAAATTTTTCAAACGCTTCAGATTTTTCTTTGAGAAAAGTAACCCAAGTCATTCTAGAATAATCATCTATAAACAGCATGAAGTAGCTTTCTCCTTGAATGCTCTGAGTTCTAGTGGGGCCACATAAATCAGTATGAATAAGATCCAATGGTTTTGAAGAAGTATACCCTTTTGATTTGAAACTGGTTCTAGTTTGTTTTCCATGTTGACAAGGACCGCAAACGATGTTATGGGGACTTTTTATTTTTGGCAAGTCTCTTACTGCTTCCTTGTTACTAATATTGACAAGATTATCAAAGCTCAAATGCCCTAGTCTTTTATGCCATAGCCAACTCTCATCTTCTTGATATAGAAAACATTTTTCCCTTTTTATCTCACTTAGCATGTAAAGATTGTTTAGAGCCCTTGTAGCACTCGCAATGAGTTTTCCATTTTTTTCTTTACTTATCTCACATCTATCTGAAAAGAAGGATACTATGTGCCCTTGATCGCAAAGTTGACTCACGCTTAGAAGATTATGTCTTAGGCCTTCTACATAAAGCACATTTTCTATTTTGGATTTCCCATCTAAACTAAGAGTTCCTTTACCACAGATTTTAGTTGACCTGTTATCTCCAAAACTGACTGTTCCTCTATTTGTTTCTTTAAAGACCAAGAACTTTTCCTTTTCACCGGTCATATGTTTTGAATAGCCACTATCAAGATACCATTTTTCTACTTTGTCTTGAGAATGAAAAGCAGTTTGAACTATCATTGACTTAGATTTGATCTCATTTCTCTTTTTAGTGAACTCAAGGCTAGATCTATTTAAACTGCACATCCTTGCTATATGCCCAAAATTCTTGCATTTGTAACACATGACATTTTTATTCATAAGAGGAGCAAAAGAGTTAACATTTTCCTTACTATGACTATTCAAGGATTTATTGCAATGCATAGCTTTGTGACCAAAATTCTTGCAGGATAAACAATAGTCATGGAAAGTATTATGTAACTTGTTTTGATGTCTTGGATGATTGTTCTTCTTGTGATGGACTGGAATCCACCGCTCTTCAGGATGAAGATTGATCTTGCTTGAAGACCCTATTTCATGAATGGTGAAACCATACTTCTCTTGATTTTCACACAAAGAATTTTGTCTGAGAGCCAACTGTTCCAACTTCACTCTAAGAGTCATAACCTCTTCTAGTTTCTCACAATCAGTTTCCTTTCCTTTTATAACCTCTGTCAGGACCTATTCAATCTTCTTTCCTTCTTCAGCTAGAATTTTGAAATCTGTAACTTTTTGAGACAATTCTGATCTTGCTACTCTTCTTCCTGACATTGATGCTTAAGAACATAATTCTCTTCCCTAAATTTCTCAAGCTTTCTCAAAGCCAAGAAGAATTCACTTTTGAGATCGAACTCAACCTCTTTATCTCTTTCTGAATTTGTATGTTCCTCTGATAGATCCTTCTCCAAGCTGTTAGGCTCTTTCTGTAGAAACCTGCTCTGATACCAATTGAAGAACACAAGCTTATACTGAGAGGGGGGGTGAACAGTATAATCCTTAACCAATTAATAATTTTAACTCTAGATAGCAGTGGCATCAATACAGCATTAATGAAGATAGAAAGCATCACATGTTGAAGACCCATTTTAACGTGGTTCACCTAAAATGGTTGGGCTACATCCACAAAAGCTTTCACTAAAAAATATCAATTCAAATTCTGGGAATATCTTTCCTGATTACAATGTTTATGGGCATCAACCCAAAGGAGACACCAATCCCCTAGCTCTGTTCTGGCTGGTGATCCTCTAGAAAACCTCTGCCTCTGTTGCCCTTAGCAAATGGAACTCTATCCACAAAAGACACCTATATTCCCCGCTCTAGCTGGAGACCTCTGTCCTCAACTCTATCACCTCCAAGCTAGTCCTCAAAATTGCACTAAACACAGTCCTTCGATCTAGCACAAATGTCCTCGATCTCTTTGTCTGATCTGCACCAAACATAGTCCTTCGGTCTGGCACAAATGTCCTTGTCCTCTTTCTCTATTCTACACCAAACACATTCCTTCACTCTTTTTGCATAATCATAGCTGCACTTGATCGAACTTTGACCTTTGCACCTCTACGCAATCACATCAGCATCATCTTCGTGCACTCTGCTTCTCGACGATCGAACTTCTTCTTTGTGCACTGTCTGCGAATGCCACACTTCGAACGCCCAAACTGATCGATCCATCAACTCTCCAAACAACCCTCATTTTATAGCAAATAATTCATGAAGAAAACTTTAGTCTTAGTCGATTGTTACCCTTAACTTCGTCGGTTGCAAAACCCTAAACTGTGTCGGCTCAAATTTAACTCTGTCGGCTTCAACCGCCTCTGGTTCTGTAGCTTTTCTTGTGAAACTACCACATGTCGTGATATCGTGACACCTTTGCAACCATACACTATCTTATGGCTTTTGTCATGATATCGTGACACTTTAGCTTTTGACGACTTTGACTGAGCTCTTATCGCAAAATCGTGACACCCCTGACTCTGTCAGCAACAACTTTGCTTTTGTTGCAAAATCACGACACTTCTGCCTCTGCTGACATCATCTTCACTTCTGTCATGAAATCGTGACATTTCTCGCTTACTCAACCTCTTCTCGGCTTGCACCCATGAAAATGGAACATGTCGCAAAATTGTGACACTTACGCTACCTTTAGCTCTTTTCTGCCTTACGCCCGTGAAACTGGAACATGTCGTGAAATCATGATGCTTTTGTCTTCACAGCCTTCCTCTCTGCTTTTTTCACAAAATCGTGACACTTCTAGCTTTCGTACATTTTCTTTGTAGCTTGTCATGAAATCGCGACGCTTTGAGCTTCTGTACGTTTTCTTTGTAGCCTGTCGTGAAATTGCGACAATTCTCACTTCGAACTCTTTTCTCTGCTGCATGTCATGAAATCATGACAGTTCCCATCCCGAACTTTGCAGCATGTTGTGAAATCGTGACACATTTTCTCCTTAGCATTTTTCTTTTCTTTGGGTCATGAAAACCCGACATGTCACGATATCGTGACACTTTTTCTCTCGGACTCTCTCTCCTACATTATATCGTGAAATCGTGACACCTTTTTGTCCGTTCAACTTTCCTTGCAATATGTCATGAAATCATGACATTTCTGACTCGAACATTCTCTCTCCTCTTTGAGTCGCGAAACTGTGACATGTCTCGATATCGCGACATTTTTCCAACTTACTTTCTTTCAAACCTGTCAAGCCGAAACTTCATCAAAAACAAATTATTCTACATCAAATCAAATTCCTTCAAACAACTTCTTGACATCAATGACAACTTATTCACTTGATCAAATGCAATGTACCCAAGGTACCCAAAACTGCCAACAGTATGTGCCCTAGACTTGGACCAACATTGAAAGGCCGAAGGGAAGAGATGACCCTCCTGCCAATCTTCAGAGAGAGGCCGGCTCCTATGCTAAACTACTTGGGTGTTTTGAAGACAAGAGTGTAGGAAAGAGATAAAAGAGATAAGGGTTAGAGAAATAAAATAAAAAAGGGTTAATGGTAGAGAGATTTGTGATTTTAGGTGGGAGAGAACAGGAAGCACGATTGCTAATAAATAACTTGAATAGCAACAAGGAACACCAAGAGTAAAATGAAAGAAACGTAGTATCAACCTTCCTATGTATCCTTCCGAATGAGTTTCAGGACACTGTCCCCAATTGCACACCAGACGTAGAGTTCAGCATCCAGCATACAAACAAAGAGAGATAGAAGAATCAAGCAAGGCAAGCAGCATAAAAGAAAGCCAATACAACACTTTTCTACTCCTATGTATCCTTCAAAGCGAGTTTTAGGACACTTTCCCCAATCGCACACCGGACGCAGAGTTTAGCATCCAGCATACAAATGAAGAGAGATAGAAGAATCAAGCACATAAGGCAACATAAAAGAGAAGAATTGAGCTCAAAGTCTCTTAGTATTAATCGCAAGACATCAAGTTATAGCAGCTTTCTAGCAGATAGCTCCCCCCTACTTTCTATTACAATGCTTGGGTTTTTATAGAGGACCCAGGCCTCTGAATCATAATTACATAGCAAAGAAGAGTACGCCCTCGAGCTTTGAGAATTCGGCCTTCCTCGGCTCTTGTGACTGAGCTTTCAAATCTGTTACCAAAACTAGCAACTGTGACCGAGTAAACCATGGAAAGGTGCATTGATGAGTCATCTGGATGTCCTTGGTCTCTGGGTGCAGTGCTCGAATGGTCACCATGCTCGTCGGGTTCTCCATCATGGCATGATACTTTGCTTCTGATTGCCAAAAATGAGCAGCGGGCTTGTTGGGCACGTGTTGGTCACGAATCTGCCACAGGAAAGGATTTTCTAAAAACTATGCACCCTAGACCCGACCAACATTGAAATGCTAGGAGAAAGAGATGTCTCCTAGACCAATCTCCAGAGAGGGCTGGTTCCCTTACTATTTCTAAGTTTTATTTCAGATTAGAGTTGCTGGAAAGGAATTATAAATGTGTAGAAAGAAACAAGAAATACATGGAAAAAGATGGGAAATATAGCCGTAGGCCGAATTTTTTAGATCGAGAAAGAAACTCAGCAAGAATTTCACCTCAAGCGTATAAACAACATAAAACAAAAAAATACAGCATAATCCACTTACGACCTTGCATAGACAACCTCCAGTATGGCATTCCAGAACTCACTTTCTTTTAAGCAATATTCAAAATGAAATGCAAAATTTGAATCTAACAGCAGATTAGAAAGACAAGCATTACTGAGAAATACATGAAATAGAAGGAAATCATTACAGAAAAAGACGCTTGCAAAATTAGAGGCCAAATATTTCTTATTTACATAAATAACTTGAATGTTTCCAGCAAAATGTCTCTCAAACTCTTGACCCTTTTTTTGAGATCTACATTGCTTTATATAGAAGTCTTGCTTCTTTACAATCATTTAAAACTTGCGACGGACCTCCTCGAGATCTACAAACTGTGCAACGAAAACAAGGAAATGATCCCCTTAAAACAGCCTCGGAGAAACCAGACATTAAATGCAATAAGGAGTCGGTCATCTTCATTAAATGGTCATCTTCGAAACACGCTTAAACCGTTAGAAAAATCACGAATAGCAGCTTCGAATAATGGAGCATCTTCAATACTGGTGGCTCGAACACGTTCTTCTACCTTGTTTGCATTGGAAAGCAGTAAATTATTTAATTCTGGAGTACCATTAATTCTTGAAAATTTGCAAAACTACGTTGGGCCGTTTAAACTGCATTCTGGCGTGAAACTGTAACAGGTTGCAAAAACGCGACAGGTCATGAAATCATGACGTCTTTTTGCTCCGTACACTTCTATCGCTTTGGAACCGTGAAAATCAACCATGTCACAAAATCGCTACAGGTTCGGCTTCCTTATCTCCTTCATAACCTTAACTCGCGAAAATGTGACACGTCACGAAATCACGATGTTCTGTACCATTCTGCTCCTTCTTCGCTCTATTTTCGTGAAAATGTGACAAGACGTGATTTTGCTACATTCTTCATCTTTTGTTCTCTTTGCTGCTTCAAACTGTGAATACATGACACTACGCAATTTCACTACATCTTTTCGTCAGTACCTTCATCGTTATCTCCAGGTCACGAAAACCAAGCAAGTCACGAAATCACTACACTATCTTCCCACTACTCAGTCTTTTGTTTTTATGTCATGAAAATCCGACATGTCACGATTTCTCGACAATCTTCATACACACTATACGGTCTTGTTTCTAAGGCGTGAAAACATGATACTCTTGCCTCAAGTTTTTCTTTAATCTCTACCATGTTGCGATTTCGTGACGTTTCGTACAATTAGGCTATCTTCTGGCTTCCTCCCTATGAAAACACGATGCGTCGCGAAATCGCTACCACTTTCTGCACTTGGTCCTTCCGTTCCAATATGTCATGATTTCGCTAGGTTTTCCTTACCTTCTTCATCATAGCTGCTTCCTGTCATGATGTCGTGACATCTTCGTTTTCCTTGGCTTCATCCCACAAATGTCGTGAAATCGCGATGCATTCATGCCTTAAGCCTTTTTGTCTGCATCTTGCCGTGACCATGCAACACGTAGCGATTTTGCTACGTCTTTTGCCTTTCATACCGTGTGCCATATTTTGTCGCGATATCGCTACAAAGTTGATTCTCATTGCCTTTCGCTCAGTTATGTCACGATTTCGTGACCTTTTTCTCTGCTCTGCTCCATGCCCATTATAAGTCGTGAAAACGCGACATGTCATGATTTCGCTACCTTTTTGCCGTGCTACCTCCATTGACCATGTTGACCATGATTTTCTAATGCGTCGCGATATCACGACGATTTTACCCCCTGCTGTCGTTGACTGCTTTGACCGCAATTTTGGAACATGTCACGAAATCGTGATAGTTTGCTGACTTTGCTCTTTTCAGCCTTTTTGCATCGCGAAACTATGATAGGTCGTGATTTCGCGACACATTTGGCTTTTCTCTTCTCTCTCCTCAAAATACCCACGATAACATGACATGTCGTGATATCGTGACGGTTTTGCTACTGTGCCCTCCATGTTGCTTTTTGTCGTGATTTCGCGATAGTCTTCGGACTTAGCCTTTTTTGCATCAAAACCTGTATAGAAGTGAGAATTTCAACATCTTATGCATGAATAATCAACAATCAACATAATGTGGCAAAAATGCCAACATTCTTGGCGGCTCGTGGGGTATACAGTTTTGCTGTATGCATGAATCCCAGGCCTCGAATCCATTGGGCAACGAGTCAAGAAAACCGAGAACAGAAAGTCGGTCGATGGGGTACATCTCGGTAGACTGTTGCAACAACTCTTCTTCGAATGATCGAAACTTCAATTAAATCGTATTTGGCTGAACCGACCATGGAATGGAAATGATAAATGATGGAATAATGGAATGGATGGAGTGAGGTGGTAGATACAGTAACAGAGTGCTTCTGTGCTACTGACTGCTATGAAATGGAAATGGAAGTGGATGGAATAAATAGAAGGATGACCAGCAAACATGTAGATTGTAGAATGAGAATGGAATGGGGAAATGACAAATGCGGTATAAACTACGAATAAATGCTAAAAAGAAAACAAGGATTAGAAAAAAGTGGAAATAAAGAAGCGGGAATATTAGAAAGGGAAAAGAAACAACAGCAGTGGCTTGATTACTTGCAGAAGAAAAGGAGTAGAAGAAGAAGGGGAATAAAGAGGGGAAGGATGAAATAGAAAGGAAGGAAGAAATGAAGAGGAAGCCACTAACTGCTGGGAAAGAAGAAAGAAAAAGGAAAGAAATATGTACCTACGGGCTCGCATGCAAAAAGAGCCGAAGTTTGACAAGGGAAAACAACACTTTTTTTTTTCTCTGTTTTCTTCCTTCTTCTTTTTTTCCTTTTTTTTTTTTTTTTACTATGTACAAGGTAACTCCCGAATTAGTTATGAACTTTCGGGAAAGACACGAACCCAAACATGGTTCTGTCTCCTGGATCACAGATCCTTGATATACACTTAGTAGACTCCTGGTTGATGATCAGCTCAGAGTCACCAAAGATCTGTAAATGCTACACTCTAAGTGTCCCAGCCGTCTTGAGACCTAGGCATGATCGTTCAGTACCAATGTTAGCACCATTTCTATATTGTGCTCCATTAGAATAGAGCTGATCTGGCAGAGAATCTCGACCAACTTGATCAGGAGGCAACTTGACTGCAACCTCTTCAGGCTTTGTAATGGAATAACGTTCGATCTCAGTTTCGATCATGGCATTAAAATTGAGCATTGAAAATCCATCCTCCAAATCAAGATCCTCCAACTCTTCAGTTATCATATGAATAGCATCTTTGGACTTTTCTTCTTCTTCTATCTTCTCAATATGAAAAGTAGACGGCTTTTGATTATAGATCTGGACTCGTCTTCCTTTGAACAGAATCTCCAAATGAGAATAATCCAGAGCAAGGTAACCTCCCATCTTTGCAGTAAATTCTCTGGATAAGCACATACTAAAATACGGTTCTAGATCGACCACAAAAATCTCCTGAATGATAGTAATTTGTGGCATAGTGTGTAAAACAATTGGGAAATCCTTGATTACACCTACTGTTTTCACTAGAGTACCATCTAACTACAAAATGCTAGGGCTACTTCGTGTGAATTCCATTCCCATCACTTCACAAACTGCCTTTGGCATGACAGTTGTAGCAGCACCAGAATTAATCAGGCAATTATGTACAATCCAACCCTCCATCCTAAGTGACAGATAAAACGGGGGTGGTCTATTCCTTTCAATGGCTATAGAATTTAACGTTTGAGCCATAACTACCTGGGCTGGAGCTTTCCCCTTACTTTGTATGTTCTTCAGGGATTCCTGTAAGAGATTTACCTGTCCAGGCAACTGTAAGGTGTCATACAGACTTACCTTAGCTGGTATCCATTTGAGTTCTTCAAAAATGTTGTACTCCATGGAAATATGTTCTTTCTCGCCACTAGCAGATTCAAATTTGCTCTTATATTGCTGGGTAGCCTCCACTCATTGTCATTTGGTCAATGATGGATACCGCAACATCTCTTTGGCTTGCTCTTTTGTTTTTGCTTGCGGCTGGGAAGTAAAAGCTTGTTCCTTCTCTTTTACTGGTGGTGGAAGTGGATCCTTCGAAAAAACAGGTGATTGTCGTTGTGTTGGGGAATCATGAGCCTTTGTTGGCATTTGTTGCTTTTTTACTTATACAGGAGGTACTTTCAATGGCTCCATCTTAGCCAGATCTACCAACATTGGTTTCTTGTCGTTGTGTGTCAGTATTGCTATATGTTCCTCCAGAGACTCCACAGAAGTAAGATCCACCTGTCGAATCATGTTTACACGGCTCCCCGTAAGAACTTGCAAATAATTTTGGTGGACCATGCAAGTGGACTCATCATGTGGGTCATTGCAGGAAGAACACCAGTAAGATGGCTCATGTGAAACTTCAGAAGGGCCAGCCTCTTCACTTACCAGAACTATTGAGTTCCTTTCAGGTGCTTTCTCCATAGCCTTGCTTGGAGTAGGTTGTTCTCTAGTTACTGTTGACATAAATCTTTGTGGCTGATAGCTTCTTTCTGCCTCTCTCCATTCCATAGATGTCACCTTGTCAATAAGAGATCTCATAACCGACTGAATTTCTTGTAACATAACCAATTGAGGATCTGGGCTTGAGGACACAGGCGATGCCAGTAAAGGTAATGGAACCTGTGGGGAAGGTAATGCAAGAGTTGGAAGTGGAGGGGGTGAACAGTATAATCCTTAACCAATTAATAATTTTAACTCTAGATAGCAGTGGCATCAATACAACATTAATCAAGACAGAAAGCATCACATATTGAAGACCCATTTTAACGTGGTTCACCCAAAATGGTTGGGCTACATCCACAAAAGCTTTCACTAAAAATTATCAATTCAAATTCTGGGAATATCTTTCCCGATTACAATGTTTATGGGCATCAACCCAAAGGAGACACCAATCCCCTAGCTCTGTTCTGGCTGGTGATCCTCTAGAAAACCTCTGCCTCCGCTGCCCTTAGCAAATGGAACTCTATCCACAGAAGACACCTGTCTTCCCTGCTCTGGCTGGAGACCTCTGTCCTCAACTCTATCACCTCCAAGCTGGTCCTCGAAATTGCACTAAACACAGTCCTTCGGTCTAGCACAAATGTCCTCGATCTCTTTGTCTGATCTGCACCAAACATAGTCCTTCGATCTGGCACAAATGTCCTTGTCCTCTTTCTCTGTTCTACACCAAACATAGTCCTTCGCTCTTTTTGCGCAATCACAGCTGCACTTGATCGAACTTCGACCTTTGCACCTCTACGCAATCATAGCAGCATCGTCTTCGCGCACTCTGCTTCTCGACGATCGAACTTCTTCTCTACGCACTGTCTACGAACGCCGCACTTCGAACGCACACACCGATCGATACTTCAACTCTCCAAACAGCCCTCCTTTTATAGCAAAATTTTCATGAAGAAAACTTTAGTCTTAGTCGGCTGTTACCCTTAACTTCGTCGGCTGCAAAACCCTAAACTGCGTCGGCTCAAATTTAACTCTGTCGGCTTCAACCGCCTCTGTGGTTCTATAGCTTTTCTCGTGAAACTACAACATGTCATGATATCGTGACACCTTTGCAACCATACACTATCTTATGGCTTTTGTCGCGATATCGCGACACTTTAGCCTTTGACGACTTTGACTGAGCTCTTGTCGTGAAATCGTGACACCCCTGACTCTGTCAGCAACAACTTTGCTTTTGTCACGAAATCGTGACACTTCTGCCTCTGTTGACGTCATCTTCACTTCTATCATGAAATCATGACATTTCTCGCTTTCTCAACCTCTTCTCGGCTTGCACCCACGAAAATGGAACATGTCGCAAAATCGTGACACTTACGCTGCCTTAAGCTCTTTTCTGCCTTACGCCCGCGAAATTGGAACATGTCACGAAATCATGACGCTTTTGTCTTCATAGCCTTCCTCTCTGCTTTTGTCATGAAATCGTGACACTTCTAGCTTCCATACGTTTTCTTTGCAACCTGTCATGAAATCGCGACGCTTTCAGCTTTCGTACGTTTTCTTTGCAACCTGTCACGAAATCGTGACAATTCTCACTTCGAACTCTTTTCTTTGCTACATGTCACGAAATCATGACAGTTCCCATCTCGAACTCTACATCATGTCACGAAATCATGACACTTTTTCTCCTTAGCGCTTTTCTTTTCTTCGGGTCATGAAAACCCGACATGTCGCGATATCGTGACACTTTTTCTCCCGGACTCTCTCTCCTGCATTATGTCGCGAAATCGCGACACTTTTTTGTCCGTTCAACTTTCCTTGCAATATGTCACGAAATCGTGACATTTCTGACTCGAACATTCTCTCTCCTCTTTGAGTCGCGAAACTGCGACATGTCGCGATATCGCGACATTTTTCCAACTTACTTTCTTTCGAACCTGTCAAGCCGAAACTTCATCAAAACAAATTATTCTACATCAAATCAAATTCCTTCAAACAACTTCTTGACATCAATGACAACTTATTCACTTGAGCAAATGCAATGTACCCAAGGTACCCAAAATTGCCAACAATCTCCCCCTTTGTCATTGATGGCAAACCTTTACTAAAAACACGTCTTAAGAGCCAAAACTGAAACCAACTGTGCTAACAATTGAGAAACTATCTTTGAAGTTTTTCTCCCCCTGACTTGAAGCTTTCCTCTTCACTTGAAGCTCTCCCCCTTACTCATATCTCTCCCCCTTTGTCATCAATGGCAAAGGGTCACCTTTGGGGCTCGGGACTAAGAATGAGCCTCTTAGCTTGGTCCCTCCCCCACCTCCTGATGAGGTGATTAATTCTGGGGTGGGAGTACAACTCCCAATTTCTCCCTTAGATACTCAAACGTATCTCTTGGAAGAGGTTTGGTGAAGATATCTGCAATCTGCTCTTTAGTAGGCA
The DNA here is from genome assembly GCA_028583015.1 of Wollemia nobilis. Classification (NCBI taxonomy): domain Eukaryota; kingdom Viridiplantae; phylum Streptophyta; class Pinopsida; order Araucariales; family Araucariaceae; genus Wollemia; species Wollemia nobilis. The sequence continues at coordinate 10,783,400 of JAQPPZ010000989.1, read as the reverse complement.
CATACTCTAGCTTGACCTTCTTGTCTTGCACTTTCTCCCTTAGAAAGTGATACTTGATGGAAATATGCTTTGTCCTTGAGTGCATTACCGGATTTTTGGAAATACTTATGGCACTCGTATTATCGCAAAATATGGAGATGGGTTGTTCATGCTTGACTTTGAAATCCTCCAAGGTGGTTTTCATCCATAAAACCTGTGTACACCCAACCACTTGCTTCTATGTATTCAGCCTCTGTTGTAGATAAGGAAAGCGAAGGTTGTTTCTTACTTAGCCAAGAAACCAAACTCTTTCCCAGAAAGAACACTCCACCACTAGTGCTCTTCCTGTCATCAGTATTGCCTGCCCAATCTGCATCTGAATAGGCCGTGAGGGTGAAATCATCACCTTTGGGATACCAAAGCCCAAAATCCATAGTGCCCTTCGGATATCTGAATATCCTCTTAACTCGTTGTAACATGAGAATCTTTTGGAGCTGCTTGAAATCTTGCTACTAACCCAACTGCCTGCATGATATCTGGTCTGGTAGCCGTAACATATAATAGACTGCCAATCATTGATCTGTACAACATCTGATCTATCGCTGGAGATTCATCATCTTTACTCATCTTGCACCACCGTAATCATTGGAGTACATATCGGTTTGCTGTCCATCATCCCAAATTTCTTCAACATTTCTTTGATATACTTTCCTTGAGAGAGAAATACATCGTATTTTGATTGAGCAATCTGAAGACCTAAAAATAATGACAACTCTCCAATCATAGACATCTCAAATTCCTTCTGCATGGTGTTAGCAAAAGCTTTGCACATCTGAGTATTATTCCCCTCGAAGATAATATCATCAACATAGACAACCATAATCAACATATCATCACCTTCATTCTTAATATACAGATTGCTATCTGCCACGCCTTTCCTGAAGCCTTGCTCATGAAGATAACTGTCAAGTCTTGAGTACCAAGCCCTCGGTGCTTGCTTTAACCCATACAAGGCATTTTTTAGTTTACACACATAGTCTGACCGTTCCGAGAGAGACACTCCTTCGGTTGTTCGATGTAGACTTCTTCTACCAACACCCCATTTAGAAAAGCTGACTTTACATCCATTTGATATACCTTGAAATATTTGAAGCTTGAAAGGGCCAAAAACATTCTGATAGCTTCAAGACGAGCAACAGGAGCGAACGTCTCTTCGAAATCAATGCCTTCTACTTGAGCATAACCTTTGCAGACTAGCCTAGCTTTGTTTCTGACAATCTTTCCATCCTCATTGAGTTTATTTTTGAATATCCATTTTGTGCCAATGACATTCTTGTCCTTAGGTCTTGGAACCAAATCCCAGGTTTCACTTTTCTCTATTTGATTTAGCTCTTCATCCATCGCTTTTACCCAAAATTTATCTGCACATGCTTCACTAAAATTTTTTGGCTCAATCTGAGATAATAATGAAACATTTGTAGAATCGTGTGAAGGAATGACTCTTCTTCTTGTTTGCCTACTGTTTGGATCACCAATGATCAAATATTTGGGATGATGTTTCTGAACATATCGTGAAGGAGTTTTGGGAAGCAGCTTGTTGTCTTTCCTCTTCTTCATCCGACACCTCTCTGAATTCTTCTTGACAAATTTCATCATCGAGTTCCTTGACTGGTTCTCTTATCCCTGTCTTTTCATCAACTGTTACATTTATGCTCTCTACGACTGTATGCGTTCTTTTGTTGAAGCATCTGTAGGCCTTGCTCCTGTTGGAATATCCAAGAAAGATTCCTTCATCACACCTAGGATCAAACTTACCCAAATTCTGATCTTCCCTTCTGATGAAGCACTTACTCCCAAACACTTTGAAGTATTTTACTATAGTTGGTCTTCCTTTCCACAACTCATAAGGAGTTTTGTGATGATTGACTCTAAGTTGGGCCCTGGTGATAATGTAGACTGCTGTACTGACTGCCTCTCTCCAAAAACCATCTAAAAGTTTTGACTCATTTAACATAGCTCTGGCCATATTTTCAATAGTTCTGTTTTTCCTTTCAACTACTCCATTTTGTTGAGGAGTTCTTGCTGCTGAATATTCTCTTTTGATTTCGTGTTGCTCACAGTATTCCACAAATTCATTTGAAGTGAACTCTCCTCCTCTATCCGATCTTAAGCATTTGATTCTCTTGTGAGTCTCATTTTCAATCATTTCTTTGAAAGCTTTAAATTTTTCAAACGCTTCGATTTTTCTTTGAGAAAAGTAACCCAAGTCATTCTAGAATAATCATCTATAAACAGCATGAAGTAGCTTTCTCCCCGAATGCTCCGAGTTCTGGTGGGGCCACATAAATCAGTATGAATAAGATCCAATGGTTTTGAAGAAGTATACCCTTTTGATTTGAAACTGGTTCTGGTCTGTTTTCCATGTTGACAAGGACCGCAAACGATGTTATGGGGCCTTTTTATTTTGGGCAAGTCTCTTACTGCTTCCTTGTTACTAATATTGACAAGATTATCAAAGCTCAAATGCCCCAGTCTTTTATGCCATAGCCAACTCTCATCTTCTTGAGATAGAAAACATTTTTCCCTTTTTATCTCACTTAGCATGTAAAGATTGTTTGGAGTCCTTGTAGCACTCGCAATGAGTTTTCCATTTTTTTCTTTACTTATCTCACATCTATCTGAAAAGAAGGATACTATGTGCCCTTGATCGCAAAGTTGACTCACGCTTAGAAGATTATGTCTTAGGCCTTCTACATAAAGCACATTTTCTGTTTTGGATTTCCCATCCAAACTAAGAGTTCCTTTACCACAGATTTTAGCTGACCTGTTATCTCCAAAACTGACTGTTCCTCTATTTGTTTCTTTAAAGACCAAGAACTTTTCCTTTTCACCAGTCATATGTTTTGAACAGCCACTATCAAGATACCATTTTTCTACTTTGTCTTGAGCATGAAAAGCAGTTTGAACTATCATTGACTTAGATTTGATCTCATTTCTCTTTTTAGTGAACTCAAGGCTAGATCTATTTAAACTACACATCCTTGCTATATGCCCAAAATTCTTGCATTTGTAACACATGACATTTTTATTCATAAGAGGAGCAAAAGAGTTAACATTTTCCTTACTATGACTATTCAAGGATTTATTGCAATGCATAGCTTTGTGACCAAAATTCTTACAGGATAAACAATAGCCATGGAAAGTATTATGTAACCTGTTTTGATGCCTTGGATGATTGTTCTTCTTGTGACCGACTGGAATCCACCGCTCTTCAGGATGAAGATTGATCTTGCTCGAAGACCCTATTTCATGAATGGTGAAACCATCCTTCTCTTGCTTTTCACATGGAGCCAACTGTTCCAACTTCACTCTAAGAGTCATAACCTCTTCTTCTAGTTTCTCGCAATCAGTTTCCTTTCCTTTTAAAGCCTCTGTCAGGACCTGTTCAATCTTCTTTCCTTCTTCAGCTAGAATTTTGAAATCTATAACCTTTTGAGACAATTCTGATCTTGCTATCTCTTCTTCCTGACATTGATGCTTGAGAACAGAATTCTCTTCCCTGAATTTCTCAAGCTTTCTTAAAGCCAAGAAGAATTCACTTTTGAGATCGAACTCAACCTCTTTATCTCTTTCTAAATCTGTATGTTCCTCTGATAGATCCTTCTCCAAGTTGTTAGGCTCTTTCTGGAGAAACCCGCTCTGATACCAATTGAAGAACACAAGCTTATACTGAGAGGGGGTGGTGAACAGTATAATCCTTAACCAATTAATAATTTTAACTCTAGATAGCAGTGGCATCAATACAGCATTAATCAAGACAGAAAGCATCACATATTGAAGACCCATTTTAACGTGGTTCACCCAAAATGGTTGGGCTACATCCACAAAAGCTTTCACTAAAAATTATCAATTCAAATTCTAGGAATATCTTTCCCGATTACAATGTTTATGGGCATCAACCCAAAGGAGACACCAATCCCCTAGCTCTGTTCTGGCTGGTGATCCTCTAGAAAACATCTGCCTCTACTGCCCTTAGCAAATGGAACTCTATCCATAGAAGACACCTGTCTTCCTTGCTCTAGTTGGAGACCTCTATCCTCAACTCTATCACCTCCAAGCTGGTCCTCGAAATTGCACTAAACACAGTCCTTCGGTCTAGCACAAATGTCCTCGATCTCTTTGTCTGATCTGCACCAAACACAGTCCTTCGATCTGGCACAAATGTCCTTGTCCTCTTTCTCTGTTCTGCACCAAACATAGTCCTTCACTCTTTTTGTGCAATCACAGCTGCACTTGATCGAACTTTGACCTTTGCACCTCTGCGCAATCATAGCAGCATCGTCTTCGTGCACTCTGCTTCTCGACGATCGAACTTCTTCTCTGTGCACTGTCTGTGAACGCCGCACTTCGAACGCACACACCGATCGATACTTCAACTCTCCAAATAGCCCTCCTTTTATAGCAAAATTTTCATGAAGAAAACTTTAGTCTTAGTCGGCTGTTACCCTTAACTTCGTCGGCTGCAAAACCCTAAACTACGTCGGCTCAAATTTAACTCTGTCGGCTTCAACCGCCTCTGGTTCTGTAGCTTTTCTCGTGAAACTACAACATGTCATGATATCGTGACACCTTTGCAACCGTACACTATCTTATGGCTTTTGTCATGATATCGTGACACTTTAGCCTTTGATGACTTTGACTGAGCTCTTGTCGCGAAATCGTGACACCCCTGACTCTGTCAGCAACAACTTTGCTTTTGTCGTGAAATCGTGACACTTCTGCCTCTGCTGACGTCATCTTCACTTTTGTCATGAAATCATGACATTTCTCGCTTTCTCAACCTCTTCTCGGCTTGCACCCACGAAAACGGAACATGTCACGAAATCGCGACACTTACGTTGCCTTAAGCTCTTTTCTACCTTACGCCCGTGAAACTGGAACATGTCACGAAATCACGATGCTTTTGTCTTCATAGCCTTCCTCTCTACTTTTGTCGTGAAATCGTGACACTTCTAGCTTCCGTACGTTTTCTTTGCAGCCTGTCACGAAATCGCGACGCTTCTCAGCTTTCGTATGTTTTCTTTGCAACCTGTCGCGAAATCACGACAATTCTCACTTCGAACTCTTTTCTCTGCTGCATGTCATGAAATCACGACAGTTCCCATCCCGAACTCTGCAGCATGTCGCGAAATCATGACACATTTTCTCCTTAGCGCTTTTCTTTTCTTCGGGTCACGAAAACCCGACATGTCGCGATATCGCGACACTTTTTCTCCCGGACTCTCTCTCCTGCATTATGTCACGAAATCGCGACACTTTTTCGTCCGTTCAACTTTCCTTGCAATATGTCACAAAATCGTGACATTTTTGACTCGAACATTCTCTCTCCTCTTTGAGTCGCGAAACTATGACATGTCGCGATATCGCGACATTTTTCCAACTTACTTTCTTTCGAACCTGTCAAGCCGAAACTTCATCAAAACAAATTATTCTACATCAAATCAAATTCCTTCAAACAGCTTCTTGACATCAATGACAACTTATTCACTTGAGCAAATGCAATGTACCCAAGGTACCCAAAATTGCCAACAGTACGTGCCCTAGACCTGGACCAACATTGAAAGGCCGAAGGGAAGAGATGCCCCTCGTGCCAATCTTCGAAGAAAGGCCGGCTCCTATGCTAAACTACTTGGGTGTTTTGAAGATAAGAGTGCAGGAAAGAGATAAAAGGGATAAGGGTTAGAGAAATAAAATAAAAAAGGGTTAAGGGTAGAGAGATTGGTGATTTCAGGTGTGAGAGAACAGGAAGCACGATTGCTAACAGATAACTTGAATAGCAGCAAGGAACACCAAGAGTAAAATGAAAAAAATGTAGTATCAACCTTCCTATGTATCCTTCCGAATGAGTTTTAGGACATTGTCCCCAATCGCACACCAGACGTAGAGTTCAACATCCAGCATACAAATGAGGAGAGATAGAAGAATCAAGCAAGGCATTCAGCATTAAAGAAAGCCAATACAACACTTTTCTACTCCTATGTATCCTTCAGAGCGATTTTTAGGACACTTTCTTCGATTGCACACCAGACACAGAGTTCAGCATCCAGCATACAAATGAAGAGAGAGAGAAGAATCAAGCACAGAAGGCAACATAAAAGAGAACCTAGCAAGACATCAAGTTATAGTAGCTTTCTAGCAGATAGTTCCCCCCTACTTTCTATTACAATGCTTGGGTTTTTATAGAGGACCCGGGCCTCTGAATCATAATTACATAGCAAAGAAGAGTACACCCTCGAGCTCTGAGAATTCGGCCTTCCTTGGCTCTTGCGACTAAGCTTTCAAATTTGTTACCAAAACTAGCAACTGTGACCAGTTCAACCATGGAAAGGTGCATTGATGAGTCATCTGGACGTCCTTGGTCTCTGGGTGCAGTGCTCAAATGGTCACCATGCTCACCGAGTTCTCCATCATGGCATGATACTTTGCTTCTGATTGCCAAAAATGAGCAGCAGGCTTGTTGGGCATGTGTTGGTCATGAATCTGCCACAGGAAAGGATTTTCTAAAACTATGCACCCTAGACCCGACCAACATTGAAAGGCTGGGAGAAAGAGATGTCTCCCAGACCAATCTCCAGAGAGGGCTGGTTCCCTTACTATTTCTAAGTTTGATTTCATATTAGAGTTGCTTGGAAAGGAATTATAAATGTGCAGAAAGAAACAGGAAATACATGGAAAGAGATGGGAAATATAGCCGTAGGCCGAATTTGTTAGATCGGGAAAGAAACTCAGCAAGAATTTAACCTCAAGCGTATAAACAACATATAATAATAGAATACAGCATAATCCACTTACGACCTTGCGTAGACAACCTCCAGAATGGCATTCCAGAACTCACTTTCTTTTAAGCAATATTCAAACTCAAATGCAGAATTTGAATCTAACAACAGATTAGAAAGACGAGCATAACTGAGAAATACATGGAATAGAAGGAAATCATTACACAAAAAGACGCTTGCAAAATCAGAGGCCAAATATCTCTTATTTATGCAAATAACTTGAATGTTTCCAACAAAATGTCTCTCAAACTCCCGATCCCTTTTCTTGAGATCTACATTGATTTATATAGAAGTCTTGCTTCTTTACAACATTTAAAACTTGCAACGGACCTCCTCGAGATCTACAAAATGTGCAACAAAAACAAGGAAATGATCCCCTTAAACCAGCCTCGGAGAAACCAGAAATTAAATGCAATAAGGAGTCGGTCGTCTTCATTAAATGGTCATTCTTGAAACATGCTTGAACCGTTAGAAAAATCATGAACAGTAGCTTCGAATAATGGAGCATCTTCAATACTGGTGGCTCGAACACGTTCTTCTACCTTGTTTGCATTGGAAAGTAGCAAATTATTTAATTCTGGAGTGCCTTTAATTCTTGAAAATTGCAAAACTGCATCGGGCCGTTTGAACTGCATTCTGGCGCAAAACTGTAACAAGTCACAAAAATGCGACATGTCACGAAATCATGATGTCTTTCTGCTCTGCACACTTATGTCACTTTGGAACCGCAAAAATCAACCATGTCACGAAATCACTATAGGTTTGGCTTCCTTATCTCCTTCGTAACCTTAACTCGCGAAAACGTGACGCGTCACGAAATCGCGATGTTCTGTACCATTATGCTCCTTCTTCGCTCTGTTTCCACAAAAATGTGACAATGCACGATTTCGCTACATTCTTCATCTTTTGTTCTCTTCGCTGCTTCAAACCGCGAAAACATGACACTGCGCGATTTCGCTACATCTTTCTTTCGGCACCTTCATCGTTATCTCCAGGTCGTGAAAACCAAACAAGTCACGAAATCGCTACACTATCTTCCCATTGCTCAGTCTTTTGTTTTTATGTCACAAAAATCTGACATGTCACGATTTCGTGACAATCTTCATACATACTGTACGGTCCTGTTTCTAAGGCATGAAAACATGACACTCTTGCCTCAAGTGCTTCTTTAATCTCTACCATGTCGCGATTTCGTGACGTTCTGTACAATTGGGTTGTCTTCTTGCTTCCTCCCCAAGAAAACGCGATGCGTCGTGAAATCGCTACCACTTTCTGCACTTGGTCCTTCCGTTCCACTATGTCGCGATTTCGCTATGTTTTCCTTATCTTCTTCATCATAGCCGCTTCCTGTCGTGATGTCGTGACGTCTTCGTCTTGCTTGGCTTCATCCCACAAATGTTGCAAAATCATGACGCATTCATGCCTTAAGCCTTTTTGTCTGCATCTTGTCGTGACCACGCAACACGTAGCGATTTTGCTACGTCTTTCGCCTTTCATACCGTGTGTCATATTTTGTCGTGATATCGCTACAAAGTTGATTCTCATTGCCTTTCACTCAATTATGTCACGATTTCGTAACATTTTTCTCTGCTCTGCTCCATGCCCATTATAAGTCATGATTTCGCTACCTTTTTGTCGTGCTACCTCCGTTGACCATGTTGACCATGATTTTTTGATGCGTCGCTATATCACGACGGTTTTACCCCCTACTGTCATTGACTGCGTTGATCGTGATTTTGGAAAACGTCATGAAATCGTGACGTTTTTCTTTGCTTTCCCTTTTGCACGAGGGTCACGATTTTGCGACACATTTGGCTTTTCTCTTCTCTCTCCTCAAAAGACCCATGATAACGTGACATGTCGCGATATCGCGATGGTTTTGCTACTGTGCCCTCCATGCTACTTTTTGTCGTGATTTCACGACAGTCTTCGGACTTAGCTTTTTTTGCATCAAAACCTGTATAGGAGTGAGAATTTCAACATCTTATGCATGAATAATCAACAATCAAAACAATGTGGCAAAAATGCCAACATTCTTGGCGGCTCGCGGGGTATATAGTTCTGCTTGTATGCATGAATCCCAGGCCTGAATCCATTGGGCAACAGAGTCAAGAAAACTGAGAATAGAAAGCTGGCTGATGGGGTACATCTCGATGGACTACTGCAAAAACTCTTGCTGAATGACTGAAACTTCAAGTAAATCTGTATTTTGCTGAACTGACCATGGAATGGAAATGAAAAATGATGGAATAATGGAATGGATGGAGTGAGGTGGTAGATACAGTAACAGAGTGCTTCTGTGCTACCAGCTGCTATGAAATGGAAATGGAAGTGGATGGAATAAACAGAATGATGACCAGCAAATATGTAGGCTATGGAATGAGAATGGAATGGGGAAATGACAAATGCGGTATAAACTACAAATAAATGCTGAAAATAAAACAAGGATTAGAAGAAAGTGGAAATGAAGAAGCGGGAATATTAGAAATGGGAAAAGAAACAACAGCAGTGGCTTGATTACTTGCAGAAGAAAAAGGAGTAGAAGAAGAAGGGAATAAAGAGGGGAAGGAGAAAAGAAAGGAAGGAAGAAATGAAGAGGAAGCCACTAACTACTGGGAAAGAAGAAATAAAAAGGAAAGAAATACGTACCTACGGGCTCGCATGCAAAAAGAGCCGAAGTTGACAAAGGAAAACAACACTTTTTTTTTTCTTTGTTTTCTTTTTTTTTTTTTTTTTTTTTTACTATGTACAAGGTAACTCCCGAATTAGTTGTGAACTTTCGGGAAAGACACGAACCCAAACACGGTTCTATCTCCTGGATCCTAGATCCTTGATAGACACTCAGTAGACTCTTGGTTGATGATCAGCTCAGAGTCACCAAAGATCTGTAACTGCTGCACTCCAAGTGTCCCAGCCGTCTTGAGACCTAGGCATGATCATTCAGTCCCAGTGTTAGCACCATTTTTGTATTGTGCTCCATCAGAATAGAGCTGATCTGGCAGAGAATCTCGACCAACTTGATCAGGAGGCAACTTGACTTCAACCTCTTCAGGCTTCGTAATGGAATAACGTCCGATCTCAGTTTCGATCATGGCATTAAAATTGAGCATTGAAAACTCATCCTCCAAATCAAGATCCTCCAACTCTTCAGTTATCATATGAACAGCATCTTTGGACTTTTCTTCTTCTTCTATCTTCTCAATATGAAAAGTAGAAGGCTTCTGATTATAGATCCGGACTCGTCTTCCTTTGAATGGAATCTCCAAATGAGAATAATCGAGAGCAAGGTAACCTCCCAACTTTGCAGTAAATTCTCTGGATAAGCACATACTAAAATACGGTTCTAGATCGACCACAACTATCTCCTGAATGACAGTAATCTATGGCATAGTGTGTAAAACAATTGGGACATCCTTGATTACACCCACTATTTTCACTGGAGTACCATCTAACTGCAAAACTCCAGGGCTACTTCGTGTGAATTCCATTCCCATCGCTTCACAAATTGCCTTTGGCATGACAGTTGTAGCAGCACCAGAATCAATCAGGCAATTATGTACGATCCAACCCTCCATCCTGAGTGACAGATAAAATGGGGGTGGTCTATTCCTTCCAGTGGCTAAAGAAGTTAACGTTTGAGCCATAACTACCTGGGCTGGAGCTTTCCCCTTACTTTGTATGGTCTTCAAGGATTCTTGTAAGAGATTTACCTGTCCAGGCAACTGTAAGGTGTCATACAGACTTACCTTAGCTGGTATCCATTTGAGTTCTTCAACAATGTTGTACTCCATGGAGATCTATTCTTTCCTACCACTAGTAGATTCAAATGTGCTCTTATATTGTTGGGTAGCCTCCACTCATTGTCGTTTGGTCAATGATGGATACCGCAACGTCTCTTTGGCTTGCTCCTTTGTTTCTACTTGCGGTTGGGAAGTAGAAGCTTGTTCCTTCTCTTTTACTGGTGGTGGAAGTGGATCCTTTGACAAAACAGGTGATTGTCATTGTGCTGGGGAATCATGAGCCTTTGTTGGCATTTGTTGCTTCGTTGCTTGTACAGGAGGTACTTTCAATGGCTCCATCTTAGCCGGATCTACCAACATTGGTTTCTTGTCGTTGCGTGTCAGTATTGCTATATGTTCCTCCAGAGACTCCACGAAAGTAAGATCCACCTCTCGAATCATGTTTACACGGCTCCCTGTAAGAACTTGCAAATAATTTTGGTGGACCATGCAAGTGGACTCATCATGTGGGTCATTGCAGGAAGAACACCAGTAAGATGGCTCATGTGAAACTTCAGAAGGGCCAACCTCTTCACTTACCAGAATTGTTGAGTTCCTTTCAGGTGCTTTCTCCATAGCCTTGCTTGGAGTAGGTTGTTCTCTAGTTACTACCGACATAAATCTTCATGGCTGATAGCTTCTTTTTGCCTCTCTCCGTTCCATAGATGTCACCTTGTCAGTGAGAGATCTCATAGCCGATTGAATTTCTTGTAACATAACCAATTGAGGATCTGGGCTTGAGGACACAGGCGGTGCCGGTAAAGGTAATGGAACCTGTGGGGAAGATAATGCAGGAGTTGGAAGTGGAGGGACTAACCGTGGAATGCTCGGTGCAGGCAACTGGGGAATAGTTGGAGCAGGAAGCTGAGGAACTGGAATAGGTGCAATTTGAGGCGCACTTGAGCTCCATGATGGGGTAGGGTACATAGATGGCATGGGCTATGGAAGCAAACCAGAATATAAATACTTAGGCAGATCAGGGATGATAGGCATAGTTACCTTTGGAGGAAGTCTACCTATAGCAATCAAATCAGCTTTCGCCTTTAACGCTTGTTCAAACAACTCTGGAAATGTAGTCACGTTGGACTGCCAGACAGCCCAACCGATGTCTGTGTTGAATGCTCTGAGGTAGTAAAATGCAGCTAGCTCATCAGCAGGCCAAAGACCATCAGGAATTCTCTGCCAGGTTCTGGTAAAACGAACATTAAAATCAGCTATCTCTTCCTACGGGTGCCTTTGGATTGCGTTAAACTGATGCAACAATGAAAATGGATCAGCCTATTCATGAAAATTCTTAACTAACAATTCTCCTAGCTGATCCCATGATGTAATGGTGCTTGGTTGCAATGTTCGGTACCAGTACAACAATTTTCCTCTCAGTGATAACACCAACAACTTCACCATCACATCTTCGTCAGTTATATCATGAATGGCCGCCAGAGAAGCTACATCATTAATATGTTCATATGCAGTCTTACCCGTACCATCATAGGTCGGCAAAACCTTCAAAGTGACTTGAGGAACTGGATTTTGAGCCTACAAATTCAAGGCTCCTGAACTGTTCCATGCCAAGAACTTCCTGGGTGGAGGATACTGGGCCATTGGGACTAGTGGATGTGACTGAGAAAATGGAAAACTAGTAACAATACCAGGGATTTGTGTGGATATGGCAGATGATGCAAGCGATGGGGAAACCAACCTAGAGTGTTCACCTCTTTTTGTGATGTCAAGTTCAAAAAACTCAACAAGATCTTCAACTTTTTTAGACTTTGATCTCGTGATCATGAAGTACGACTTTCACTCGCATCCACGTTCGAGAGATTTCTGAGTACTGTAGAGTCACCAAATGTTCTAACTATACGGCATGAAGGCGAACATTAAACCTTCAATACTATGGGATATTTCTAAGATAGAAGCAGTCTGTCCCATCGGGCGTGCCAAAAATTGTTGGTCACGAATCTGCCACAGGAAAGGATTTTCTAAAACTATGCACCCTAGACCCGGCCAACATTGAAAGGCTAGGAGAAAGAGATGTCTCCCAGACCAATCTCCAGAGAGGGCTGGTTCCCTTACTATTTCTAAGTTTGATTTTAGATTAGAGTTGCTGGAAAGGAATTATAAATATGCAAAAAGAAACAGGAAATACATGGAAAGAGATGGGAAATATAGCCGTAGGCCGAATTTGTTAGATCGGGAAAGAAACTCAGCAAGAATTTCACCTCAAGCGTATAAACAACATATAATAACAAAATACAACATAATCCACTTACGACCTTGCGCAGACAACCTCCAAATTGCATTCCAGAACTCACTTTCTTTTAAGCAATATTCAAACTCAAATGCAGAATTTGAATCTAACAACAGATTAGAAAGATAAGCATAACTGAGAAATACATGGAATAGAAGGAAATCATTAGAAAGACGCTTGCAAAATTAGAGGCCAAATATCTCTCATTCATGCAAAGAACTTGAATGTTTCTAGCAAAATGTCTCTCAAACTCCCGATCCCTTTTTCTGAGATCTACATTGATTTATATAGAAGTCTTGCTTCTTTACAACATTAAAAATATGCAACGGACCTCCTCGAGATCTACAAAATATGCAACGAAAACAAGGAAATGATCCCCTTAAACCAGCCTCGGAGAAACCAGAAATTGAATGCAATAAGGAGTCGGTCGTCTTCATTAAATTGTCGTTCTTGAAAATATGCTTGAACCGTTAGAAAAACCATGAACAACAACTTTGAATAATGGAAATCTTTAATTCTGGTGGCTTGGACACGTTCTTCTACCTTGCTCGCATCGGAAAGCAGCAAAACATTTAATTCTGGAGTGCTTTTAATCCTCGAAAATCACAAAACTTCATCGGACCGTTTGAACTGCGTTCTGGCGCGAAACTGTAACAGGTCGCGAAAACGTGACATGTCATGAAATCACGACGTATCTCTCCTCCGTACACTTTTGTCACTTTGGAACCATGAAAATCAACCATGTCACGAAATCGTGACGTATTCGGCTCCTTTGTCTCCTTCGCCACCTTAACTCGCGAAAATGCGATGCGTCATGAAATCGCGACGTTCCGTACCATTCTGCTCCTCCTTCGCTCTGTTTCCACGAAAATGTGACAATGCGCGATTTCGCGACATTCTTCATCTTTTGTTCTCTTCGCTGCTTCAAACTACGAAAACATGACATGATTTGCTACACTTTCCTCTTCATCTTATCTCTGGGTCATGAAAACCAAACAAGTCACGAAATCGCTACACTATCTCCCCATTGCTCAATCTTCTCTTCTAAGTCACGAAAATTCGACATGTCACGATTTCGCGACAATTTTCATGCATTTTGTACGGTCCTTTTCTAAGCTGCGAAAACATGACACTCTTGCCTCAAGTGCTTCTTTAATCTCCATCATGTCACGAATTCGCGACGTTGCCTAATTCTGTCTCCTTGCTTCCTCTTCGTGAAAATGCGACGCGTCGTGAAATCGCTACCATTTTCTGCACTAGGTCCTTCTTCCACTATGTCATGAAATCGCGACACTTATTTCTCTGAATGTCACGATGTCTTCGTCTTGCTTGGCTTCATCCCAAAAATGTCATGAAATCGTGACGTATTCATGCCTTAAGCCTTTTTGTCTCCACTTCGCCGCGACCACGCAACACGTCGCGATTTCGCTACGTCTTTCGCCTTTTGTGCCGCGTTCAATATTTTGTCATGATATCGCTACAAAGTTTATTGCCATCACCCTTTGCTGAGTTATGTCACGATTTCACGACCTTTTCTAACATTATGCTCCCTGGCCATCGCAAGTCATGAAAACGTGACATGTCACGATTTCGCGACAATTTTGTCGCTCTACCTCCGTTGACCACTTTGACCATCGAAAATCCAACACGTCGCGATATCACGACGGGTTTACCCCTCCGTTGACTGCGTTGATCATGATTTTTTGACACGTCGCGAAATCGTGACTTTGTTTTTTTTTTTTTTGCACTTTGGTTTTTATTTCTCTCTCCTCGAAAGACCCGCGATAACGCGACATGTCGCGATATCGCGACGGTTTTGCAACTGTGCCCTCCATGCTACTTTTTGTCATGATTTCGCGACAGTCTTCGGACTTAGCCTTTTTTGCATCAAAACCTGTATAGGAGTGAGAATTTCAACATCTTATGCATGAATAATCAACAATCAAAACAATGTGGCAAAAATGCCAACATTCTTGGTGGCTCACGGGGTATACAGTTCTACTGTATGCACGAATCCCAGGCCTGAATCCATTGGGCAACAGAGTCAAGAAAACCTGAGAACAGAAAGCTGGTTGATGGGGTACATCTCGATGGACTACTGCAACAACTCTTGTTGAATGACTGAAACTTCAAGTAAATCTGTATTTGGCTGAACTGACCATGGAATGGAAATGATGAATGATGGAATAATGGAATGGAGGGAGTGAGGCGGTAGATACAGTAACAGAGTGCTTCTGTGCTACCAGCTGCTATGAAAGGGAAATGGAAGTGAATGGAATAAACAGAATGATGACCAGCAAATGTGTAGGCTGTGGAATGAGAATGGAATGGGGAAATGAACTATGGATAAATGCTTAAAACAACAATGTAGTTAGAAGAAAAGGAAAAGAAGAATCGGGAATATTAGAAAGGGAAAAGAAACAACAGCAGTGGCTTGATTACTTGCAGAAGAAAAGGAGTAGGAGAAGAGGGGGAATAAAGAGGGGAAGGGAAGAAATAAAGAGGAAGCCACTAACTGCTGGGAAAGAAGAAAGAAAAAAGAAAGAAATACGTACCTACGGGCTCGCATGCAAAAAGAGCCGAAGTTTGACAAGGGAAAACAATACTTTTTTTTTTTTTTTTCTTTTTTCTTTTTTCTTTTTTTTTTTTTTACTATGTACAAGGTAACTCCCGAATTAGCTATGAACTTTCGGGAAAGACACGAACCCAAACACGGTTCTGTCTCCTGGATCCCAGATCCTTGATATACACTCAGTAGACTCCTGGTTGATGATCAGCTCAGAGTCACCAAAGATCTGTAACTGCTGCACTCCAAGTGTCCCAGCCGTCTTGAGACCTAGGCATGATCGTTCAGTCCCAGTGTTAGCACCATTTCTGTATTGTGCTCCATCAGAATAGAGCTGATCTGGTAGAGAATCTTGACCAACTTGATCAGGAGGCAACTTGACTTCAACCTCTTCAGGCTTCGTAATGGAATAACGTCCGATCTCAGTTTCGATCATGGCATTAAAATTGAGCATTGAAAACCCATCCTCCAAATCAAGATCCTCCAACTCTTCAGTTATCATATGAACAGCATCTTTGGACTTTTCTTCTTCTTCTATCTTCTCAATATGAAAAGTAGAAGGCTTCTGATTGTAGATCCGGACTCGTCTTCCTTTGAACGGAATCTCCAAATGAGAATAATCCAGAGCAAGGTAACCTCCCAACTTTGCAGTAAATTCTCTGGATAAGCACATACTGAAATACGGTTCTAGATCGACCACAACTATCTCTTGAATGACTGTAATCTGAGGCATAGTGTGTAAAACAATCGGGACATCCTTGATTACACCCATCGTTTTCATTGGAGTACCATCTAACTGCAAAACTCCAGGGCTACTTCGTGTGAATTCCATTCCCATCGCTTCACAAACTGCCTTTGGCATGACAGTTGTAGCAGCACCAGAGTCGATCAGGCAATTATGTACGATCCAACCCTCCATCCTGAGTGACAGATAAAATGGGGGTGGTCTATTCCTTTCAGTGGCTACAGAAGTTAACGTTTGAGCCATAACTACCTGGGCTGGAGCTTTCCCCTTACTTTGTATGGTCTTCAGGGATTCCTGTAAGAGATTTACCTGTCTAGGCAACTGTAAGGTGTCATACAGACTTACCTTAGCTGGTATCCATTTGAGTTCTTCAACAATGTTGTACTCCATGGAGATCTGTTCTTTCCCGCCACTAGCAGATTCAAATGTGCTCTTATGTTGCTGGGTAGCCTCCACTCATTGTCGTTTGGTCAATGATGGATACCGCAACGTCTCTTTGGCTTGCTCCTTTGTTTCTGCTTGCGGCTGGGAAGTAGAAGCTTGTCCCTTCTCTTTTACTGGTGGTGGAAGTGGATCCTTCGACAAAATAGGTGATTGTCGTTGCGCTGGGGAATCATGAGCCTTTGTTGGCATTTGCTGCTTCGTTGCTTGTACAGGAGGCACTTTCAATGGCTCCATCTTAGCCGGATCTACCAACATTGGTTTCTTGCCGCTGCGTGTCAGTATTGCTATATGTTCCTCCAGAGACTCCACGGAAGTAAGATCCACCTCTCGAATCATGTTTACATGGCTCCCTGTAAGAACTTGCAAATAATTTTGGTGGACCATGCAAGTGGACTCATCATGTGGGTCATTGCAGGAAGAACACCAATAAGATGGCTCATGTGAAACTTCAGAAGGGCCAGCCTCTTCACTTACCAGAACTGCTGAGTTCCTTTCAGGTGCTTTCTCCATAGCCTTGCTTGGAGCAGGTTGTTCTCTAGTTACTGTCGGCATAAATCTTCATGGCTGATAGCTTCTTTTCGCCTCTCTCCGTTCCATAGATGTCACCTTGTCAGTGAGAGATCTCATAGCCGACTGAATTTCTTGTAACATAACCAATTGAGGATCTGGGCTTGAGGACACAGGCGATGCCGATAAAGGTAATGGAACCTGTGGGGAAGGTAATGCAGGAGTTGGAAGTGGAGGGACTAACCGTGGAATGCTCGGTGCAGGCAACTGGGGAACAGTTGGAGCAGGAAGCTGAGGAACTGGAATAGGTGCAATTTGAGGTGCACTTGAGCTCCATGATGGGGTAGGGTACATAGATGGCATGGGCTATGGAAGTGAACCAGAGTATAAATACTTAGGCAGATCAGGGATGATAGGCATAGTTACCTTCGGAGGAAGTCTACCTATAGCAATCAAATCAGCTTTCGCCTTTAACGCTTGTTCGAACAACTCTAGAAATGTAGTCACGTTGGACTGCCGGACAGCCCAACCGATGTCTGTGTTGAATGCTCTGAGGTAGTAAAATGCAGCTAGCTCATCAGCAGGCCGAAGACCATCAGGAATTCTCTACCAGGTTCTGGTAAATCGAACATTAAAATCAGCTATCTCTTCCTACGGGTGCCTCTGGATTGCGTTAAACTGATGCAACAATGAAAATGGATCAGCCTGTTCATGAAAATTCTTCACTAACAATTCTCCTAGCTGATCCCATGATGTAATGGTGCCTGGTTGCAACGTTCGGTACCAGTACAACAATTTACCTCTCAGTGATAACACCAACAACTTCACCATCACATCTTCATCAGTTATATCATGAATGGCCGCCAGAGAAGCTACATCATTAATATGTTCATATGCAGTCTTACCCGTACCATCATAGGTCGGCAAAACCTTCAAAGCGGCCTGAGGAACTGGATTCTGAGCCTACAAATTCAAGGCTCCCGAACTGTTCCATGCCAAGAACTTCCTGGGTGGAGGATACTGGGCCATTGGGACTAGTGGATATGACTGAGAAGATGGAAAACTAGTAACAATACCAGGGATTTGTGTGGATATGGCAGATGATGCAAGCGATGGGGAAACCAACCTAGAGTGTTCACCTCTTTTTGTGCTGTCAAGTTCAAAAAACTCAACAAGATCTTCAACTTTTTTAGACTTTGATCTCGTGATCATGAAGTACAACTTTCACTGCATCCACGTTCAGAGATTTTTGGGTACTGCAGAGTCACCAAATGTTCTAACTATACGGCATGAAGGCGAACATTAAACCTTCAATACTATGGGATCTTTCTGAGACAGAAGAAGTCTGTCCCACCGGGCGTGCCAAAAACTGTTGGTCACGAATCTGCCACAGGAAAGGATTTTCTAAAAACTATGCACCCTAGACCCGGCCAACATTGAAAGGCTGGGAGAAAGAGATGTCTCCCGGACCAATCTCCAGAGAGGGCTGGTTCCCTTACTATTTCTAAGTTTGATTTCAGATTAGAGTTGCTGGAAAGGAATTATAAATGTGCAGAAAGAAACAGGAAATACATGGAAAGAGATGGGAAATATAGCCGTAGGCCGAATTTGTTAGATCGGGAAAGAAACTCAGCAAGAATTAAACCTCAAGTGTATAAACAGCATATAATAACATAATACAGCATAATCCACTTACGACCTTGCACAGACAACCTCCAGTATGGCATTCCAGAACTCACTTTCTTTTAAGCAATATTCAAACTCAAATGCAGAATTTGAATCTAACAGCAGATTAGAAAGACGAGCATAATTGAGAAATACATGAAATAGAAGGAAATCATTACACAAAAATACGCTTGCAAAATCAGAGGCCAAATATTTCTTATTTATGCAAAGAACTTGAATGTTTCCAGCAAAATGTCTCTCAAACTCCCGATCCTTTTTCTGAGATCTACATTGATTTATATAGAAGTCTTGCTTCTTTACAACATTAAAAATTTGCAACGGACCTCCTCGAGATCTACAAAAATATGCAACGAAAACAAGGAAATCATCCCCTTAAACCAGCCTCGAAGAAACCAGACATTAAATGCAATAAGGAGTCGGTCGTCTTCATTAAATTGTCGTTCTTGAAAATATGCTTGAACCGTTAGAAAAACCATGAACAACAGCTTTGAATAATGGAAATCTTTAATTCTGATGGCTTGGACACGTTCTTCTACCTTGCTTGCATCGGAAAGTAACAAAACATTTAATTCTGGAGTACTTTTAATCATCGAAAATCGCAAAACTTCATCGGACCATTTGAACTGCTTTCTGGCATGAAATTGTAACAGGTCACGAAAACGCGACATGTCACGAAATCGTGACGTCTTTCTACTTCGTACACTTCTGTCACTTTGGAACCACGAAAATCAACCATGTCATGAAATTGCTACAGGTTCGGCTTCTTTATCTCCTTCGCTACCTTAACTCGCAAAAATGCGATGCGTCGTGAAATCGTGACGTTCCGTACCATTCTACTCCTTCGCTCTGTTTCCGCAAAAATGTGACAATGCACGATTTCGCTACATTCTTCATCTTTTGTTCTCTTCGCTGCTTCAAACCGCAAAAACATGACACTACACGATTTCGCTACATCTTTTCATCGGCACCTTCATCGTTATCTCCAGGTCACGAAAACCAAGCAAGTCACGAAATCGCTACACTATCTTCCCACTGCTCAGTCTTTGCTTTTATGTCATGAAAATCCGACATGTCACGATTTCGCTATAATTTTCATGCACACTGTACGGTCCTGTTTCTAAGGTGCAAAAACATGACACTCTTGCCTTAAGTGCTTCTTTAATATCTACCATGTCATGATTTCATGACGTTCCGTACAATTGGGTTGTCTTCTTGCTTCCTCCCCACAAAAACACGTCGCGTCGCGAAATCGCTACCACTTTCTGCACTTGGTCCTTCCGTTCCACTATGTCACGATTTCGCTACGTTTTCCTTATCTTCTTCATCATAGACGCTTCTTGTCATGACGTCTTCGTCTTGCTTGGCTTCATCCCACAAATGTCGCGAAATCGCGACGTATTCATGCCTTAAGCCTTTTTGTCTGCATCTTGCCGCGACCATGCAACACGTCGCGATTTCGCTACGTCTTTCGCCTTTTGTACCGTGTGCCATATTTTGTCGTGATATCGCTACAAAGTTGATTCTCATTGCCTTTCGCTCAGTTATGTCGCGATTTCGTGACCTTTTTCTCTGCTCTGCTCCATGCCCATTATAAGTCGCGAAAACGCGACATGTCGCGATTTCGCTACCTTTTTGTCATGCTACCTCCGTTGACCATTTTGACCATGAAAATCCAACACGTCGCGATATCACGAGGGTTTTACCCCCTGCTTGCCGTTGACTGCGTTGACCATGATTTTGGGACACGTCACGAAATTGTGACGGTTTTTGACTTTGCTCTTTTCAGCCTTTTTGCACTGTGAAACTGTGACAGGTCACAATTTCGTGACACATTTGGATTTTCTCTTCTCTCTCCTCGAAAGACCCGCGATAACGCGACATGTCGCGATATCGCGACGGTTTTGCTACTATGCCCTCCATGCTGCTTTTTGTCGCGATTTCGTGACAGTCTTCGGACTTAGCCTTTTTTGCATCAAAACCTGTATAGAAGTGAGAATTTCAACATCTTATGCATGAATAATCAACAATCAACACAATGTGGCAAAAATTCCAATAGCACAAAAAATTGCATTTATGAGGCACTTGATCGCCTCGGGAAGATACCCGGCTTGGGATGTGTGCCCGTGAAGTGCTTCGCTAGGTCTTGCTTCGCAATGGTTCTGGGCCAAAGTGAAAACTCTTCCTTGGATTATACTTCACAAAACTGAGCTTCGCAAAACTGCTTCGGGGGTGAGGAGTGTCGAAGCATATTTACTTCACAAAACGGGCCTCTTTATCCTTGCCACTTTGTTGACAAAATTGCTTCGCTGACACTTTGGAGAAATACTTCGCTGCGATCCTCCTCAAAATTGTGGTTCGGAGAGATTTTGGCCGAAACACATTCCTACCTTCAAAATGCTTTGTTTCTCTTGGCTACCAGAACTTTGGTTGAAAATGCTTCGGGCGAAAACTAGTCGAAGTGAATGCTTTGCTAGGTTTTCCTCTGAAGTAGAAATGGTTTAGGTGTGAGGAGACCCGAAGTAGATGCTTTGGCAACTTTTTTGCGAAGGATTATTCAATGCTTCTTTGGGTTCTGCTTCGCTGGCCCTCTAGCTGAAGTAGTGTTGGAAATGCTTCAGGCCCGAAGTCCTTTTACCTTGGTCAAACTTGAATCGTGGCCTAGACTTTTCTCCTTCGGCGAAGTTGCTCTCCTAAATGCCGCTTCGGATGATTTTTGCCCGAAGCAGTATTTTGAAATGCTTCGGTCCCAAAGCCCTTTTCATCGATCCTCTTGTAATTTTTTTTGGCAAAACTACTTCACAACAAATTCTACCCGAAGCAATGCTGGAAGCGCTTTGGGTGCGAAGCTCTTTCTTTGGCCAAAACTACTTCGCAAAGTTTTCACCCGAAGTAGCATTGGAAATACTTCGGGTGTGAAGCAGTTTCATTTTCCTTTTTGGCGAAGCTCTTTTCTCTAGCTTGTCCGGTAGCAAAGCTTTTTCTCTTTCTACTTCTTATACAAAGGGGTGGCTTTGAAAGCCAAAATTGCTGCAAATTTTCAAAATAAAAATAACAAAGCAAAAACTTTACACAACACTATACAAACTTGTTTCTTTTCTACCCCTTGAGAAATGTGACAAAATTGTCAACAGGTACTTCCACAGTCCACTACATAAATGGAAAAAAACTTTGACAACTATACAACAATTTCTCGACTACTGGTCTTTCATCCTCAGATACCCAGACAAATACATAGGAACATTAAAATAAAACTTTAATATTGCTCCCCCTGAGGATGTGCCACCTGGAGTTGCTTAGAGCAATGGCGAAGTAGCCTCCTTCAGTCCAAGGAGACATGATTTCCTTCTTCTGCATTTCTCCAGACTTTCCTGAACTTGGGCTTGAGTTTTTCAATTACTTCCTTATTTTGCCCCTATTTGTGAACTTGAACATTTCTCTTATGGGGTTCTCTCTTGTGCATTCTTGATGGATGATTATTTTCTTTTCTTCTATGCACATGATATGTTCTCTATCTGTGTTTCCCTCTTTGTGTCTGATGAAATCTAGGGTTTTGCATTAGATTAGATATAGAAGTGCTTGGACAGAACCTTGCTATGTGCCCTTGACCATTACATTTAAAACATTGCACATGTTTTATTCCCTATATGCATTGCATTTTGTGTGTATGATGAAATCTATGGTCTTGCCTTAGATTGGATACATAAGTGCTTGGACAAAACCTTGCTATGTGCCAATGGCCATTACATTTAAAACATTGCACAGGGTGTTCACTCAGGAAAGCAGATGTGTTTTTATCAGCATAACCTTTTGATCTATTGTTCAGTCCACAATAAATTGCCTTGTGACCATAGCAGTTGCATTTAGAACAATAGCCATTAAAAGAATTATTATGAATAGAGTGAGAGTGATAGAACCTCTTTTGTTGTGGTTGCTTTGTTGTAGATCTCCTTTGAGATTTTCTTTCTTTTGAAGATTTAGCTTCAAGCTTTTCTTGCTTTGATCCTTCAAAAATGGACTTCTTCTTCTCTACATATTTAGACGATGAGGGTTGTTCAACTTCACATCCAAGACCAAGCTTAACCATTGGGCTTCTTTGTTGCCTTATCATTTTATCTAGCAACTTTGTGCTCTTCTCAAATTTGAGATTTGTATTGGCCTCTTCTAGTTGTTTCCTCAATGAAACAATCTCCTCTTCTTGTTTGCAGCAAACAATCTCTTTCTCATTGATCTGTGACCTGAGAGTTTCTTTAGTCCTTTTGGACTCTTCTACTTGCGACTTTAGATCACTAATAACTTTGTTAGATTCCTCTTCACGTTTGCTACATACATCACCTTTATAATCCAGGCGTGACTTCAAGGCTTCTTCTATTTTCTTGGCTTTCTAAATTTGCAAGAAGAGATCTTCAATATTATCCCCATATTCTTCCAACTTCTTGGACAGTCTTTTGTTCGTTTTCTTTTCTATACCCAACTCTTCAAGTGCAGCAATCAACTCACCTTCTAGATCTACTTCAGGCTCAAGGTTTTCATCACAAACTTTAGGATTCACTTCTTCTACATTTTTTGGTTCAATTTTCTCTTCTACAGAAACTGAAACTAACTGAGATGCCTTTTTGAAGGAGGATCTATTCTTTTTAGCCATTGTGTACTAATCCAAGATCAACCCTGACTGATTTAGCCAAAACTAGGAACTTGGATCTGATACCAATTGTTAGTCTTACAATGGCACTAAGAGGGGGGGTGAATCAGAGTAGTTATTTAAATTTCAAATCTACAACTCTTAAATCTGAAGCAAGGAGAACTTAAAATAGATAAAGCAAATATAACAAGAGAGCATTCCACAACACACGATTTAACGAGGTTCACCAGTTTTGGCTACTCCTCAAAAATAGACTGCTTGGACTTCCATCCAAATCTAGCCTTTGCAAAGCACCAACTTCACAAATAGTTTACCAGCACCCACTGGAAGGAGCACCAACCCCTAATTTATCTACACCAATAAAAAGGAGCACCAACCCCTGATTCCAAGCACCAACTTGGATTTTTATTTTGAATCTTAGATTGACATAAATATGCCTTCACTTTTACAAGACCCTTACTGGTCTGTAGCTCATCCAACCTCTCTTTCAATTCAAGAAACACATATTCCTTCTACACACTTTCAGCCACACTCTCTCAATCACACTCTATCAGTTGCACTCTTTTTCCATCGCTCTTATCTCAGCAGTGCTCTATCTCCACTCTCTTTTTCTCTTTGGCTACACACCTTTTTCTCTACCCACATAGAGCTCAACCTAATGGATCACTCTTACCACTTTGCTTACTGCGCTCTGATAGCCTTCTTTGTGCTCTGACAGCCTTCTTTGCACTCTGACAGCCTTCTCTGCTCGCTTACGACTCTGACAGCCTTATCTGCTCATTTACGGCTCTCTGATAGCCTTCTCTGCTCATTTTGGCGCTCTGACATTCTTATCTGCTCTCTTACATAGTTCAGAGCTCAACCCTAACCCTAATTCTTAACTTATCGTATATGAAACATACACATTCTTACGGCTCTCTTCAACAACCTTTTTCTCAGCACATATATTATTTTATCAGCGGCACTTTCCCTCTTTATGGCGACACACTATTCAGTTCTAAGAGGCCCTTTTTCTTCTACACGTAACTGCCATTTTAAAACAATATTTTCATTTTTAAACCCTAAGTCTTCTATATCTTCCATTATCTCGCATGCAGCCTATTCATAGCTACTCCTGTAAGTAACTCCTTTCTGACACAATATTCTTACACGTAACCTATTAATAGTTATAGCTCTTCGAAACGACTCTTTGTCTATCTCTTGGTCTTCATCTGATGACTTTTAGTAACCACCGTTGCATTATATTTCTCTGTTATGGTTCCTGTAACTGCAGTAATGACTTATGTTCACTATTATTATTTAACTGCATGATTTCTATCTGTAACTGCACCTATAACTGTTGTACTAACTTCAGTTAATTCTTCTTATTTTTGCTGCATGAATGTATTATGTAACTGTCGCTTTTACTGTCGTATTTTCTGCAGTTCACTGTTACATTTCTTTGTTTCGACTGAGTTCTCTTCTTAGCTCACATCAAGGCGACCTGTCGTGAAATCGTGACACTTCTACCTCTTTGACTTTTTTTTGTCGTTTGACCGCAAAAACATGACATGTCACGATATCCAACACTTTTTGCCTCCTTGTCCTCTTCTTAGCTTACACCCATGAAAACATAACATGTCACGATATCACGACACTTTTCACCTCTGTACACTCTTCTCAGCTTGCACCAGCGAAAACATGACATGTCATGAAATCGTGACACTTTCACTACCTTGTGCTTTTCTCTGCTTGCACCCGCAAAAACATAACATGTCATGAAATCGTGACACTTTCGCTGCCTTGTCTCTTTTCTTGCCTTGACCTCGTGAAAATAGAACATGTCACGAAATCGCGACACTCTCGCTTCCTTTCTCTCTTCTCTTCGGGTCATGAAAACCTGACATGTCACGATATTGCGACACTTTTTCTCCTTAGCGCTTCTCTTCCCTTTAGGTCATGAAAACCCAACATGTTGCGATATCGTGACACTTTTTCTCCTTAGCGCTTCCTCTTGCAAATTTTCGCGAAATCGTGACACTTTTCTTTGCGAGCTCCTTCTCTCAAACATGTCATAAAATCGTGACACATTTTCATCTGTACTGCCTCTAAGTGTCGCGATATCGCGACACTTTTCTTTGTGAGCTCCTTCTCTCAAACATGTCATAAAATTGTGACACATTTTCATCTGTACTGCTTCTCTTACAGATTGTCGCAAAATCGTGACACTTTTCTTTACGAGCTTCTTCTCTCAAACATGTCATAAAATCGTGACACATTTTCGTCCATACTGCCTCTCTTGCAAATTGTCGTGAAATCGTGACACTTTTCTTTGCAAGCTCCTTCTCCCCGAACATGTCACGAAATCGCGATAGTTTTCTTTGCTTGCACCTTCTCTCCAAACATGTCTTGAAATCATGACAGTTTTTCTTGCATGTGCTTCTTCTTCAAACATGTCGTGAAATCATGACAGTTTTTCCTGCATGCGCTTCTTCTTCAAACATGTCATGAAATCGCAACAGTTTTTCTTGTGCTTTCTCTCTCCTCAAACATGTCACGATATCGTGACAGTTTTTCTTGCGCTTTCTCTCTCCTCAAACATGTCGTGATATCGTGATAGTTTTTCTAGCTTTTCAACATGTTGTGATATCGCGACAATTTTTTTACTTACAAAATATGTCGCAATATCGCGACAGAAAACATGTCGTGATATCGCGATAGTTTTCTTACTTGTATTTTTTCTTTGATCCTTTGAATCTGGGCCACTTCTGTCTTCTTGGAAATTCACTGTACATGCTCTGACTGCTCTGAACTCTTGTTCACTTCATCAACCGAACTATATAATGACCTCTGCACTCCTGTCCATTGCATCAACTGATCCTTTGTCTGTGTTGACAACAATGACAATACTTTGGCTGCACCTTGCTCATCAATGAACTCCTGTCCATTATACTTTGGCTGCACCTTGCTCATCAATGAACTCCTGTCCATTGCACTTTGGCTACACCTTGCTCATCAATGAACTCATGTCCATTACATCAACTGATCAACCTGACTGTGTTGACAACAATGACAATACTTTGGTTGCACCTTGCTCATCATAGAAGTTAAAATAGTTTGGCAAACACTTAGTTTAGCCTTCCAATGATCTTTGTACCAATATTTTATATATGGGTTTGATAGCTGATATGACTATTCAAAGCAAAATTTTGATCTTGTGAACCTATCAAGTGAATGGTTTTAAACATTTTTTGTATTACTTTTCCTGGGATTTAAATGTGTGCTTCTTGTCTGCATTTGATACTTTAAAGTTTGGGTATGGCTTTTCAATCAGAAATTAAAAGTATACTTCATTTGGAATGTTCCCCTATTGACTAACACATTCTGTGTTTACATATTTTACATTGTTCTAGGTTATTATTCTAGCTCCATTTTATGTCAAATACTCTAAAATTGTTCGGTTAGCAGATGCAAATCCAGTGGTAGTGCCAACAACATTATCTGATGATTTCCTACTTAAACTAGAAGTCTTGTCTAAGTTGTTGAATGAAAGGTCGAGATTATTGATTCTTTGTTCCCCTTCCAACCTTTCCAGGTCATTCTTGAGGTATTTCTAACATGAGAATGGTTGTTTCCAGCTAGTTTGGGTTTGTGTTTAACTGGAAATCATAGAAGTTGTGGTTCTTTTTACTACTTCAAATATGTAGAAATCCCTTGAGTCCAGATAGTTTGGGTTTGTGTTTAACTAGAAATCATAGAAGTTGCAGCTCCTTTTACTACTTCAAAGACATAAAATCCTTGAGTTCATCTGAAAATGGATTACAAATCCACTAATTAGCCTTGTATAGAAATAAAATAGTAGATTGGATGTTTTAAAAAATGAACACAACATTCAGAATATATAGTTCAATATTTTTTTTCTGCAAATAAAAATGTGTATCATTTAACTTTTCTAGTTTTCTTTTGTTTGATTGTTTAGTGGGGTTTGCCACAGGTTCTCGATCCCTAATAGAAAGGAGAAAACCATCAACACTCTTATGAAAATGAAATTAAAATAAGATAGCCACTTCATCATTGTCAACTTTACAGATACATAATGCGACCAAACTTGAATATTTACTGTATGGGATGTATTTAGTGGAAGCATCATTTTCCTATATCTCTCAGGCCTTGGTGCAAAATGCTTGAGCGAAATATACACCATGTAGTGACAAAATCCTTCTATCATAATTTCCATGCATTCTTCACAGGGTGAGAGTATAGTGCTTGTAGTTGTGATCATACTATAAAAATAAACATAGAGATGGCAGAACTAAACATAAATAGAGATAATCCTGCACAAGACCTATCATTTCTCCATGTGTCTTATAGCTACATCACCTGGTACAATTTGAACATTTCCATGATCCTCATCTGACCAACAAGAACTTTGAAAGTCTCGAATATGCAATAGGTACATATTTAAAGTTATCATGATTTATATATATATTAAAAGTCACCCTACGATGACGGTTTTAAACCATCCTCGTAGGGATTTTTTATATATTTTTTTATAGTTACCCTACGAGGACATTTTTAAACCATCCTTTTAGGTCTAAGAGGACGGTTTAAAACTACCCTCGTAGGGTAACTTTAAAAAAAAATATAAATAATTCTTAAGAGGGTGGTTTTAAACCACCTTCGTAGCTCTAAGAGGGCGGTTTAAAACCCCTAAGACCCTAAGAGGGCGGCTTTTTGAGGTAGTTTTTAGCCATCATCATATGGGTATAGACTTTTTATGATGCCCTCATAGACGATGGTTGAATAACAACCCTTAAAGGTCTTTAAGGGTGGTTAAAAATTATTATTAAAACCCTTTTTTGGTGTAGTGATAAAATATTTACTCACACTCTAATCGAAGAAACACTCCTAATCTAAATATGTACCCAAGGTGGTACATTAACATGTACCAAATAATGTAATATACTCCAACACCTCCTTGTATTACATTATTTGGTTATTGAAGACTTTAGTCTTCAATATGGTCTTCATATTTTGTCTTCAATCTATCTCTTTTAGATCAATATCTGAATTTGCAATATATGGTTCCTATTTAACCTTTCTGATGTGATTTCTTCTATTCTTATTTTTCTTTCTTTGCTTTTGTATCTTCATTTGAGATATACCTGATGATCCACCTTCTAAGCATTGTGTTAGCAAATCATCACAATCATACAACTTTGATTTTTATCTTGGACTCTTCAAATAAGTATCTTCTTTAGGTTCAGTCTTCATTTTTCCTTTCTTGATCTAATTTATTTTCTTGTTTCTTTTCCTTCTTCATTTTTGCACCTTTACTAGTGATATATATTCAATGTAGTGAGTTATT
This sequence comes from Wollemia nobilis, assembly GCA_028583015.1. Classification (NCBI taxonomy): domain Eukaryota; kingdom Viridiplantae; phylum Streptophyta; class Pinopsida; order Araucariales; family Araucariaceae; genus Wollemia; species Wollemia nobilis. The sequence goes on along the minus strand of JAQPPZ010000989.1, from coordinate 10,754,624 downwards.
ACATCATCACAATAGTATTGGCTAGGATTCAGTAATTCATTACTAGTATGTTCTTCTTTCTTTTGTTTCATTCCTTGAAAAAATTCAAAAGTAATTAATGATAGATAAATCATCATACATTCTTCTAAAGAAAGCATGACTATATTTTGAGCATTCTACCAAGTCTTGAAAAGTACTTCATGAAGATAACCAATCAATATCATAAAATTCTCTTCTTTTGCTTCCTTGAGAAACAAGGAAAATATTTCCTTTAAATTGGTAGGAAAATATTTGTATCCATCAAAGGTATCTATTAAGTTTTGTGAATAAAACTTTAGTTCATGAAATAGTTCATCATTTTCGTTAAATGCATTCTTAAAAATTTCATCCATAGTTCTTCTAATGTAATCTTCCTTGTAACTCCCTAGTCTTAAAAATGAAATACAACTTTGATAAATTTTTCAAATCTCTAAATCTTTGAGGTTGACTACCTTATGTATCTCTAATGTTTGGATGAAAGGTTAATAACTATTTCAATATAATATTTTTATGTTGTAAACCTTATGTCTCCCTATTTTGAATATATTGATCAACTTTGATAAGACCTTTTCAACTTTTAAATTTTAATTTGAATTTGAGTATATTTTCAAATAATATTTTTTATGAAATTTCAATTCCCAAAGTTTGTAGGATACCTTGTATTTTCCAATGTTTGGATATATGATCAAACAATAGTTTTGAAAAAGATTTCAATTCTTCAAATCTCTAGGTTGAATACCTTTTATCTCCCAAATTTCAAAAATATGATTTCTAAATTCTAAATTTCATAATCCTATGTTGATGTTGAATTCCTTATAACTCACCAATTAGAAATTTAGAATTTTAGTAAAAATTTTGTATTCCTAATTTGATGTTGAAATCCTTATTTCTTCAAATCTCAAAACATTTACAAATATTAAAAATTCTTTACAAAATAAAATAAATTAATTACAAAACTTGTAATTAACTTCTCAAAACTTCAAATCAAAATTTCAAAAAACTTTACAAAACTTTCCAATTTGCATAAATAAAGTTTCTAAGGATTCGATTTTCCACTTATAAACCTTATACCTCCAATAGCATTAATTAATCAATGTGGAAATATGTTAATTAAACTCAACCTTCGATAAATCAACTATAATTCACTCCTTATTACTCCAACCTTTCGAAAAACAAAAAACTTAAATTAAATATTACCTCCATATTCTCAATGCATGCTTATTTCAACAAAATAGTCGATCTCTAATGTTGACTCTTCAACAAGCTTCCTTCTACAAAGCACTCACTTGAATTTGAAAATGAATTTATGTCAAATGAATCTGATGATGTGCTATTTTTAGCCCATGCATTTAATGACTACTCCAAAAATGTTTTGACTCCCTCCAAAAACATTTGGCGCTCTCTTTTCCAAGTGCCAAGTGGCACACAAACTCTTTTGCTCTTCAACCAATGTTCCTTTGGTGCTCCAATTTTCCTATGCTCCTCATAACACTTGGTATAAGTGTTTTTCCAACTTTGGCTCATATTATTCAATGATGTTATGGCTTCCTAGGTGTTATATCTTCTGCAATACCAAGTGGCACATGAACTTTTTCTCTCCTTTAATCAATGCTCTTCTTTGATAACATTCCACTATACTTGACAATAATGTGTGTTCTTCTCTTCCAATGTACTCAACTCACTCCAATGTTCAATTTCTATTGTGCTTGTCCTTCTACATTCTCTCCACAGTTATGATCTTCCTCCTTTGGCATTTGGTTTTTCAACGTCCATCAAATGTCCTTTCATATGTCTATTCTCCAATATTTGTAGACAGTTTTGTTAGCTCCTCCATCCAATGTGGTGGCTCTTCCAATGACCTCTCCTCTCATGGTGGTTCATCCTCAACTTAGGTGGCTCTTTTCCTTCCAATATGGTGGCTCCTCCTTCCATGTTTGGTGGCTTCTTTGACTGCCACTCCTATTGCTTTGCTTCAGCAGATTCTAACTCAAATTTGATGTATCTTGGCTTCTTCATAACTCGACTTCTATGAGTGAGCTTTTCATTGGCTTGAGGGATTTATTTTCCAATGCTTTTACTCCTTTTTCACTTACGTTGCTGACTTTTATTTTTAAAACTTGTGCAAGTTCAAATATGCTATTATCCCTTCAATAAAATGCACTTAATCTCTATTTTAAAAACATACACTATGCACACCTTTTTTTATAGTGCTTCTTACATTTACAGCTACTTTTCTTGTTGTTTTTAACTAGGAGTAATACTTGCAAAAAAACTAATATTAATCAACTTATAACACCTTAACAAAATACCTCTTTTAATATCAATTTGCAAACTTATTTTCTACCTCCTTCCTAGCTTGCTACCTTGTTGGTTTTTCTCACCTTTTTCTGTCCAAACTTGTTGCCTAATAACTTCAAATTTGCATCTCTTTTGCTTCTCGAAATGTTGCCCAAATTTTCTAAAATTTGCAGCTTTAACTCTCCTTCAAATGTTGTCTCAAACTCTAAAATTTGCAGCACCAAATTTCTTAACTTGATGTCAATTCCTCCTTCAATTAGCTATCCAAGGACACTTCAATATTTGTCTAATAGTTCTCGAATTCGTAGCTTTATGTTTTCTCCAATTTTTTGCCCTAAAACTCTTCAAATTCTACTCTAAAATTATACAATATTATCCTTCAAAAATTAGCCTTTCCTCCAAAAATATCAACTTGTGGTCTCTTTCTTTCCTCTTTCTCCTCCTTAGCCGTCACTAAATTTTGTCTTCAAATTTGGCCTCTTTGCTAGCATCTTCTTCAAGAATATGAAGTCTTGAAGTCTTAAAAACTACTTTTCAAAATCTGGCAAAGCTTCTTGTCTAATCCTTCCTCCTTGAATTGATTTCACAAATTATTTTGTGCTTGTTGTTGGATGGCAATAATTATCCCAATTTTTTATGTGATTACCTCTTTTCAGGAGTTTCTTCTTCTTGCAATATTCTACCTCAAACTTTCTTCAAATCTTATCCAATGGCCACTTCTTCAATTTCTCAATAGGGATTCTCTATTCTCCTTCTTTCTCCTTCCAAATTTCAATGGGATCTTTTCCTAGACCTCCTCAATATTCTCTCTCAAATATCCTATAATCTTCAATCGGACCTCTTCTCTTGGGTCTTATTTTTCTCAATCTTCAATATAAATTTTTCGAGCCTCTTCCTCTCTTCTCTCTTCAATATGCTATGGGACCTCTTGTCTTGGGTCTCCTCAATATTTAGTCTTCAATATTCAATGGGAGATCTTTGGGTCTCCTCAATCTTCAATATTCAATATTTTTTATGTAATCTTCAAATTCTTCTATCTTCAATTCTTCAAATTCTCCATAGAGACCTTTCTCTTAGGCCTTCAATCTCCAACCTTTTGCTACAATTTCAAAATCAATTCTTGCATGTGGAAATCACATAGAATTTTAAGCAATCGAAGGTGAAATTCTTCTCTATTTATTATAGGAAACTTCTCAACTTTTGAGAACTCATTTTCTACAACAAAACTTAGACAATAGTAATCAACTACATCCAAATATTCAAAATTTTGAAATCAATAAACTTCACTAGTTGTTCTTCAATCTAGTGGAAAGAAATCTATGTTGAGCCCTAGTCTTCACAAGTTTTTGTACAACCCTATGTAAAAGCTCTAGCCAAATAGCAACTTTCAAATTTTGTAAAATAAATATTCCTATCTCCTATCAAACTCCTTTGTGGCTCTAATATCACTATTAGCTTTTGATTCTTAATACTTAATGCAAATAACCACAAGATCTCAAATAAAGTTGCAATATAAAATATATGATAATGGTAATATTTTAATCATATAAAACTCATATATAACTTCTATAACAACTCATAAAATGGACACTAAAAAATGCTCATAAAAATAGTAACATGATATTGAATAAAGGTCACATACACCACTTCTTCTCTTTACAATACTTAGTCACATATATAATAGAATGTGACTTTTCATATGGAGTACTCTTGGCCTTCACTCTTCTTTAGACTTCGCTTTCCTATTCTAAGGACACATGTGCACTCTTACATAAAGGACACTTGTGCACATCTACACTCATCACACTTACACACTTAAATACATGAAACTTGTGTATTTCCTGCACATTATTATATTACATTAAATATTTACTCACACTCTAATCTAAGATACAATCCTAATATAAATATGTACCCAAGGTGGTACATTATCATGTACCATATAGTGTTATATGCTCCAACATATGTGTGTGCATGTTGGTAAATATTATTTGTGATCATCTATGTGGAGGAGAGGAATTATTCACCACTAACACATAAAATTTAGGCATGTTGTGCAGGGAGATATTATTGGATCTTAAGCGCATCACCATCCTAGTAGCTTAGGTTTTTTTTTGTTGATTTATTTTTATTTTTATCTCTCAGATCCCTTTTACCCCTGATTTCAAGTGCATCTAAAGATCACATAATAACAAGGATCTAACCTTATAAAATCTCTTAGAAGACCTTGATTGAGCCAAAACCCATGCTCTCGAATAATGCCCTATTGTGTCACTCTACATGAGGTATGATTGTTTTGACCAAGACAATGGACTTTCATTTATTCTTTTCTTACCAAATATTTTTGGAGGTTATCCACTTTGTTTTCAGAGATAATCTCTAAAAGTTGAGATCCAAAATATTGGTTATGGAAAGGACTCTAAGTCCTTGGATCCAAGTATGGAATTTGAAATTAAAGGGTGGCCCCTTCACGCATCTTGGTTTGGGATTTGTAGGCCCATGAAAATCAACATATGTCATCTTTTCCTATGGGAAAATCATGCACCCTATCCCATCATGAAACACAACAATTGTGAATAAACGAGTATTTTTTAATGTGTTCCTTTCCAAAGATCATGAGTTCGAGTTGTTGTAGAGGGCCCTTTTGGTGATACTGGTTGTACAAATTTCTAAGAGTGTACAAGGCATTTTCAATACTCCTATAGATGAATTAACCTATTTGAATGTGGCTATGGCATAGTGGTATGGTGTTGGAATTATGGAGGATAGGGTGTAAGATGAAGTCATACCCATATTTTCTATTCCACTGCATGCACCCATGATGATTTACTTTAGAGGGTCTATCCCTTTAATCATCACTATATAACATATTCCAAAAAATAGTAAGAGCATATTTGTAAGCCATGGGAACATGTTGAAACTACACATTATCATTTTTTTTGCAATAAGTGGAAAGGATGGCAAGTAATAGGATGTGTCATTCTTTTAGCTCTCATTTATCATGTGGATAAAGTGGTTAGCACATGGCATTTAGCTTATGGGACATCTAAGTTTGATCCTCTTTGGGCACTTTAAAAATTTTAGCTAATATGAGGCCAATGTGGCAACTGACATGGCCTTCTATTATGCCATGCCAATATATTTTTGTATATATATGCTCAACCAGTAAAGTGGAGATAATTGGCAACAATGTTGAAGTAGCAAACCAATATTGGAGCATGGTAATTAATTGGATTTTTTCAATTGGCAAGGTGGATGTCTTCTAGACATTAAGGAAGATTAATAAGGATTTTCCTCAACTATAGAGGCCCACTAGAGCATCCATTATAGAGGGGGAGATATTATTGTAACTAATATCTTCTATCCATGGCCCCTCAATTAGATTATGGGGATGTTGAAATTATAATTTGATTCAATATTAAGACCAACATTGTTGATGTATTAGATAGGCCTAAGGGAGTTTAATTATAAAGTGTACTTATTTTTTAATATTTTATTATGTAAACCCAACGGGCTATGGTTAACCTTGTTATAATTAAACCATAGCCCATAAAAATTCTTACTAAAGTTGCAAAGGATTGAAGAGGAATTATTGAATCTATGGAAACTCAAGATGGAAGATTTGTTGGTTGATAGAGATCAGTTGATTGCAGTCTCATGAATAAAATCAACATCAACGATAGATGATGATTGGCTAACGATCAATAGTAATACAAGGAGTTCTATCATATTGTTCTTATTTGATTTTATATTGTTGAATGTATCAATAGAGACCACAACAAAGTCATTATGAGATAAGTTAGAAACTGTGTATCAAACAAAGTCACTGGTAAATAAACTCTTTCTTCGGAAGAAGTTGTATTCGCTTTAGATGAATGATGGTGACTCTATGGCTAAACATTTGAATGCTTTTAACACTGTGGTAAGTCAATTAAAATCTATTGAAGTAAAAATGGATGAAGAGAAAAAGTATATTACTTTACTTTGTTCATTACCTAATTCATGGGATAACCTAGTTATGGCTATCCCCAATACTACTTCTACATTAAAAGTAGAGGATATAGTAGGAATGTTGATATCTAAGGAAATGAGATGAAAATATTCTAAGTATTATCATCAGAAGGATGTCTTGGTTGTGAGAGTTGATTCTCAAGAAAGAAGCAAAAAAAATCAAGAGAAAGGAAATCGAGATCTAGGGGTAAATTTGTTGGTCAAAAAAAGAGGAAATGTTGAAAGTGTGGTAAAACATGGCATTATAAAAGAGATTGCAGATCTAAAAATATTGATAATAATTGTTCATCTAAAGAAGGAACTTTTGCAAAAATGAAGACCACAAAGAATATTTAGGGGACTTATTCTTAACTGCAACGTGCTCAAGTGAATGTCATGACTCATGGTTTATTGACTCAGGTGCTTCCTTTCATATGACTCCTTATAGGGAGGGGTTCTATGAATATGAAAATTTAAATGGAGGTGAAGTCTTCTTGGGAGATAATTAGATATATAAAATAATAGGTCGAGGAAGAGTCAAGTTGAGGTTAAAAGATAGAAGAATTAAAACCCTTCCTGGTGTATTGCATATTTTAGGTTTGGAAAGGAATCTAATATCAATTAGTAAGATGAATGATATGGGTGACTATGGTATTAAATAAGGATAGTTGCAAGATGGTTCGTAGATTCTTGGTGTTGGTTAGGGGAGTTCGTAAAGGAACTCTATTCAAACTTAAGGCTAGCACTGTAAGTATTTATTGTAATAACTCTTCAGTTTTAGAGGAGAATAATATGATAGAAGTGGCTCAAAGCATTCTTGTAGCAGAGACAATGTTGTGGAATCAACGCATGGGGCATATTGGTGAGATAGGCCTTCGAAAATTAAAAATGAAAGGTATGGTTGAAGGAATTTATGATTGCCTATTAAATTTTAATTTTATGAGCACTATGTTTTTGGAAAGTAAACTCGATTCAAGTGGTATCAATAAGGATAGATGCAAGATGGTTCATTGAGTCTTGGTGTTGGTAATGGGAGTTCGTACAGGAACTCTATTCAGACTTAAGACTAGCACTATAAGTATTTATTGCAATAACTCTTCAGTTGTAGAGGAGAATAATACAATAGAAGCGGCTCTAAGTTTTCTTGTAGCAAAGATAATGGTGTGGAATCAATGCATGGGGCATATTGGTGAGAAAGGACTTCGAACATTAAAAATGAAAGGTATGGCTGAAGGAATTTATGATTACCGATTAAATTTTAATTTTTATGAGCACTATGTTTTTGGAAAGCAAACTCGACTCAAGTTTCCTAGTAGTGTTACAAGCTCTGAAGAAATTTTTCATCTAGTTCATAGTGATGTGTTTGTACTTGGAAAAGTACCATCATTAGGTAAATATATCTATTTTGTTACATTTATAGATGAATTTTTTAGAAAGACCTGGGTATATTTTTTATGAAACAAATCTAATGTTTTCAATAATTTTAAAGAGTTTAAGGATCTTGTAGAAAATCGGATAGAGAAAAAGATGAATATTTTGAGAAGTGATAATGGTGTTGAGTATTGCTCTAATGAATTTGAGCAGTTTTGCAATTACTGTGGAATAGAAAGGTAGAAAACAACTCTGTATACTCCACAAAAGAATGGAGTTACATAACAAATGAACAAAACATTGATGGATAAGGTCAAAATTATGCTAAGTGGTGCCATGTTAGAAATGAAATTCTAGGTAAAAGTCATGTTAACTACTTGTAACTTCATCAATAGATCTCTTACCTTAGCTTTGGTGGATAAGACTCCATAGTAAGTGTGGACTGGTAAGAAACCCTCTCTCAATCATATAAGGGCTTTTGGTTGTGATGCTTATGTGTATGTCCCAAAAGAGAAAATGACTAATCTAGATTATAAATTTTAAAAATGCATATTTGTGGGTTATAGTATTGGTGTTAAAAGATATAAGTTGTGGAAATTAAAAATATTGAAGATTGTTTACAATCGTAATGTGATCTTTAGAGAAACAAAAGGGGTTTCAAAATAAGAAATGCAACCAAGCAAAGAACCTGAAATAACAAGTAAAATTGGAACATGAGGAAGATCCTATGGTAGAACCTGGTGCTATAGAAGAAGATGAACTATAGAGAGAGTCCGAAGAGGAAAATTTAGAGGAAGAAGGTGAGGAGTAAGTTGAAGATGCAGAACCTAGAACTCCAAATTTGAGGAGATCAGATCGAGTGATAAGACTCATAGAAATGTATAGCCCTTCAAATATTTATTTTATATTTAATATATTAGTTACTAATGAAGAACCCAAGACTGTAAAGGAGGAACTTTAGTCAAGTGAGAATAAGTCTTGAAAAAGGGCTATGGAGGAAGAAATGGAGTCCCTAGATAAAAATAAGACATGGGACTTGGTGAAATTACCCCCTGGAAGAAAATCGGTTGGTTGTAAGTGGGTATTCAATAAGAAGTACAATGTAGAAGGAAATTTGGAGAAGTACAAGGATCACTTGGTAGAAAAAGGATTTTCTCAAGTTGAGGGAATTGACTTTCATGAGATTTTTTCTCCTGTGGCTAAACTAACTTCAATTAGAATTTTGTTGGCTATTTCTACTGCTTTTGATCTTGAAATAGAATATATGGATGTAAAGATAATATTTCTACATGGTGAACTTAATGAAGGTATATATGTCACAACAAAAAATTTTTAGGGTAAAAGGTAATGAGGACTTAGTATGTAAGTTGAAAAAAGTCTCTTTACGGCTTGAAGCAATCTCCAAGAATGTGGAACCAAAAATTTAATAGATTTGTTTTGACACTTGGGCTTAAAAAAAGCAAAGCAGGTCCGTGTATATATTTTAAACAAGAAGATGAAATTTTTGTTATCGTTGTTTTGTATGTGAATAACATGTTGTTAATTAGTAACAATAAGGAGATGATAAAGTTACTAAAATCTTAGTTATTTTTTAGATTTGACATGAAGAATTTGGGTGTTGCAAAATTTATTTTAGGTATGGAAATAATAGGGGATTGTACAAATAGAAATTTATGGTTATATCAAAGAAAATATGTTGATTTGATACTACAAAGGTTTATGATGCATGACTGTAAACTAGTATGTAATTCATATCCTATTGGTCAAAAGTTATTTGTTGAACAATGTCCTAAAATAGATGAGGAAATTGAAGAAATGTATTATGTTCCTTATGCTATCATTGTTGGTAGTCTGATGTATGCAATGGTTTGTACTAGACATGATATTGCACATGTAGTGGGAGTAGTTAGTAGATATATGTCTAATATAGTAAAGGAAAATTGGATTGCTATGAAGAGGATCTTTAGATACTTGCATGGAACTTCAGACTATGTTATTTTTTACCAAGGAAAATTTAGAGATAGTAATATTGTAAATCTACAAGGTTTTATGGATGTTAGCTAGGTTGAATATCTAGACAAGAGAAGATCCATGAGTGCTTATGTGTTTAGACTATTTCGAGGGGTAGTAAGTTGAATGAGTAAAAAGTAATTAGTGGTCGCTTTATCCACAATAGAGGCAGAGTATATTGTAGCAACTCATGTTTGTAAATAAGTGATGTGGTTACAGATGTTGTGTTCAATATTTGGTCTTAAGCAGAAAGTTGTGAGAATTGACAGTGACATTCAGAGTGCAATATTTTTGGCTAGCAATCCTAGTTTTCATGATCGATCAAAACATATTGATATTAAGTACCATTTTGTGAGAGAGATGGTTGAAGGGAATCAGGTGATGCTAGAGAAATTTGATACAAAGAATAATATTTTTTATTCATTAATAAAGTTTGTACTTGCTCATAAATTTTCTTGGTGTAGAAGATCTATAGACATGGTTGCCCTTAACAGTTGACAATAGCAATTTTTGATCCCTATGGAAAGTATTCAACAAGTGGGAGAATGTTGAAAATATGTTGAATATTTTCCATGTTATTCTAGCAGGGTTAACTCTAAAAGGTACTAGAAACTCTCCATGTATCCTTGTCAGGGTTCGAGGTCGGGCCAGGCCCCAAGCAAGGATTCGAGGGTGGCAGCCCTCAAAGAAAGTTCTAAGGTTTATTAAGCTATTTTTAGACCCATATGGGTTGTTTAGTGTTAAATATTTGAACCCATGTTTTTTTCACCCATGGTATTGTAAAATCCATTCTTGTGTTGTTTAATTGCACTTGCATCAGGGTTTGAAGACAGATGAAAGATAAACATTATTGTATTGGAGACGGTTAAGTTTATACAATAAGGAGATATTATTATGTTGTGTTTTTTATGTAAGGTTTTTCCAGGTGAAATAATATGTTATGTGTGAATCTGTTATCTTCTTCCTTTTTCTTTGATTTTGTATTTATTATTTTTCTAGATTTAGTTTATCGGGGCCTTTTGCTCTTTAGACTAGTTACAATAATTAAACAATTAGGACATAAGGGTCTTAACATGCCCTTCCCCTTCCAAAGCTTTATCCTCAAGGTTTAAAATATAGAAACTATTGTTGAATTTGGTGGGTTGGCTCCCATGTTGCATATTCCAACTATAAACCTTGTCAATGCACCAATAATTCAATGAGTGTAGTTACAAAGTTGGTAATATCGACAATCCAATATTATCATAGGTTCAAGAAGAATTGATCATTCACTATCAAGCTTATGCAAGGTTGTTTGTAACTAAACATGTTGATTGAGTACCACTCTCAAATAGGAGACTTGAAAAATTGGGTGGATCCTGGAGGTGGATGAAAGGTCCAATTTATAGGCCACTAATCTAATGTATTGTAAAATATGATAAGGCCCATAGATTTTGGGAGCTAATTTATGGTGATATTTTATCTTCAAGAATTTTCACTTATAGGGATGCAAATGTAAAAACATTATATCACCTTCAATGAAGGATCACTCAAAGTAATATTGATCAACTTATTTCATTTGATTTTGGGCCACTATCAGGTTTCCCTTGAGAACTCAAATAATACTCTCACGAGTGGAGAGAGAGAGAGAGAGAGATGAATACATAACTTGTACCTTATAGCTACCTCGAATGTAGTAAAGGTGTAAGGGTGGTGATTTTCTATACACTACTTCATAAGGTGCCATTTTCATTATCATATGATATGTGGTGTTGCACCACCATTCTTCCAGGGGTAACCATTTGATCCAATAAGTTTGTTGTTATGAGGTAAAGCAATGAAAGTAGGTCTTAAGATACTTTTTGATAATTTATGCTTGGTCGTTAGTTTGTGGACGATATGATAAACTTATGTTAAGGTGTGTTCCTTGGATCTTAAAGAGTTACTTCTAAAAGGTGATAGTGAATGTCAAATTTTGGTCACATACTATAGAAATTGGTATTCCATGGAGGCAAAAGATTTTATCAAAGAAGGTTTGGAAAATAATGAAGGCTTTATATGGATGGGAAAGTGTACAAAAGTAGGCATACTTGGAAAAACAATCTACCACCACAAAATAACTAATTTTCCTATAGAATTGGGCAATCCTTTAAAATCTATGGATATATCGATCCAATCTCTCGTTAGAACTGGTAGGGGTTGCAACAACCATGGGGTCTTGATAATTTCTCCTTGTGATGTTGATTGGTGTTGTATTCTTCAATAAAGTGTTTGATATATTGTTTCATCCCTATCCAAAATAAAGTTTGACAACTCTTTTATAGGTCTTGATAACTCTAGAATGCCTAGTAGATTGGAGAAGCATGAAGTTCCTACAAGAGTCGATCATGGATATTTGAGTCAGAATTAACAAAATACACCCTTCAAAGCATTAATAATTTTCATTTCAAGAGTAATCAATTTTTTTCCTTGGATCAAAAGTGATTTGCCTAACCAAAACATCTTGATATCATTCCTACCAAATCACCTACACCCAATTAGGCATTGGTAAAGACAAATCACACAATGATGATGAAGCTTCAAATTTATGGAGAGAGCATCGACAATTGCATTATCATTACCCTTAATATATACAAACTTGAAATCATAGCCCAATAGTTTGGAAACCCACTTTTATTTTTTTGGAAGGGAAACATGTTGCTCCAATAAGCATTTAAGGCTATGACGATTGATCTTAATATGAAAGTTCCAACCCATAAGATAAGGATGTTATTTAGTCACCACATGATGGCAAGCATATATTTCTCATAAGTTGATTTGGCTAGATTCTTCCCTATAAGGGCTTTGCTAGTAAAGGCCAAAGGTCATCCTTATTGCATTAATTGCTCTGATGCCATTTTAAGGGGCATCACTCTCAATAGTAAGGGGTTTAGAGAAATATAACATGGCTAAGATGGGTGTTGTACACATAGTCTGCTTAAGAGCATCAAAATTTGTAGCTACCTTGGTCCATGAGAACGTATTATTTTTTAGCAAGGTGGTCAGAGGGGCTACAATATCAATGTAGACCTTCATAAACTTATGATAATGCTTTGCGATCCCTAAAAATCCATGAAAACTCTTAAGAGTTTTTTTAGTTGACCAAGTCTGCATGTCTTCAATATTCTTGTGGTCCATATTTACTCCTTTGGATGATATTATATGTTTAATATACTCAATCTACAATTTCCCAAAGGAACACTTGGAATGCTTGGCAAACAATTGTTTGTTAGCTAGAATTTGGAGTGTTTGGTCCAAGTTAATTAAGTGTCCATACCATATTTTTCTATAGATCAAGATATCATCAAAGAAAACTAGAATGAATTTCTTGATGAATGGACAAAACAACTTATTCATAAATCCTTGGAAGGTGAATGGGACATTTTTAAGGCCAAAGGGCATGACAAGAAATTCATAGTGACCTTCATAGGTGTGAAAAGCAATCTTGAGGATATTTTCTAAGAGATTAATCTTATGATATCATGATAATAGATCCAACTTAAAAAATAACAAGCCTCATGTAATTCATCAAGAAGTTGATCAATTACTAGATTTAAAAACTTATTCTTGACTATGATCTTAATTAACTCCCTAAGATCCACACACAAATGCCATGAACCATCTTTCTTTCTAACGAAGACGACTGGTGAGGAGGGACTAACGCTTGGCCAAATAATCTTTGCTTGGAGTAATTATTGAACCATATTTTCAATCTCTATATTTTGTATTTAAGGATAGCGATAGGGTCGAATATTAGGGGGTATACTTATTCAAAACAACTAAATGGTATGGTCATTTGAATGGCGAGGAACAATCTCATGTGACTCATTGAATACTTGGGCATGGTAGTCCAAGAGTTAAATCAATTCAGCATATTAGGTCAATTCAATAGACTTTATAAGCTTCATGGTACAAATCTAAGCCGCAATGCCATGAGAACCCTTTTTAAAAGCTTCTCCATGTGATGGGAGCTTATGATGCTCAATGACCCTACTTGAAAACCTCAAAGGGCATATTGATGGTCATTCTTTGTAAATTGAATCCATATTTAGACAAATTCCTATAAGATAGGTCCTAAGGTGTGTAATCATTGGGCACTCAAAACCATATTGTAGCCACCCAAGGGTAGAACAAACATATTTAACTGTAAGTTGTAGTCCCCTATTAAGAGCCAAACATTCCTATATTTTTTCTTAGAAGTTAGAGTTCTTCCATTGGTGATCATGACTTCAAAGCTAGATCTTGGATACAAATAACAATTTATTTATTTTGTAATTATAGGATCCAAGAAGTTATGAGTACTACCACTATCTGTGAGAATAGTGAGGGGATGCTTCTTGAAGTACTCTCAAATCTTCATGGTTTGAGGTGTAGTAATCCCTACTAAGGCATGCAAAGAAATTTTTGGTGTTGGGTCCTATTGGATGTGTTGCTTCTCTTCTATGTCCTCTAGTTGTCATTATTTGGGTGGATCAAAGTATTTAGAAGGAAGAGTTGATCCTACATCTAAGATAATTTTGTTCCACACATTTATGCCCAAGGTAGTACTTTTCATCAAAATGATAACATGGTTCTTTCTCGTGATGATCATTCAAATGTTTGATATGTGTTATGTGCATGTTCTAATTAGATACACAAATAGGTTGTAGAGCAGCAAATTTATCTTTAGTTAATTTATCTAAGCCAATAGTAGAAATCATATCTTGAAGGTTGAATATTTTTACTTTTGCATTGATGTCCTCCTTGGAATCACTAATAAAACAACTATGAAATAAGGCAGCATCTAGGCCTTTTTTCCTAGTTACCAAATTTTTAAATTATGTTTGATAGTCATGGACTGACTTAGTTTGTTGAAGTTTGCTTAATACACCCATGAATATTTTATATGCATTGGTGCCAAAACAAACAAGTATAATCCTACAAAATTCCTCCTAAGTAGGTGTGTTAGAGGTCTTCTCAAACCATTGATACCACTAAATGGATTCATTCTCTAAATCAAAGGAATAAATCAATACCTTTTGCCAAATTGGGGTGTGATTTAAGGAGAAATATCATTTGGCCCTACAAATCCAACTAATGGGTTCATCTCCATCAAAGCAAGTGAAGTCAAACTTAGTTTATTATTGGTGTAATGGTTGAAATGCAAGTCTGCCAAGCCCTAAAGTATGTCCTTATCCTAGACCTAAATTTGGTCCCTATTTTGAACCTGAAGTTGGTCATTGTCCTAAACAGAATTGTCTTGATAGTAGTAACTATGAGAATGCATTTTGTAAATAGTATTGTTTAGTGTTAAGCCTAAGGATCTTGGACTCAATTTACTCAATTTGGTCCAATTCATCAAGTTTACCCAAAGCTGAGAGGTTATCCTTAATTTTATTAAGGTCTTTATTCACCTCTTCCAAGGAGAGTTCTTGAGAAGGGTTGTTGGGGTCATATTGGGCATAACAGTATGTCTAAAGATTGTTACTGGGATTATATATAAAAATGATTAGCTCAAATAGAGGGTCATAATGGTATAGGTACCAAAATCACTAAAATTTTAAAAATTAACTCAAAAAGTGGGTTTCTTTTGATTTTGGAGAATTAAGTATTTTGGGAATTTTATTTTATGGAATGAAGGAAGGACAATATCTTTCTAAAGCGCGTAATGAGTAAATAAAGCAGAATTTGCAATTTCAATTTTTTTTCAAATTTTTTAGGGTGTGGGATGCGTTGTTCTAAAAATAACAAAACTGATTTTATAGCAAGATCTAAAACTCTAATTTGCATGATATTGTTCTACCCTAGATCTTTGTATATTGGAAGAAATTCACTATGCATGACCTTAAAATTGTGGCATGTATGAAACTTGTTTGCCTTAGATATACATGGCTAAAGAGGAGCCTAATGAATTAGGTGCTCTAAGATGTCTATAACTGCTTCAAGTTAAAGATATCAAGAATTGAGTAATGAGGCCCAAACTATGGCTTAAGAAAAAAAATTCACTAACCACAAATAGTTTCTAAGCAAGTATTGCTCTCTAGGTACCAAAATCTTACTCGATTAGGGTAGTTTTATTGATAATCCAACCATGGATTTATCTCTAAATGACAACTCCTATATACACTTGAGAAGGTAAAAACTACAAATAGGGTATGGGATCATTGACCATTTTCATTAGCAACACACTCAGATCCATATACTTGGGGGTTCTTAGGGTACTCCTCAAAATGTGTTTCTAGGCAAATTTTGGTCCAAGTACTTCCCCTAGTTGAGTGGTCAAGACTTACACCTAATCCTGCAAAAGGGTATTAACCTATTATTGTTTAAGCACTATAATGATTTTTTTTTAGATCTATGGTTGTTTCTACTGCAAAAATTGGCCACATGATGTTATGAAAACCAACCCTAAAAAGCGCTCTAATACCAGATGAAACAAATAAGCTTGCAATAGTAAAATTAACATAGAAAATATGTAGGGTTTCAGAATTTTGGAGGTGTCTGAGAGGAGATTTGAGAAATCAAACTGGGGTTTCAGAAGCTAGGGTAGATGTCTATCAATAGTAAGGATCACGGCCAAGAATGGGGGACATAGGTGTTTCAATACCCAATCCTCCAAACGAAGGAATCTCATTCTGAGATAAGTTATGTAGAACCCAAGATAGCTTCAACGACTATCAAACATAAGTAAATAAAATTATAAACACCATGGGAAAGCGATAAAAGGAGGATTCTCTACCTGAGAGGGTGAACGGATGTCTACCACAAGAAAAAAAATACCAGCATTAGAAATAGCTAAGGACTGGATAGTTGAGGATATTTTTTATAAGTCAAAACACAACCTGATAGGTAAATTCATGGGTTTCAAACCGTCTGTGCACTTCCTCCATACGTGGATAAGGAAACAATGACATCTGGAAGGAGAATATAAAATTCTAACTCTCCCAAATGGGTATTTTTCTATAGATTTCACATCGGTGGTAGATCAACAAAAAATATTTGAGGGAGGGTTGTATCATCACGGGCCAATGGGACTATTCTTGCAGCCATGGAATATGGGATTTGACCCGAGGGTGGAACCGACTACAATACCAATATGGGTAATATTATTTTCCCTTCCCATTGAATTTTGAAAAGAGGAGGTACTTGAGGCAATAGGCAACTTACTAGGGCATTATCAAGGTAGATCAAGAGAAATATTTTTAGGAGGATCGATAATGTTTGCTAGGGTTTGTGTAGAAATGGACCTCATAAAACCTCTTCCAACAAAGATAGACCTAAAAATAGGGGATTTTGTTTGGAACCAACAACTATATTATAAGGCTATTCCATTCATATGTCGAGTGTGCCACACTCATGAACATTTGGCTAGAATGTGCCTAATAGTTAAGGATCATCAATCTGATCAAGAGGGGATAAAAGAAAATATTAACATGGTGGGTCAATCTCTTCAGCAAAAGGGAAATCAAAAGGAAAGGAAAGGCCCAATAGACTCTGGTGGCTTTCAAAAAGTAATGAGAAGGTCAAACAAAATAAATTAGCACAGTAACCAGAGACAAGGAGAAAGAGCTATAAGAACAAACAACAGATATGAGATATTCAAACAACTAGAAAACTTAGAAATAGAAGGAGATTTTCAATTGGAAGGGTTAGATGAGGATACTCAACAAGTCACACTAGTTTATCAGTAAAAATATTCCAATATAGTATCAGGGAATAAGCAAGGAGCAAAACCAGACACAATCTCTCTCATGGAAGAGGAGATTCAACCCATGAGGGAGACCATAGGAGGTAAAATAGAGCAAAGGATAATTTTGACACAGGAAATAGAGATGAAAGAAGAAAATAAGAACAAAGAAATCCCTACTCTAGGGATTCATCAAGTGGAGAAGAAACAAAAACCGAACCAATCTACAGGGAGGAAGTCAAACAAGGAAAATATGGAGGAATAGAGAAGAGATTTGAGCCAGAACGGAAAGGAAAAATTGATGGCTGATTTTTTCTCTCCTAATTCTCAATGATATTAATCACTTGGAATATGAGGGGTTTAGGCAGTCGCCCCAAACAAAAGGCAATCAAAAATATTATCATAGATATGAGTCCAGATATAATTTTTTTATAGGAAACCAAAATGCAAGGAGAAGACTTACAAAAAATAAACAGGAGGATATGGTAAAAAGGAGAGATCCTTACTCAATCAACACAGGGGAAATCAGGTGGATTGGCCACTATGTGGAATCATCAACTGTTCCTAGAGATAGGGGGGCCTCTACGAGAGGGGTGTTGATGGTCTAGTTACAAAATAATAAAACTGGGAAAATTTAAACTATAGTTAATTTTTATGGAGCACAAACATTTAGATTATAGAGGGATCAATGGGTATACATCCATAATTTCAGAGACAACTACCCAAAGGACCAATGAATTATGGGAGGAGACTTCAATGTAAAGCTTAGAATAGAGGAACAACAAGGAGGCAGAGCAATGATGGAGGAAAATAACAGGTTTTTTTAGCAATAACATATTACATGAATCTAATAGATATCCTAACTGTGGATAGCTCCATTACCAAGACGAACAGAATAAAGGAAGGGGAGACGATCAAATCTTGCTTGGATTTTTTCTTCATGGGGGAGGAATTATATTTGTATACCAAGCATCAAGCGAGGGTCATGGATAGGATTTCTTTAGATAATTTTCTAGTAAGCCTAACCATAGAATAAGATAATCATAAAGTTACGATAACTTTTAAATTTGAGCTATGGTGGCTGAAATATGAGAAGTTGGGGGATCGTATAAAGGAATGATGGAAATTAGGGAAACCAAGATTTGGGATAGGCCAATTCAAACTCCACAAACAACTGAAATATGTAAGGACCCAACTAAAGGAGTGGAGTAAACAAAAGAAAGAAATAACTAGAATCCAAAAGAATGAAATCAAGGATCAAAAGGAGAAGATTGCTCAGGAGATAAGTCAAGGAACTATTATGGAAGAATTGTTGCAATGTGAGGCAGAAATCATTAGGAGAGAGGAATATTTGGAGAAACAAGAAGAAATCTGTTGGAGGCAAAGAGATAGAATCACATGGTTAAATGAGGGGGACCAAAACACAACATTCTTTCATAAGACAACAACAACCAAGAGACAACAAAATAGAATTACAGGTCTTACAGATATGATGGGTCAGGTAAAAACCAGTGGAAGTGAAATGAAAATTATAGCAAATTAGTACTTCCATACTCTTTTTAGCAACAATAAAAATTTGAATGCAATATGGCAGGAGAAGATACTAGAGGCAATTCTGCAAATAGTCAAACATGAACACAATAAATTATTAATGGAAGAAAATTCTTTAGAAGAAACCTCGTAGATCATACAAAAACTACAAACAAGAAAGACTCCAAGACCAAATAGATTCCCCATTGAATTTTATTAGAATTTATGGGAAATTGTGGGCCAAGCAATGGTGGAGGCACTAGAGGAAATCAGACAAAGTAAGCAAATGTTAAAAGCCTTGAATCATACTTTTATCACTTTGATTCCTAAGGGCCCACCTAGTGAGATAATTGATAATTATAGGCCTATTTCACTATGTAATGTAGTATACAAGATATTAACAAAGCTTATGGTAGAAAGGTTAAAACATTTTTTACCAAATCTGATTTCAAGTGAGCAAGGTGGTTTTGTTGAAGGCAGACAAATTCTAGATGGAATAGTAGTGGCCAAAGAGGTGATACACACAATGTCAAAAAAAATGACCCAGGTATGTTTATTAAATTAAATCTTTCTAAAACCTATGATAGAGTAGACTGGTCATTTATGTAAAGGATTTTAGCAAAAATGGGCTTTACAAAGGGGTGGAGAGATTGGGTAAAAGCATGTACACAGACTACATCATTCTTAGTTCTGGTAAATGGTATTCCCTCTCCCATGTTCACAGCAGGAAGGGGGTTTAGGCAAGGGGACCCTCTCTCCCCTTACCTTCGTATCCTTTACACAGAGGGTCTTGGGAGACTATTAAAAAAAGGGATACAAGAGGGGAGGCTAAGGGGCCTGAAAATAAGTTCTCAAATTGAGATAAATAACCTCCAGTTTGTGGATGATACTGCTCTTATTAGTCAAGCCAATCTCATAGTAGCAAGAAACATAAAAGAATTTTTAGATGGGTATACTCAAGCTACTGGGCAAACTTTTAATGAAAATAATCTCAAATTGCTTTTTTCAATACAACGAAGAGGGTGAGAGATAAAATTATACAATTTTTGAAATTCATGGAAACTCCTTTACCCATACAGTATTTAGGAGTACCTTTATCTACAAAGAAAACAAAAATCAAGGAGTGGAAAGGGTTGATGGACAAACTTCAAGCTAAGCTAAGAAACTAGACTCACAAATGGCTAAGCTTGGGAGGAAGGATTATAATGATTAAATTTGTGCTACAAGCTCTCCCAGTTTATAAATTTTCCATACTTCAAGCTCCAAAGAGAATTCTAAAAGATATTGATAAACACACAAGAAAATTTGTGTGGTCAGGCGCAAGGGAAGAACAAAAAATAGCACTAGTGGGTTGGGAGAAGATATACCAACCAAAAAAATGAGAATTGGGGATAATATCAACATCCCACAATAGCAAGGTGCTAGCTAGGAAGCTATATTAGAGATGGATTATAATTACTAGGGGTTTATGGAGTAGACTCTTACAAGCCAAATATTACCCAAAAGTGGCTAAGAAAAATATTCCAATACATAGAGTGGAAGGAGAGGGATCTACATTATGGAGGATAATGTTAGCAGGCCAGGAGTTAATAAAGCTATACCTATATTGGCAATTAGGGGATGGAAAGGATGCTCTATTTTGGGAGGATTCATGGAATCAATATCAACCAATTATTCAAACATTCCCAAATATAGAGAGTTGGAAAGCGGAGCTCCAAAAAGCAGGGTGGTGGAAAGCCTCTTACTATATGAAATCATGGAATCAACATGTTCTATACTTAATACAGTGGAAACATCCTCAAGAATGGCCAGTGAAGGGGATAGAGGAACTAACAAAAAAACTATGGAGACATCTCCAAAGACACCCAATTCATAATGGTTCTAAGAGGGATATAATTGGATAGGGAAGAAGTAAGTTGGAAATTTATAAGGCAAAGGAGGGATACAATATAGTTTATGGATATGATATTACCCCAGAACCACTTCCATGGACATTTTTTTGGCAAAAGGAATGATGGCCAAAAATTAATATTTTCTCATGGCTGATTAACCATAGAAAGTGCTTGAATCTTGATATTTGAGAAAAAGATGTTTCTTTGGGCCTTCCACATGTGTTTTGTGTGGAAAGGTAGAGGATACCTTGAGTCACCTCTTTTTTGGGTTTTCTTTTGCTAAATACATATGGATCAAATGGTGGAGGCAGATGAGACAACATTGGGAAGTTTTTGAGAGCCAGGAAAGCTTTTATGAGAAATAGAAACAATGCAGCTTTAAGACTAAAACAATGAAAATGACATGGAAACTGGGACCTAGCTTCATATGGTTGTAGTTATAGCTAGAAAAAAATGCACGCATATTTAGATCAGAGCACAAAACAAGGGAGAAAGTATGGGAGAGTATTATGAGCAAGGTAACAGAAACACTATCTATCATATTACAAGAGGAAACAAACATAAAAATGGAGGAAGTGATTATTCTACAAAGCCTTGGAATAATTGTAACAGAGAAATAACTTAGGTATGGATACACAGGTGAGATCCCCTCGAATTACATAGAGTGGAGGCCACCTCCCAGAGAATGAGTAAAGGAAAACACGGATGGGGTTTCTACTAAAAACCCTAGGAAAGCTAGTTTTGGTATTATCATGCAAAATTAGAAAGGATAACAGGTGTATTGGAGAGCAAAAGGCATGGGGGACGCAAAAAATAATGAAGCATAAGGACATGTAATCTTGTCAACATCAGTGATAGTTACAAATCTACAGTTACATAAATTGTGGATAGAGACAGAATCTCAGGTATGGGTTGGAATCTTGGATCTACTAAGGCCCTTTCAAGTGCTAGGAATTAGAGAGAGAAGGAAGGTGGAAGTAATTCAGAAGATCTGACAGGTTTTTTAAGATGCTTTTATTACACATATCAAGCAATATGGAAATAGGATGGCAAACTATTTATAAAAATGGGGAAAATATCTAGAGGAAGGGCAATATGTGGACTCTCAAATGGAAAATTAGATAAGTTGGTGCCAAAGAATCCAAGGGATGCGGGAGGTGATACAAGCAGATAGCAGAACAGGAAGAACAAACAGTGAGTCTAATTAATCTATCATAGTTAGGCCATAGAGCAACACAACATGAAGATAAATGGATGGTTTACGAAATTTAGATAAATTAGATAAGTTGGAATTCAACTATGGTAGTGCTGAGGTATATGGATATCTATATTATGTATGGTAATATTTTATGGATAATTTTTGAGCCAGGAGGGACTGGAGGATGATTTTATTTCTCCTTTGATGCATGTTCATCTCATTTTACCTTGTAATACAGCTTTATAAATATAACATATTTTTTCAGTTTTTCAAAAAAACATAAAAAATATGCATTGAAATAGAAAATGAAGCACAAATTTTATTAATTGCTTGAAATATTACACTATCATAGGCCACTTCAAGGGGGCTACCTCCTTCAAAAATCCTAATACAAAAATGTAATTTCCCTCCCTCTTCTCTCATTACAATCCAATATATAATAAGGAACCATACAATCTCTTACAAACCCTAACTCTAAATAGACCTTTGGGTCCAACTAACTAGTCACAACACTAACTACTAATAATAACATCACTAGTTATAATAATTAAATAGTTAGGACATAAGGGTTCTAACAGCTTGATAAATTGATGATCAATCGTCTGAGTAAACATTTAAGTCATCTATATTGGTTGTCTAACATGGAGGTGTACAATATCATTTATAAATAACTCACCAAAAATATGGCGATCATTAAAGATAATGTAGTTCTAAACCTGCTTGTAAAGATTAGATATTATACCTTTGGAGAAATTCATTCTTGTCGCATAAAATACTAGTGAGGATATATCTCATAATTTATTAAGATGTGATATGTGTTGTACGAGTTTTATGTGTTCAACATAGAAGAGGACATAATAATATGAATTATCTAGAATTATCATTAATGCATTTTAACTTTTGTATAAACTTGTGAGATTCATCTTCCAAGGTTTGTGAATAGTCAATCTTCGAAGGAAGATATGATAAATGATTTGTGAGGCAATCAATGACGGTGCTTGTCCTTGAAGGATAAGAAGGAAAAGTGCCCTTCACATACATGTCAAGATGGAGAGGCAAGAACAGATTAGCAAGCTTCTTTATGGTCATTAGATTGGAAGTAAGCATTTTGTGAATTACCCTAAAGATAATCTTGACATAATAGGAATGGAGCAAGAGCAATAACTATGGTCACCATGAGAAGATTCAAAATATTGGTATTTTATGGTGCATTTCGATTTTAAGAAGTATTTAGAGGAAAAAACCATTAATATTACTGGGAATTTTTAAGAGAAATTTAATGTTTTATCCCACATTAACCGAACATAATTATGTTTTCCATTTATATAACATGGCTATCTTAGTGTTATTGAAGTTACTTATTATGGTCATCACTAGAGCATAACCTATTTTTTGGAAGAAGAAATATGAGAATTGGCCAATGCATTGTCAGGATACATTTTGGAAGGAGAGTAATTTTTTCCCACATGCATAAAGGTAGATGGAAGTTAAGAATTTATATAGTATTATATCATACAAAAACTGAAGTTGATTTTGGAAGTTCTATTGATGGATTGGAAAACCTTTAAGAATAATTATGTTGCACAAAAAAATCCTTTGCAAATACAAGTCAATGGAAAGCATTTTTGGAGTCCAATACAACAAACATAGTTTTATTCGTGTTGAAGTGAATGTGTTAGATGATGAAGTATTTTGAAGTTCATGTGATTGTTTGGGGTAATACATCTAGTCTTAGATATGATTGATCAAAGATATAGAATGCATTATATATTATCATGACATGGAGTGTCTCATTTGAAGTGAAGAGTAGGCCCATTGCCACACTTCAAGATATTTTGGGAGTGTATTGGAGGTCCATTACCACACGTTAAGATGTTTTCTAAGAGAAGTAGAGGTTCATATCTTAGTTTTAGATGCAAATAGTTGAGTTTGTTACTATTCACCTTGATTTGGTGCTCAATATGGAATAATTCAGTTGATTGTCTCCATTTAATTTGTAATTGTTTTATGTACCTATTAGTGATTGTAATCAAAATTGAGAAAGAGTTTCAATCATTCATTAGGCAAATATTTTTGTAATACAATGAGGTCATTCCCATCATGGTGTACAATTGAGTTCGTTCCAATAAGGTTACCAATGTTCTATCCCTTATATGGAACATAATGTAATAGAAAATATGTTAAAAATATTACATCAGATTATTAAGATGTTAGTTGAGTTATAAGGTGTACACACATATACATGAGTTAGTTGTAGGTAGTTATTAAAACCAACTTCATTTTGATTGTATAAACGTATTTATCTTTTATAATACAATTTGTCCAACACTGCTTGTTGGTTCAACACATATACTTAAGGGTCCATTTTCATGATTAAATCCATTTTTTAACTTAAATTTATTTTATAGCTAAATATTTAAAATCCACTCTTTTACAAAATTCAAAAGACAAACCTCCTAACTATTTTTAATATGCAATTTTAATCCTTTATTGAAATTTGAAAAAAAAAATTAGTCATTTTTTTGTATTAGTTATATGGGATTAAAATGAGCCCCACTCATATTACATCAAGACCACATAGTGGTATTACAAAAAATTGATGAGTATGCATGTATCACTTGGTAAGATTCAATATTAGGTCTTCTTGAAAGTTAAATAGTAAAATCGGTTGAACTAATACCATTTAATAAATTTTTGGTCTGTTATGAATATAAATTTATTAATATTTAGTGGATTTAAGATAAATAATGAAGTTGAAGCTTGGGTGGCTTTGGAAGGGTTAAAAAGATGCAAACAAATGAAATGGATGAAATTCTGGATGTAAGGTGATTCACTCATAGTAATAAATGCAATTTTGAGGAAAGCAAATGCTCTATGGAACATATAAGAGATAATTATGGATAATCAAGACCTTGCTATAGAGTTTGAAGAAATCAAGCTTTAAACATACATTAAGGGAAGGAAACAAATGTGCATATAGGCTGGCCAATAGAGGGGTTTTAATTGAGGATCGTGAAGTTAAATTCTCTTTTATTTGGTTAGAAGAAAGTAAATTTAGCTAAAGCTGACAAGAAAATGTTGACTGCCTAAATCAAATAATGATTAAGATTTACTTTAATGTTTTCCATTGGTAATATATGCTTTATTTTATAACATTAATGTGCTTTTATATAAACTATTTATTACAATTTGTGTGGTTGCACTTATGCTTCAAGAAGGAAACTAGCAATTCAGATCTGGTAAAGCAGACTATGATAGTGCGATATTTTGGAAATATTATGCTACTAAGATGCAATGCATAGATAGTATAGGTGAAATTTTGGTATTTTGAAGGTTTTTGTAGGAAAATGTCAAAAAATATGTTGAATTCTGGAATATTTCTATTTATATAGAAAATTGAAAAAGTTTAAAAAAATGAAAATCAAGAATTCAAATATTTTATGTAAAATGATTGAGCTTTCTAGCTATAGCAACTCAATTGAGATGAGAATTGACTTTTTTCGTAAGATCTCATGATCTAAAGATGAGAGTTGTGATTTTTCAAGGGTGGGGTACCTGAGTACAACCCCTTGTTCTCTAGAAAAAAAAAAGTATTACGATTTTGTAATAATTTTATATTATTATAATTTAAAGTATAATCAAAACAATGTTCATGAATAATTATGTTTATAATATTTTTATATATTATACTTTGAGTTGGATTGAATAGTGAGGGAAGAAGAATGAGGGTTTGGGCAATGATGGAGCTACAAGGGCGGGGGGGCGACAAATCCATGGCAGAAACGCACTGGTGATGGATGCGCTGCTCAAATTAACATTTGCATGAAAGTTGAATTCAAGTGCACTCAAAATAAAATAGGTAAGTGACTCACACTCTATAATTCCATTAGTTTTTGAAATTGAAAATTAGGGTTTACAAGGGGGGAGAATCCTCGGTAGGAGGGTTCACACAGGGAACTTCTATGGGAAGGAATCAGAGTCCCAAGGGACTTAATACGTAATCCTTTTCGAAAGCGGTCAGAGGTAGTAATGGAAAGAGAGATGATACAGGAGAACAGGCTTGAAAAATCCTACAAGCCACAAGTAAAATAAAGGAGATTGAAGCTGAACAAGCCAAAATAAATGGATGTTTACCTCAAACAAAAATAATCCCAGTGCTAGAAATTGCATAATAACTCATAGTAGATGAGATTGTGTATAAATCCAAGCATACCTTAATATGCAATTTTGTGGGACTCCAACCTTCTGCAAGGTTCTTGTACTCCTGGTCCAGAAAGCATTGGGCACCACAAGGGGAATTGGATATCTTCACATTACCGAACTGATACTTCGTAGTTGAATTCATAATAATATCTGACAAGAACAGAGCTTTCGAGGGAGGTCCGTATAACATAGGCCCTACAGGTCTATTCATGCAACCATGGCGATCCGCTTTTGATCCTAGAACTAAACCCTCGGCAACTCCAATTTGGCTAAAATTATTTGCACTTCCTTTAGAATACTAGAAAGAGGAAATTTTGGAATTGATAGGTAATCTCTTGGGCAAATACATAGGCAGATCAAGAGAATCATCGAAAAAAGGATCAGCAGCGTATGCCATAATTTGTGTGGAGATGACTTGGAAAAACCATTGTTAGCAAAAATTGACCTCAAAGTGGAAAGGAATATATGAAGACAACAAATAGACTATGAATATATGCCTTTCAGATGTAAAGCATGTCATGAATACGAACATTTGGTGAGAGGTTACCCCAAACTAGCCAAAGGAGAGACAAATCCAACGAATCCAAACCCAGGAAACCAACCTCAGCAAAAAGAAAACGAACAAGGATTTAAAATGGTTATGAGAAAAAGAACAAAAAATAATTACCAGGAAAGAGGAATAAATCAGCAGAAGGGAGGAAATACAAATCAACGCCAAGAAGGAAGGGCTCTATCCAAAAAATATGAGATCCTTAGGCTAGATGATCCAGTGGAAGAAGAGGAACTACCACACTCAAATCAAACAAAAAATCTAGAGAAATTGGTAGCATAAGAGGTTCATCATCCATAACATACAGATACATAAAAACAACAATATCTAAAAGTAATGAGAGGGGTAGAAGAAGGACAATCCATACAGGTACAATTTGCATCAACCAAAGAACAACAAATATAATATAACAAGCAGCCACAACTAGATACAGAAGGAGCTCTAATACTGCATAATAAAGAGTCGCATACATATAAGGAGGTAATTATGGGAATAGCAGAGAAAAGCCAACCCTTGGGATAAGCCAAATGGAGAAAAGGCTAAAAAATGTAAACTCTCAAGGAGTAGGTAGAAAGACAAACAAAGAAAAAATACAAGGAGAACAATTGAGAGAGGCAGACATGGTTAAAACCATAGCCAACTTCTACAACACGGGTTACCAATGATTATACACACATGGAATGTAAGGAGATTAAATAGCCGCCCTAGACAAATTATTGTTAAATGTACACCCATATGTGATTTTATTACAGGAAACTAGAGCATCACTGGAAGCATTGCAAACAATATCCAAGAGATGTTGGAGGAATGGAGACTATGAGGCCCAATCTTCCCATGGATTCTTTAGAGGAATGACCACTTTGTGGAATAGAGATATTTTTCAGCAAGTAGGAGCAGCATCAGCTAGAGGGATCTTGATGACCAGATTGAGAGATAGAGAATCCAACTCAGTCTGGCTGATTATTAACTTTTATGGGATGAAGGAAGTGCAGGAACAAAAAACCCAATGGAATTCAATCTAGGCTATTAGAGAAGCTTACCTAGAAGATAGGTTCCTGGTGGGTGGAGACTTCAATGCCAAGATGTTAGTGAATGACCAAGAGGGAGGCCTAAATCATCTCAGTGAGAAGGACAAACTCCTGATTGTCCAAGATAATAATTTAAATCTGATTGAAATTCTACCTCCAGGATGTGGTACTACTTGGACCAATAAAAGGAAAGGATACCAAGCAATAAAATCAAGATTAGATAGGATATTGATAGAGGAAGAAATTCACCAATTATGGAGCTATCATTCAGAAATCATAAACTTGTTATCTTCTGACCATTTCCTGGTATGTCTAAATATCACAAACAGAATGCCCCAATCCAAAAACCTCCCATTCAGATTTCAAAAATTTTGGCTTATAGACTAGGAATTACCATAGTTAGTTCAACAATGGTGGCAACAAGGGAAACCAACATTTGGAAAGACACAATTTCAGCTATACTCTAGATTGAAATATATCAAATATAAATTGAAAAACTGGAGCAAATTCCAAAGATCATAATTTTAGCAACAAAGAGAAAAGTTAGTTGAGAGAATGCAAGGAGTTGCAAAAAGAATTTGTTCAAAACCCCTTTTAGACGAATTACTCTTCCATGAAAATATCTTAATGCAGGAGGAAGATGAGCTAGATAAGAAAGAAGAAACCTATTGGAAGCAGAGATCTAGAATTACTTGGCTTCAAGAACGAGATAGGAATACTAAGTTCTTTCACCAGTCGACCATAGCTAGAAAACACTATAACCGGATTGATGCTTTAACAAATGTAGGATTCCTAGAAACCACCACTTCATGTATGCAAAAAGCAGCTAATGAGTTTTTCTTCACTTTGTTTACTGCAAATTCACATCTGTCAAAACAATCCCATGAGGAAATATTGGGAACTATCCCCATATTAGCTTCTCAAGAGCAGAATGAGGAGCTTATGAAAGAGATCAGAGAAAAATAGGTGAAAAAAATAATCTTCTCCATGCAATCAAGAAAGGCCCCAGGTCCTGATGGAATACCAATAGAATTCTACAAAGCTTTTTGGGATATTATAGGAGAAGATATAACTAAAGCAGTAGAAGAAGCCAGATCCAGTGGTAGGATTATCAAATCCCTCAACCATAATTTTCTATCTTTGATTCCAAAGGGAGGAGGGATGGATAATCTAACCAATTACAAACCAATAGCCCTCTACAATGTGATCTACAAGATCATCACCAAGGTAATAGCCAACAGACAAAAAGCTATATTACCAAATATCATATCTCCTGAACAAGGGGGATTTGTGTAGGATAGACAAATATTAGATGGGATTGTAATAGCACAAGAAACTATACATCAGATGGGCCAAAGAAAGAACAAAGTAATGTTCCTGAAGTTAGATCTATCCAAGGCCTATGATAGAGTGAGTTGGGAATTTCTAGATCAAATTTTGCAAATATTTGGATTCCAAAAATATTGGATCAACTAGATACTTGAATGCATCTCCATAGTCTCATTTTTAGTGCTCATCAATGGAACCCCCTCCCCACTATTCAATGCCAACAGAGGAATTAGACAAGGAGATCCTCTCTCCATATTTATTCATTATTTTTGCAGAAGGATTGGGAAGACTCATACAGAAGAAAAAACCAAAGAACAACATTACAAGAATTCAAATAAATAGAGATATAGTTATCACTCATCTACAATTCGTAGATGATACAGGATTATGGAGGTAAGCAACAATAAAAAAAAAGCAACCAGTATCATAGAAATATTAGATTGCTACACTGCAGCCACTGGACAACTTCTAAATGAAGAAAATTTTAAAGTTGTCTTCTTTAATGTACATGAGAGAATCAGAGATCAAATAGCAAAAATTCTTAGGTTCTTAATGGCCTCATGTTCATTAGATTACTTGGGAATTTCCTTAACATAAATAATCCTAAAAAATAAAGATTGGAAATCCATAAAAGATAAAATTTTCTCAAAGTCATCACACTGGTCTCATAGATGGTTAAGCTTTGGAGGTAGAGTCACACTTTTGAAGTCAGTGTTACAAGCAATGCCAGTTTATAAATTTTACATTTTAGCAGCCCCAAAGAGCATACTCAAAGATTTGGATAAACTGATGAGAAAATTCTTATGGTCAGGAGCACAAGAAAATCTGAAAAATGCTTTGGTAAACTAGGAAAAATTTTGTCAACCAAAGGAAGAGGGAGGTCTTGGGATCAAAGTTGCAACAAAAAAACAACCTAACACTAATAGGGAGGTTATACTGGCGATGGATCACAAACCCAGATCAGTTATGGAGTCAAGTTCTAAAAGCTAAATATTACCCTGCACACAAAATGGAGGATGTCCCACGATTGCTAGTTACAGGTGTGGGATCAGAGATATGGAAAACACTCAAAAGAGGGGCCTCACTGATTTAGGAAGACTTACATTGGAAAGTAGGTGATGGGAGAAAATTTAGTTTGTGGGATGATTCTTGGGAATTTTCCCCACCCATTATCAAACAATACCTTCATCTTAGTGGCATCAGAGAGACTCTTCATAATCATAGCCAAACTCTTTTATCTCAGTATCTCATCCCCTCAAACCAACAACTAGCAGCTTCAAGAAGATGGCAAAATTTGGACTAGTGGTTAGGTGAAGAATGGGAAGCCGAAAAACATGAACTGAAAGAAATCCTAGAAAAAAAAACATGGTTATGGAAAGATGGACCTAACCAACTAGCATGGGGATATGGGAAACAAGGCACTTACATAGTGAAAGCAGGCTACCGAAAGGCTCACCAAAGTAGCAAGAACCAACCCCAACAACATCCCTGGAAAGAAATATGGCAACCAAAATGTTGGTCGAAGGTTAATTGTTTTATATGGCAGGTTGCTCAGAAAAGCATTATGACTCAAGACAATATGAGGAGAAAGGGGTTCATTGGACCTAATAGATGTGTAATGTGCTTCCAAGAGGTAGAAACTATAAACCACCCCCTTTTTTATTGCTCCTATGCTTACACAATCTGGAATTAGTGGTACTCCATCTTAAGCCAAACATAATGGTATCCTCCTAATGGTAGTATTTTTTGGGACTATTGGTCACATAACACCTTCAAATCCAAAACACTAAGCACAACTTGGAATTTAGGGATTGGCTTCATCTGCTGGAAAATATGGTTGGAACGGAACAACATAATTTTTAAAGAGGAATTTGGTTCAGAAGAGAGGACCTGGGGGATTATGTTAAGGAAGTTATTAGAAACAGTGTAGACCAAAGTACAGGAAGAATCTCTAATGACAGAGGTATAGCAAGACATTTGGGCACAACTATGGAATAAAATGCATTATGAAAGCTATCAGGAATAGAAAAAGAACAGAGAGGGCTTCAAGAATATTTGTTGGAAGAGGACATATACAGTTAAGGAGGCAAAGTTTAAAGAATAGGGGATTTAGAGATCCTGGGTAGATAAAAGAAAATAGAAAAACTACATTTTGAGCCTTGCCAAGAAAGGCAGGATATCAAAATGGATTTGTATAAGCTGATCAATTTTTTTAAATAAAATTTTTACCTTTTACTCAAAAAAATATTAAACTTTGAGTTTTTAACAAGGCAATTCCTTTTACATGGAGCACTTTCACTTATTATTCTTTCTTTATTTTATTATTTACGTTTTTATCAGTAGAAAATGTTATATATTGGAAGCCTCAACCCAAAAAATTATTACATATTTATAATGCATTTATTTTCAAAATGATTATATATATATATATAAAAGAAAACCATCAATATTGCAATCGATTCATGTCTACAATATTATTCACAATATGATATAAAATCATTTTCAAGGCATGGATGCTTCAAGTGGATACCCTATCTCACTTGTTTAAGAATGTAATTGCTTATATTAGATGGAAGATTCTCATAAAAACAATGTTTATTTATTTATATTCAACTAAACCTCAACATTAACAAGAATATCTCTAATGTTGTAACTATAACTAACTTAACATCTTTTATATTAACCAAACACATGATAATATCTAATGTTGAAACTATAACTAACTAAACATCTTTTATAATTAAATTCAATTGTCAATCTATACTATAAATCCTCCTCTTATAGGCTTTATAATAGTTAAAGAGTCCCTTTTTATATTTAAAATATATATATATGACTAACTAAACATCTTTTATAATTAAATTCAATTGTCAATATATACTATAAATCCTCCTCTTATAGGCTTTATAATAGTTAAAGAATCCCTTCTTATATGTAAAATATATAGTAAAGCCTAAGTGGGTTGACAATGAAGGCTTGGGTATTCTAAGAGGTCTAAGGTTCAAATTAGAATCGAGTAGGGTATGTATGCCTTGAAGATGGATAGTGCAACACAAGTGCCTCATATATAATGGACCTAAAAGAGTATGAGGTGGTATTTGATATACATAATGCTTTAATATTAAAAGTTATTTTGTGTCACTTACAAATTTATTTGATTTTTAACCAAGTTTATGTACATAGGCAAAAAGAAAATCGCCTTTTAAGATCTTTTAAAACACCTTCCCCGTGTCTTTTCTAGATTTCCTTTCAAAATCCCATTAATATTTTATATTATCTAATCCTTCTGAAGACCTTTTGGTTTCACTTTTGCTCTAATCCTATGGTTGAGGACATCATCTCCCTAACCCTATTCTTTTTAATTGGTTATATGAAATTCAAATGATCCCACCCACATTACATCATGACCACTTCATTTCACTTTTACATTAATCCTATTGTAGAGAGCATCATCTCTTTAACCCTATTTTTTAATTAGTTATATAAAATTGAAACAACCTCATCCATATTACATCATGACCACTGATATTTAAAATAGTTTAACAATTATACATGTATAACTTATCAAGATTTAAACTTGGGTCTTCTCCTTCAAAATTGAGGAACTTAATCAATTAGACTCGTACCATTTGATAATCACTTTAACTCATCATTACCATTGCTTTTATTCAAAATAAATTAGGCTAGTAAGAGACATCACTTTAACTCATCATTACATCACTGCTTCTATTCAAGATGCCTTGTTTATTTTTTATATATGAGTCAATTCCTTTAGTTTGGAGCACATTTACTCATCATTACTTCATTGTTTTTAGTCAAAATGCCTTGTTTATTTTTAATATACGAGTTATTAATACTCCAAACCGACCATATTAATTACATCCTTATTTTAGTCCATATTAAACATTAGAAGTATTAAACCAACCATATTAATTACTTCCTTATTTTAGTTCATATTAAACATTATAAGAAGTATTAAAGTGGAACGAAATTCCAATATAGAAATATGTCACTGGAAATAAGAAACAGCTTATCAGGGAACAACATCACATGATAATAAAATACGTTCTAAGTATGATAATAATGATTGACATTATGAGTAATAGATCTCCAAAGAACATTCTTCTATGCTTCTAAGTATGATAATAATGATTGACATTATGAGTAATAGGTCTCCCTCAAAACATTTTTCTATGCATACTCATATTAAAATACTTTATCCTATCTACCTTTAAGATATGCAATACAATCTCCTCTCCTCTCCATGTAAATAGCATGTGCACTTAATTATCACCAATTTCCTCTCTCTATAGACTTGACCTTGGCTGCTAAGGGTCTAACAACCCCATAACACAAAATCATAACGACTCATTTATGACAGCCAACATTGAACCTTTCAATTTGGTAGAAGACTTGACTTGGAACAAAATGTTGCTCTACTGTTTTAGCTAGGGAACTTTAAACAAGACTTCAATTTCTAGCTCAAAGTAGACCCCCTCGTGTCATAATTTTTGCCCTCAAACACGTCTAAATTTTACCCTTATATCGATTATCCTTGTTTGTTATTATATCTTTTTATTTTATCATTATATCATTTCGTTCTGAAGGTTACCTTCATTCTCTTCTAGCAAGTATAATTCCCTTTAAACTTCGCTTCATGGTTAAATAGATAATGTTAAAAAAACAATCTTTTAATTAATTCAAGAACTTTTCTTGACTACGCATATAATATTATGGTGGTTAAAAAAATACAAAACTTCAACCTTAAATATGGAAGACTTTGACAAATACCCTAAAAGGTTCACCAAAATTAAATTGGTTGTCAAACTTCAACCTTGCTTTGCTAAAAACCCCCTTCTCTACTATGCATATAATGTTATTCTTGTTAAAAAATCAAGAAAAAAATAACTAGTACTTGGATAAATAACCTTCACCAAAAGGTTCACTGAAATTAAATTGGCAGTCAAATTCCAGCCTTGCTACTAGTCTTTTGCCTTAACAGCTTTGTTTTAATCCTTAATTTATATAAATACTGTCAGGAAACGAAGTATGATTTCATTAATCAAATGTAAATAAATAATACAAGCTATGTCCTAATTAGATCCGTAGAGAACGAAACTAATCAAACGAAACATGCCCACATTAGCAGGATGTTCAAACAACTTAGATATGCCCTAATAATGTAATAACAATATGTTATACGCTAACATCCCCCCTTATTACATTATTTGGGTAATAATATAACTACTAGCTACACTATCATCCCCCCATACAACAATATTTGGGTAAAGTATATAACTGCCCCAATACAGCGAAGAAGAAGAAGAGAAATGAAAGAATGGTGGCTCGTGTTTTGTCTTCGGCTCTGGCTCGGGCTCGAAGCGTACCTCTAGATTTGTACCTCTGGGTCTATCTCTGGATCTGTCGATGAATCTGCTTGTGGATTTGCCTCTGGAACTGTCTCTGGGGTCTGTCTTTAGGTCTGTCTCTGGGTCATTATCTCTGGGACTGCCACTCGGTCTGTCACTAGATTTGCCTTGGGGTCTACCATAGGTTTTACCTTTTCGATAGAAGCCATACAACATTTCTTTCATCATGGTCCATTGTGTGAGATATGTCCATCCACAATCAATATGAACCTTGTTGGCCATTTTCACTTTGTACAAACAACTGGAAGAAGAGTGATTCGTACATCCACATGAATCACAAGGATGTAATTTCCAACACTTATCTGCAACATGTCCTGTCTTTCCACAATGATTGCAACAATGATTTTTAGGAGTGATAGGAGATTTAGGTTTTACAAACATGGTATTACTGGTACTTGCATGTCCAATGTAGCCAAGGTCCTTCATTCTTTGCCTTGACATTTAGCATTATTGGAATTTTAATGTCTTGTTCATGTTTACCTAATCTCTCTCCATTGAATCTCATTTTTTTCATCAGTTTGGATCCATATCCTTTGGTGTGTTCTTAAAAACAGCCAATTTTATCATCTTCATCAATGTTTTTAACAATATGGCATTTGTCACTATTGATGAGATTATGGAGTTCTTTTTTAGGAGGTTCAGTTTTTAAGTCACTAGTGTCACAAGCAAAATCTGCTACTGTGATGAGATCACATGTGCTACAACTGATATCTACCATTGAAGGTAAGAGGTCGCCTGTATCACAACAAGCATTTGCCATCATGGGCTCAAGGTCACGTGTCACAACAAGCATTCGCCACCATGGGTTGAAGGTCACTTGTGTCACTACAAGCATCGACCATTAGGGGTTTGACCTCTATTTTCTCACTAATGTCCCTTTTCACTTTACGCTGTGCAATGTCAAGAGCATAAAATGACATGTATATTCCCATTACAGTGCCAATAGGGATTAGAACACCATTTTTCTGCATGTCTTCACAATACGCAGAATCATTGATTATGGCATCTACACCATTACATACTGTGAGAAATGTGCCATCTTCATAAAAATCCATCTCGTCCATGTGTAGGGAAAAGTATGGGCCTTTAACCGATTTTGCAATATTAGTTGGTTTTGAGATAGTTTTCTTCTTTGATCTGCCTATTCTTAAGAAGTCGGTCTCTGCCGAAAATGCACCTTTTACAATAAAATTTTGCAAAAAATAATTTGACTAAGGTGTCGGTCACTACCAAAAATGCACCCTTATAAGTCTTCCCCCCTTGTGTTTGCAAAATTATATATCCCCTTAATGCAAGACGAAATGGTGAAGCAAAAAAAATTCCCTCTTCACTTATGCAGCAAAAAAATGCCCCCTTCAAGTTTTGAAAAAAAAAAATTGACTTCCAATGTTTTGAAAAAATAATTTAAAGTTTAATTAAATTGATTTTTCTAAAAAAAAAAAATATTTCAAAAAATTTATAAAATATTTCTTTTTTAAGAAAAATTAAAAAAAAATAATTAAACAAACAAATTATTAAAGAAAAACATTAGAATTTAAGCAAATATTTTCAAACTTAAAAAAAAAATTACCTTGGGATCGATGGGGTTTGATGCCCCAACCTTCTCGCCGTGAGCGCCTTAGCACCCGGCCACCGGCCGAGATAGGCTGATCGGCAAGAGTAAGGGGGAGGCTCCCCTTACTTAGAGCAGATCCGGGTGGAGCGCTAGCAAGAAGTGTCGCTCGTCCGTAGCTCCTCTGCGAGCGGCGCGGCAGCCGCAGAGCTCTGCTCACACAGCAGAGCTTTCAACAGCACGAAAACCGGCCTCGCTTTCGCCAATACCTCGTCCGCTCCTCCTCAGCAAACAGATAGGACCGGATCCAAACCGCAAACAGCCTGCAAACCGCCTCAATCGCCTGCAAAAAAAATCACCTCGACCACCTTCTGCGAGTGTCTGTGACTGGCTGTGAGGGCAGGAATGGCTAGTCTGAGGAATGCTGAGGGCTAGAACAAAAAATCAATCCGCCCAAAATGGTTGAAACAAACAGATAAATCCATCCAAGGTAACAGAAACCAGATCTAACTTGTGTGGAAGTAAGGAAAAATCTGGTTTGATTAGCAGGGGTGACGCCGGGTAGCAAGGGTGATGCCGGGTAGCAGGGGTGACGCGTTCGCGCGATTTAAAAAAACGTTTTTATCCCACATGCATGGGGTTGTGGGATTGTAGGGGTTTAAAAATAGGAACCCCTACGTATTGTAGTCTCTCCTCTCGGGGAGACGCTACCTCGTTCACGTGGGGCCGCCTTGGCTGCCACGCTGGGGGAGGCCACACACCTCCTCTGCTGCGCGATACGATGCGTTGCTTGCCCCAAATTTTGTCAGTCCCCGCCAGTCCACATCCGTCCGCATCCACCAATGGCAGAATGCCACATGGGGGACTATGTTAAGTTTCCCAGGTCTTCGGACCTCAGGGTGCGTCCCTGACCAACGACAATCAACCGTCGTCTCCGGTGTCATGCTACCTCGGGAGGCGTGCAAATTTTGCACTACCTTGACACGTCGCAATCCAAATTTTGCACTACCTCGACACGTCGCAATCCTTTGTTGCTCAACGTCCCACCGTCCCGATCCAATCTCCTCCATATCAAAGACTCCCAACGACACGTGGGGTCAACCGTCTCACCAACTTGGATCTACACGCCCAATCACAACGTCAGCTGCGCGGGGAGGTCAGATCAACACGCCCAACAAATCAAGTTCTCCTGGGTTAGATTTGTGCCCAATAAACAGTCTTCAACTCAATAGTCAACTCAAGAGCTGAGCCCACAAACTCCGAACCATGAGCGAAACCCGCTCTCCAGATCTGATACCATGTCAGGAAACGAAGTATGATTTCATTAATCAAATGTAAATAAATAATACAAGCTATGCCCTAATTAGATCCGTAGAAAACAGAACTAATCAAACGGAAACTGCCCACATTAGCAGGACGTTCAAACAACCTAGATACGCCCTAATAATGTAATAACAATATGCTATACGCTAACAAATACCTTAACACATCAGCAACATAGTTTTCATACATAACTTCACACAGCAGCAACATAGTTTTCATACACAACTTCACACATCAGTGACTTTTATAATTGTCAGTGACTCTTATAATTGTCATGTAGCTCTCACTGAGTGATGTCTTGTTAGTTAAGGTCCATTAACACTATCAAAAAGCATTTTCAGGTTGTATTTTCCTGCAATTCTATTCCTTGTATGTTTGACATACATGTACTAATGTAGAAACTAAACAAGTGCATGAGTTAACTAACAATATTTCGTTGCACTGTGTAGATGATACATTTGCTCCTACTACAGAGGAATGCTACTGCACCACTCTGATAGAGTTCAGAGGTACAAACAGATTGCTGCTTTGCCGATTCCATAAATAAGACTGTCTTTTATTAACACAAATAATTGCTGCTAGTGTGACCTTGAAGTGATATTGATTTGTTTCCAAGTCTAATTTGCATATCACTGACAAACATTAGTCTTGATGTCTTCATTGTTCTTGGATATTCATGGCATTCACATATTATGCAATATAAACCTTTTTTTTTTAATCATATATAATTTGTCACAATTCATTCAAAATAGAGATCTTTTAATTGAAAAAAATAAGCATATACAGAACAAATTGTTGTAAATAGTACCTTTAACAACTACCTTTTCCATAATAGAAACGGAAATAGAAAGATTTATGGTAAGAAAGACTATGTAGCTCATACTTCACATGGATGGGTCCATGCGATAAAGAAAATTGTACACTTAATGAAGAAAATTGACTCATCAAACATCTGCATGACTGTTTCTCTAGGTTTCTCTTTCTTATATTGGAGTAGTTTATACATTTTCGCATATACAAACGTCCTTAGCAATATGTAAATTTCAAATAGTCCTCTTATTTTTTTATATTTCTACTCTTCATTTTTCATGGATTGATGGATTGATTAATCAAGCGAAACCTTCACTCCATGAATATATGTGCACTTATTGTCCCAAATAACTATAGTGTAGAGCTTCTGGAATTGGACTTCAAGATTGTCTCTAATCCATCAGGCGAAAGCGAGAAGGAATCCTCCTTCTCCATGCACGAGGAGGTACAACTCTGCAAAAAAAAAAGGATGAGGAAAAAGCTTAATACATTTTTGGTTTGCTTCCAACATCACAGGAGTACTAACAGATTCTAACAATAGTTTCAAAGTTTAGAAAGTCATCCAATCACAGAAGTAAGAGTTCCATTTCCCATGCTCTGGTCTGTGACTATATTCACAGTCTAAGCGCACAAATACACGTGCCATCTCAGGAAAGGTTCCAGTTTTTCCTGAAGGGATTCTCATGTCATGAGCCACTTGTTGAGGCATATCAGGGGATAACCACAATATCTACCTCCATAAATTAATGACAATAACCAAAGTGTAGGCTCTCACAGTATCAACATGCCTTACATCCTCGTGGTGGTTGGAACATAGGTGGGTCAACTTCTGCAAATAATCAGGGGGCGCTGTTTGCTCAACCAATGAATTCACATTCTCCAATACTTTAACACACCATAACCTCATTGTATATAGAGAGAGCTGCATTACAAACTCCTGTGTGGTCAGCTTCATTGCATTAAATTTTAAAATCATAAGATTAAAAAGAAGTAGAAATGGGATAATTATTTACCAAAATTGCTCCAGTATGATCCACCCACCAGGCTGATCTGTGACCAATAATAGCAGCACCAAGGCCAATTATATTGATGATGATATCATAAACATGGTCTTGAGCATATGCTTTTAGAAGTTCATTTCTAAAAGCTTTACAATAACTAGCAAGTAGTGACTTTACAAAAGTCACAAAAACCACGATGCCGACCACCCATTTCATCCTATTTCCCTGTAGGAAAAAGCTATATTCCTGTAAACAACAATAGAAATACAAGCTCTTAAGCAACATGTACTATAATTTAACATAAATTCAACTGGGTGGGGGTTTGGTTATGATGCCGACCACCCATTTTGCTTATTCCCTGTAGGAAATTCCTGTAAACAACAGTAGAAAATACAAGCTCTTAACCGATGTGTACTATATTTTTCAAAAATTCAACTGGCTGGGGGTTTGGGTATATGATGCCAACCACACATTTTCGCTTATTCCCTGTAGGAAAAAGCTAAATTCCTGTAAACAACAGTAGAAAATACAAGCTCTTAAGCAAGGTGTACTATAATTTAACATAAATTCAAATGGCTGGGAATTTGGGTGGGGGGATGTTAACATTATTTTAAAAACTGTGATTTTAGTGCACCAGTCCCTTTTGAGCCATCAATCCAGCTAATAAAGTTAAGCCAACCGTATCTTATTGTAATTAAGTACTCACTGCTTTAACGGGTTTCTCACTATTCTTGTCAGCAATGTAGTATGAATATTCAGAATGTTCTAATCCAAATTTGACATAAGAACATATGTTGATGCCATGAAACTGACATCATTATTATAGTTGCATGATGTTGGTTTGATTTTTTCAATTTTGCCAGGGTACACATCAGCATTTCTCTGTTAATGGTGAAAACCAATAGCGTCACCCCTGCATAACCTGCACGAGGATTTGTCCTTCCCAATCAGATATCATCTCAAGGGGCGAAGTTAGCAAAATTGCAAATATTTGATTGTTGTCAATAATGTTTATCATGGAATACAGAAGGTGGACAGATCAGACTTGTCAGGGTTCTGTGGTTCAACTTCTAAATGCAATATTCTTTTGGTAGATTCAATATAAAAATGACCTAGTTAATATAATTATAGAGGTGAATATTTTTCCCAAAATAATGTTTTCATTCAATGTAATTTTATTTTCCATTTTTCACTCTAGATGCTTTTCAGATTTTTGGAGGATTGTGAAGTGACTTAGTGGTGTAGGACTCAACCTTCAAAAGCTTGGCATGAATATGTTGTTGCTAAAGAAAGTATTGCTCAAGTTTGTCTAAGGTAAAGAGATGAAACCAAATGCCAACCAAGGTTTACTATTAAATAGAAAAGCCTAGATGGTTAGATCCTGACATGCTAAAAGTTTTGGTTTCAAATGTTAATCTGGTTCTTCAATATGTCAAATTACCCAAGTCGATATGTAAGCAGGTCTTGACAAGCATATACTAATTGCCCTATTTGAACACAAAGCCTTTTTTAAGAGGGAAAAGGTAAATCACATGAAGAAACATAAATCACAGAGTATGAGTTGTTAAATAAACTAGATCAAATCCATCTAGTAGTTAGTTAGAAAATCCCATGAAGCATGTATTAAACCATCACATGTGAGGCTGGTGTCGTTAGTCTTTATTAGATGCTTCCTTGAAATATAACTATATATAAAGGATTGGCCAGATTATTGGCGACCTGATAATGGTCATGGTATTTGAAACCCAATCTGGTCACACATTGTAGAAGATAACTCTTACTTTGTTGCAAAATGAAAAGAAAGGAAGGAGATCAATGTTTTGAAGTAGGCAAAACTTTTCCAATCAAACAAAAAATGCAAAATAAAATGGCAGGCAAGAAATTGCGACACTAATAGAAAAAGAGTTTAAAAGTATTTTCATTGTGGTATTAGACTATATTCAGGTACCACAAAATGTAAAGTATCTAACAATGGTTTGTATTTATTGTGAAAGTCAAAAAGCATCACAAGGAGATCCAGAATGTCTCCATTTGTCTACCTTGGCCAAAAGTTTGTTGGTAATCAACATGATAGCATACATATGATTAAATTCAAAGGCTCAACTCCATATGTTGTGCACTCATGAATCAAGATAGAGAGGAAAGAAGAAATGTTAGCCTATATATATTTTAGGTGAGTTGTCTTAACTCGTTTTAGATGTGACAGATAATGGAATAGCAACAGCAGTCACTTGTCATCATAAATTTGTCCTTGCATATGTGCAAGCAAAAGAGAATTTTAGTAAGCAAAGCATCAAAACAAGAGAATAGACAAATACAGACTCATTTCACAGAATTTTAAGAGATCATAAAGATCTTTGGGTAAATCATCTTCCTTTCAGAAAAATAACCATCTACCGTATCACAAACTGCTATAGTGGAGGAAAAGAAAAGAAGAAAAATAAGAAAGACATTTAAATAATTAACTATCCCTAAAGCGGAAATAGTCCAAGCTGCAAAGCCATACAGCACATGAGAAACTACAAATGCCAACTAAATTACATCAATGTGGTTGGTTAGAACAATCACAACTTTATTTGATTACATTCTAGTTAGATTGCATCACTTGTATTTGGTTTGCAGCTCAAACTTATCATTGACAACCATTGTTATCCACTTGCAACAATGAACTAGAGTCTAGTCCACCAGTAGCATTTTTCTTGATCTCATACCAACAAGCCTTTTGGTCAACAGTCTCCAATAATTGCATTCATTGTGGTAATTCTCACTTCAGTAATCACATTAAAGATGCTCAACACCTCCATTTGTCACATTCTGACAGTTATTACTTTGATTTTCTTGTTCTCAAAGGTCATGACTTAAATCAAAATTTTCTACCAGTACATCATTTATATCATCAAAAGGTATATAGCACTAAAAAAAAGAATATTTGGATTGCAGCTCTAGTTAATCAAGACAAAGAGAACTCCTTGATTTCAATGCATTCAAGTTGAAATCTAATATAAACATTGCTACTAGGAATAACTATACTGATGAATGATCAAATGGCATTAGCTCAACCGGTTAGATTCCTCAACTTTCAAGAAGGAGACCAAGGTTCGAATCTTGCCAAGCAATACATGCATAATTGCCAAGCTTGTTGTAATACCACCATGTGGTCATGATGTAATACAGGTGAGGCCCATTTCAATCCCATATAACCAATTCAAAAATAAATAAACTATACTGATGAATGGCATTCGTATATCCACAATGAGAAAATTTTATTGAAAGTTATCCTTGAGTGCATGGGCTTCTTAGCAATCACCCCCTTCAAAAAGTTATTAAAGCAGAGAAGCCAATAGTTGAGTGGGGTGCAGTAGTTGTAGAAAACTACTTAACCATCGAGTTTTGGGGGGAAAAAATTTGTACATTGAATGAAAAAAATATATTATGATAATTATACATGTGAGCACATATCATTGTAAGAAAGCCTCTTTATATGGTATGAGATATATATCAAGAGACATTCAAAAGACAGGTGTGATATGACCACATGCCACTTTAACACAGTGAGTTTTGGGATGCCTACATCTCCCCTACATGATATTATGCACCCTTCAACTTAGACTGCCCAACCACAAGGGGAGACATTTGCCATGAAATGGAGGTGGAATCAGTATATTTTGAATATGGATTGAAGGTGAACTCCAAACAAAGCAAGCGAAGGATCACAAAGTACATGAACATATTTGGGAATGTCAAAAGGTAGCAAATAATGTGGATGTCTCAATAGTCTACAACAAAAGAGTACAAAGGCTTAATTCCAAGGATCAGTGCACACTAATCTACTTATACAATCCAAATCATGAAATCACGCATCCGAGGAAACCACAAGTCAGTGATCCACTAATGAATATTTGAATTAATGGTTCAGTCATATCTTATTTTCAAATCAACATCTTTTAGAAAATCAAATTATAAAGGCATCTACCATGGTCCAATAACAACAGAATGAGTTATAGTATTATACAATATAACAACATGATTGACGTACCCCTCATACATGTTCATAAGGTAATTCTGGCACCATCTTGTCTAACTTAACACATTAACTTAGGGATCCCAACTACTCGTCTGTATCCCCTAAATCTCTTTATTTTTTTTATTGAGTAAATACTACTTATACATATATATATCCGCCGTGGGGATTGAGTAAATCTCTTTATTTTTTTCCAAGCACTTTACAATTAATTTCTAGCAATTGGCAATGGTCCATTATAAAAAGTTTATCCATTATGAAGAAATTATCTTCCTTATTTTATTCCTTGTAGTAATATCTAAAAATAACAAAATGCCTTGTAGCTCATTGAACTTACCGATGTAAAGGGTCTCTACCTTTGCATTTTAAAAGCCCCCACTTAATATACTAATGCACTACATGACCACACTGCTCGTGTAAAGCATAGCCAATAAGTAACAAAATGCTATGCAAGTCCACACTGGAAGTAAAAGACAC
This sequence comes from Wollemia nobilis, assembly GCA_028583015.1. Lineage (NCBI taxonomy): Eukaryota > Viridiplantae > Streptophyta > Pinopsida > Araucariales > Araucariaceae > Wollemia > Wollemia nobilis. The sequence goes on along the minus strand of JAQPPZ010000989.1, from coordinate 10,710,910 downwards.
AGCTAATTCAAGATCCATTGTTCAAAGTATTCCACACCTACTACTATGTATTGCATACAGTAATGAGGTTAAGGTATTACCGGTGCTACAAGAGCTCCACAAGATCCTATTAAGCTCTGTAATCCAATTGTCGCCATGACTGAAGCAACAGACACAACTCCCTGCACAAAACCCAAGTTTGAAAGAGGAACAATGGACAATCACTAGTAGATATCATTATTTGTTTATATTCAAGCCTGCAAATTAGGAGCATCCAAATATAAGAAATGACATGAAACTTATAATTAGACTATTCATAAGTTATTATTCAATGTCTGGATCCTGTTCTACAAGGCATTGAATGCTTAAATTGTATGTGTGCATGCTATGGTGAGAACCCATTAATAGAAGTGCCCTTGGTGTAATATCTTACTATGATACATTGGAGGTTAATTAATTTCTAGTGTTTGGACCCCTATTTTGGTGGCAATTGTGAAATTGTTAATAATAACCATAGTTACGAAACTCTGCAGCCCTCCCGAAATTTTTTGATTCAGCTCAACGAGTTTTTCTGGACTCACTGATTTTTGTTTTTTTATTCACTCACAAGTTTTGTTTTTAAACTTGCAAGCCCAAGAAAAAAACTCAGCTGCGGCAGCAAAAACATAGAAAAACAGCATTAGCATTTTTCTTCTAAATTGGCCTCATTTTTCCTGGACTTGCAGAGAGAGCAGAGAGAAGGTGAAATCAGACCCAAAAAGACACTCATTTGCATCCTACACCCAAATTTTTCCTAGTTTTCAAGAACCTAACAGCCACCCAGCAGTTGCATCTGAGGTAAAAATAAAAATAAAAAAAGAACCAAAGGCTAATGCCACAAGCTTCGGAATTGTGTCATCACTGGATACATATCGGAACCCAATTACACTGATGGTTTAATGTTTTGGACAATAGGAACTCCCAATTGGTTACAGGCCTCACAGATGCTAGTTTTGAAAAAGACAGATTGTTCAAGGAGTATATGGGAACACTGCGAAGTTTCATTCAACAAAACTAGTACCATTGGAAGCACATTTGAAAGATCTCTCCAATGATATAAGGTATGCAGATGTGAGATATGCAAAGCAAAAGTTATGCTCAGTTAAGCAATGTCTGGGCAATCCCCAGAAGGTACCAGGTGAGTTTGTCATAAACTGTATCAAATGATGTCCGATTGTGATGAATTCGAGAGTGATATGCTTGACATCCATAGTAATGTTCAAAACTTATTTTCAACATAAAATTCCATAATCTGAGCCCCCAAATTTTGCACACAGCAGTTGTGATCTGGAGATGATAATTTTGTCATGACCTGGTCAGACAAAATTGTATTTGAGTTATTCTTTTCCTGCATTGAAGGTAACATAGGAAAGCATTTGGTGCTTGAAAATGGCAAAATACAGACAGGAGTGTAATGTGAATTTTTGTTTCAGACGAGCTCGGAATAAGTTCATTCTTTTTGCTGTAGATTCTCCATGTTGTGTAACATATTTTGACCCTAAATCAGCTCATTTTGATTTTATTTGATGCTCCAAATTGGTAAAAAACAGCCCACATCAAAGGCTGGAAAATATATGGGCTTATTTGTCTTGGGAAGTGAGCCTGGACATGTGGCAGCTGGAGAGCAATGCCATGGGAGGTCTTACAGGTCCAATTAAATGTGCACAACATTATAAAATCATTATTTCCTTCTTGTGTAACTGATTCTATTTGGGAAAGAAAAGTTAAACAAAGAGGAAAGCCCAAGAAGCATTGAAAATGAATGAGTAAGCTACAAGAAAGGAAGAAAAGGGAACCACACAAGCCATGGGAGAGAAGACAGCTCCAGAATTCCAAAAATGAAAGAAGGATTAGAAGGCTTGGAAGGGAGAATTCCAGGGCCAGATGGTTTTCCAAATACTTCATTGTAATGCTCAAATTGCCATGTAATCTCCCTCAAAGGGAAGAATGAGCAGAAGAATCTGGAAAGCTGTTGGAGTAGATACTGTTACAGCCGGAGAGGTTTACAAATGCCACACTGTAATGCTCAAATTGCCATGTACTCTCATTGATCGAGTGAATAAAGCCTCATTGATTTCCTGAGGAGTTTTTTCCAAGAGGGTTTCTCCTCGTTAAAATCTAGTGTATTATTCTGTGTGTCTTATTCTTCTCATGGAGTTCAGTTTTCAGATTTGGGTGTAACATAACTCACATTTTCCTGATTTTGCTTAGTTGTATGGAATTATATTATAACTAAACAATGTATGGAAATAAGATCTGAATGTTAAACTCCCAAAAGGATCTTTTTAAGGTTCCATTGATGGGAATTACAGATCAGGGGCCTAATAGCAAAGGAGCTTTTACTATATCTTATTGCCAGACTTCACCAAGGAGCTGAAGACCAAAAAGGTTCCAAATTGAACTAGACGAGGTAAATATTTTATTTGAACTAATATAAAAGGGAAAGTGAAAAAATTCCCTTGCTCACTCAGAGATATCTCATACAGGCAGAATGCATGCTGCATTCAATATGAACCATAAGATGACCCTTTATATAGGTAGAACAAAAGGATGTAAATAGGTGGCCTAAGGTTATAGTAGGAGATGAGCTGAACAGGAGAGAAAGAAACAAAACAAAAACACTTAGACAAAACAAATGTCAAATGGATGAATAAGCGTGGTATTTGATTAATAGAATGTCCAAACAACAAGAAGGATATAAAAGTCTGTGAAAGGAAAAACTTCAGAGCAGCAATGTGAACAAAAGAGCTAGGAAGAAAGAAGGTACACTACCTTAGGAAGAAAGAAGGTACACTACCTTGCTGAGTTCAACACCACATGAGCATCATCAAAAATCATGTATAAATGCAAATATCAAAAGAAAAGCAAAAACACTCAACTGAGCACTAACTCACATCAACTCAGATGTGAGTCAGGGCGATGGAAGATACCTAAACAGAAATGGGAAGAGGGAAGATGCACCTATTGCACTTGAAAGGCAGTGGAAACAGAAAAACACTTTATCTTGGAACCCAAAGCTTATAATAACGTATGGGATAGTTATGGAGATACATTGGCAGTGGCTTCTATGTCTGAATTGTTTGAAGAAACAAGAACAGATAAGTTAGGAGTATTTATTAGCAAGATCAGTAAAAATAAAATCAGTTCTTTAGAAAGATAATATTATGATTTAGCTTTAATTTTTCACATTAATTAAGATGACATATTGTGTTTGATAACAGAGCTTTATTGTTTCATAGGTTATTTTAGCCTCATTGACATTAAAAACTTTTTTCTTCTCCTACATTCGTTTTCAAACTTATAAGAAAGCTCACCTTTTAGATGGTTCAAAACTATTAGATCACATTTTATATTTATGGTTCAAAATTTGAACCTCCCTGAGTTTCAACCCTTTGAGAAAGCTCATGATAAGTCTCAGACCTCGCCAATGCAACACTAGAGATCTATATATTAACCCAACGTATCCTAGCACCTAGAGGTCCTATTGCTGGTCACCACTGCTCCCCATCTATGACTGATCACCATTGTTTCCTCACCATGATGGCTGCTTAGGAGCACTAATAACAACTTAAACAAAACAAAAAAGAGTGTTTCAACTACTCTTTTCAAACTAAACTTCAAAGTCAGGAAGAGAGAATAGTCACTTTATAGTTGCATGATAAAAACCCTTTACTAAAAAGGGATAATTCGTCTAGTCTTTAATCTTTAAAAAACAAAAGGGAAGAAAGAACACAGACCAAGGGTTGCATAACTAATAAATCATTTCACCGAAAACAGTTGTTTCAACTACTCTTCTAAATCGAAAAAACAAAGGAAGAGAGAGTACTGACCACTGGTCGTATCCGTTCTTTTCGTGCTGGGTAGGTGCGAGGATCCAGTTTCTGCAGTGAAATTGCAGTGGACCATAGAATGAACCCAGACACTACATTCAGAAGGTTATCCACTGTTGAAGCAATAAGGGCTACTGACCCACTCTTCAGTGATACATATCCTTTGGCAGCACAGAGAACAACGTTGGCCAAGTTGGAGACCCAAACTGCAGTCCTGATCTTTTTTTTCTCAGCCACTTCCTGCAATAATTTCCAATGTCCCACTATTATCCTTCAACCCATTTAAGAAATAAGCATGCATGGCATCAACAAGAACCTAAAAGAAATTAGTGTTGGACCTGAGAATTCATATCCGAGAAGAGACCGCCATCGATAGCAATACCCATTTTGCAAACCCTGCAGCCCAAAAGAGGGAAAAGGAAAAAAGGCCAACCCGTAAGTGCTATCTCCAATATATCAAGAATGATGGCATACTGTATACCGATGGCCAGATAAACAAAACATAGCAGAAAAACAATACCCAGATGAGAAACAGACCTGAATTCCCAAGAAAAACCAGTAGAAATTTGAAGCTTCGGTTATTGACCCAATCTTCCTGGTAATCAAATCTTGAATGGGTTTATATGTACCAGACAACCATCAGAAAACTCTTCAATTGGAATCTCGTAGACTTCATTTCATCTTAGATCTATAACAAAAGAAACCCTTATAGATTAGTGAGAACTTCACAAAATGCTTAAATCAAGCTTAAGCTTAAATCAACCCAACTAATAAAAATAAGATAGAACTGGGATGTTTCCAAAAGACACTAGAGCCCCCACCTAGCATCAAAATGCAAATTCCCACCTACCAAAAATCATGTCTTTCTCTTCTCCATCACCATGGAGCTTGGTAAGATTTTGACACGCACCATCAAGAGGAAAAAGAAAGAATAATCCTGGATAATCTATGTTGTCAAATTGGCATCTGTAAAGCATAAACTCTCAAAAAGCACACCGACAAACTAAAACCCGTTGACTATTCTTGCAAAATAAATGAGAGGTATACCCCTATTATTTATATATATGTGAAAAAGAAAAAGAAAGCAAACACATCAAATCAAAAACCCAATGCTTTATGTATGTCAAAAGAAATCAAACACATCAAAGACACCAGGACCAACTAAGAATCCAATGAGTTACTTATTGATGGATGGAATATCTTCATTTGATTGAGAGTTAAAGAGAATGGCTTTTCTTGTCGGTGAAATATGCTTTAAGTCTCTTTGGCGGTACGAAAATCACATTCTTGAAACAAGCTGGGGCAACATGGTTGTACAAGGGCATCAAAATGCTCTTAAAATACTGCAAAAGCAAATGAAAAAAATCATTTTTAAAGGGGATCCAATATTAAAAACTATTGGAAAGCAAAAGAGCACATCACTTTTTTAGGTGTTTGGATAATGAGATTCTCAATACCAAAGCGGTGGTTAGTGTCGGAAAGCAAAAGAGCCCATCTTTTGTTTAGCTGTTTGAATGATAAGATTCCTAATAGGAAAGAGGTGGTAAGGTTCTACACTGGTACTCTTGCAGGTTGCAATACCATTCACCTTTATTTCACCCTATTGCTATCATCTGTCTTGGAATCATAAGATTCCTTCCTCCTCTCTTTCCTTTGTAACTAGACTAATAGAACAAGTGCCATTTGATTCAAAAGACCAAATACTTCAATGGTATTTGGTTCCTTGAGACATGTCTGTATAAGGTTTTTAATCTTTAAAAAAATAGGAATCCTCCTCTCTTTCCTTTGTAACTAGACTAATAGAACAAGTGCCATTTGATTCAAAAGACCAAATACTTCAATGGTATTTGGTTCCTTGAGACATGTCTGTATAAGGTTTTTAATCTTTAAAAAAATAGGTTGGTAAAGAGAGTTAAGCTTCAAATAACAAGAAAGTCCAAATCAAAAAAATAATAATAAGGTTTTATTTGTTATAAATTTTGTGTTTCCTGATGTTATGTTTTTGAGTTTCATTTAGGAGATCCATCTGTTTTTCTAAAATTTTGAAGGAGATTAAGGTTTAAATTTTATAATAAAAATAAAAAATAAAAAAATTGCTTAAATAATTAACTTATTATAATACCACTAAGCCATAATAATGTAATATAAATTACACTCATTTAAATTCCATCTTATTTATATATTATATTATTAATCTAAAATTTTTTGATAAACTCGAACGTGGGGCAAGTGTGTGAGGGGTGAATGTGTGGCTCTCCGGGTCACATCATCGATAATGCAAGTGGTATCCTTGATAGCTCTCGACTTTACTAGAGGTCATGGTTGGGAGAAGATTGCTCAGCCATACGCGTTGGTCATAGAAATTTCTTACACAAACCAAATCAAATATATATATAGTGATAAAAAAAATTTACACTAACCAAATCAAATATATAAAAATATATTACAAATTTTATTAAAGTAGTGTATATTATTTAAAGAAGGACCTTTAAAAAAATATATAAATTTTATTAAAGAATAAAGTGAATATTATTATTCTAAAAAAAATTGGATATTGTTTTTTTTTTAACTTATTATAATACTACTAAGTCATAATAATGTAATATAGATTACACTCATTTAAATTCCATTTTATTTAATATATATTATATTATTAATCTAAAAAATTTTGATAAACTGGGAGGTGGGCGAGTGTGTGCGGGGTGAGTGTGTGCGGGGTTGTGTGTAAAATTCCCTATTAATAAGCATAGCTCCCCGGGTCACATCACCGATAATGCAAGTGACATCCTTGATAGCTCTTAGCTTTACTAGAGGTCATGGTTGGGAGGAGACTACCCAGCCCTACGTGTTATAGAAATTTCTTACACTAACCAAATCAAATATATATATATATTACAAATTTTATTAAAGTGGTGTATATTATTTAAGGAAGGACCTTTAAAATTGTATATACTTTATTAAAGAATAAAGTGTATATTATTATTTTAAAAAAGTTGGATATTTTTTTGAGAAATACTTTTTATACATATTTCCTGTGGGGATTGAACCCGGGTCACATCATTGATTGAACCTTGGTCACATCATCAATAATACAAGTGGCATCCTTGTCGGTAAACCACATCACCACATATATTCTTATTACTAAAAGACTATTAAAAAAATTATTATTGTAAATCTCACTTAAGTGTGTTATCATGTTAAGGGACCATAAAAAAATTGATTTGCGTCGATTATCTACGGGAGTAGTTGTTCTTCTTTTTAGTGAAGGCAAATTAAATGTCGGAAAGTGTTAAAATATTTAAATTTAAATAAATATTATTAATTTATTTATAAGTTTATTATTATAGTTTTTACTCATGAAATTTTAATTTAATCAATAAAATATATAAAGTTCGTGGGTCTAGGTGGATTGGTAAGTTGGGGCGCTTACCCAAAGGAGACCTAGGTTCCAATCCCACGGGCTTGCCCATGCACAGACAGTAGCCCGATCCAATTCCTCTGAGTGGTGCGCCAGATTGATGACGACGGTGCAACCCCTGTGCGTCCGGCGGTCCCCATCTCACGTCGGGTTACCATGTACCGAGACGGTGGAAGTCCTGGAAGCCTTCGTAGATAGTTTGAACCCTACCAACTGTGCTAGTAGTTACTAAAAATCGTGATTGTAACCATTGCTTCTATATACAAAAAAATAAATAAATAAATAAAATAAAATATATAAAAAAAAAATTAGTAAAAATGTTATTTATCATTTAGTTGTAAAGGTGTATTTAAATATAAATGTTTAATTTAATATCATATATTATCAAATTAATTACTTGCCTTATTAATATATTATTTTATTTTATTTCAAATGATCAACACTTTTTTTTTTACTTCTTATACACATCTATTATGGGGATTGAACCCGGATCACATCACCGATAATGCAAGTGGTGTCCTTGCTGGTAGACCACATTATTAAATGGTATTTAGTTTAATAGGTTATATTCTTCAATTTTTAAGGAAAATATTTAATTTTAAATCTTATCGATTGATACATGGTATTTAGTTCAATCAGTTATATTCTTCAATTTTCAATTAAGAGATCTAAGTTTAAATCTTGTGATTGATACATGCATAACTGTCAAGTTGTTGATATACTATTATGTGGTCATGATGTAAGGGGGTGCGGCGCAACGGTTGGGGCTTTGGCTCTTCTTCGGGAGGTCCAAGGTTCAAACCGCTGCGTGGGTAAGTGTGAGGGGGTGGGTGTGGTGGCTTTGTGTTAATTCTCTATTGATAAGTATAGCTCTCGGCTCTACGAGGGGTCATGGTTGGGAGGAGACTGCTCAGCCCTATACGTCGATCATAGGGATTTCTCACAATAACCTAACAAAAAAAGTTCGTGGGTCTAGGTGGATTGGTAAGTTGGGGTGTTTACCGAGAGGAGACCTAGGTTCCAATCCCACGGGCGTGCCCATGCATAACCAGTAGCCCGATCTGACTCCTCTGCGTGTTGCACCTGATCGATGACGACGATATGTTTCCTGCTTGTATGGCGGTCCCTTTCATGCCACATGTTGAACCATAATTATGAAGACGATGTGAACCATATGCGTCCAACGGTCCCCATCTCACGTCGGGTTACCATTAACAAGATGGTGGATGTGTTGGAAGCCTTCGCTGATAGTTTGAACTCTGCCAGCTGTACTGGCAGTTACTAAAAATTGTGATTGTAACCAATTCATCTATGTAATCAAAAAAAATAATAATAATAATAATAAATGATTAATCAACATTATTATGTTATACATGTCCGGTTAGCTTGCCCCATTGAACGGGAGGTCCATGGTTTGAACCTCTACGATGCAAAAGGGAACACATAAAAAAATCTCTTGTGACTTTCTTCTAGATAGTGGTATATCTGAATGGGACGACATTGTCGGTCACTTAAGAGGGGCTCTAGAGGTTTTCTCTCTACCCTAAGAGTTTTACCCCCAAGGGCTAGGTGGATTGGTAGTTGCTTGTTTGCTAGGCACTTACCAATAAGAGACCTGGGTTCCAACCTTGGAGGTGCCAATTTACAAAGGTAGTAGTCTACTTTGAATCCTCTAAGTGCGCGTTAGACCGATGATGACAGTACAATTTTCGAATGACTAGTGGTCCTCCTCACATCAGGTAAACAACAACGAGGTGGGATAGACTTGTTGGAAGCAGCTCATGTGGTTTGAACCTTGCGCTTGTCAATTACTAAAAATAGTATGGTTGTATCCAACTCCCCTATGTATAAAAAAACAAACATTATTATGTTATACATTATAATTAGAAGAGGGATTTTGTCTCATTCCACTTTCAATAGTGAAATTAAGACAAGTATTGAAGTTGAAGTTTAGGGGGACTTTAGAAGGGGTAAACATATACAAACAAATGAAATGGATCTGAGTATGGAGTATGGATGGAAGGTGACTCACTAGTAGTATTAAATGTAATTTTGAGGAAAGCAAAGGCTCCATGTAATATACAAGAGAAATTATGGAAATACAAGATATTCTTATAGAGTTTTAAGAAATTAGGTTTACATATACGTATATTCTTATAGAGTTTGAATAAATTAGGTTTACACATACGTTAAGAGAAGAAAACAAACGTGTAGATAGGCTAACCAAAAGAGGGGTTTTAATTGAGAATTGTAAAGTTAAATTATATTTTCCATAATTAGAGGAAGTAACAAATTTAGCTGAAACTGCAAATGTTGACTGTCCAAATAATGACAAAGATTTACTTTAATATTTTCTAACATTAATGTGTTTTCATATAAATTATTTATTAAAATTTTTGTGGTTGAACTTTTGCTTTAGGAAGGAAACTAGCAATAAAGCATACTATGATAGTGTGATGTTTTAGAAATTTTACTCTACTAAGATGTAATGCATAGGCAGTAGAGGTGGAGTTTTGATATTTTGAAGGATGTTATAAGAAAATGTCAAGAAGAATGATGTTGAATTCTAAAATATTTGTATTCATATAATACAGATATTTTATGAAAATGTTGTAGGTAAATGTTTGCAAAGATGGTGTAGTGGTTAGGGCTTTGGCTTCTCTTTGGGAAGGTCCAAGGTTCAAACCACTACATACTCAAAATGGGATAGGTTGGATGGTAGTAGCTGAGTGTTTGTCAATTAACTACCCTAGTTCAATGTTATGAAGGGTCTAGGTCCTATTGACTTTGCTTTACCTAGTGGGTTTAGGGTTTATAGAGGCAGCATCCAACGATGTTACCGATTTCTCTATGTATAAAAATATATATATGTTGTTGTCCCTGGAGGACTATGCAACGGTTCGGACTTTGACTCTTCTTTGGGAGGTCCAAGATTCAAACTGTGGCGTGGGCGAGTGTGTGAGGGGGTGGGCGAGTGTATGGTTGTGTTTGACCCCTATTGATAAGCTCAACTCTCACCCTTATCAGAGATCATGGTTGGGATGGGATGGGAATACCTAGCCCTAAGCGTCGGTCATAGGGGTTTCTCACACTAATCTCAATCAATTGAAATGTGAATTGAATATATTTATAACATCTTAAACTCTAAAGGAAAGAATTGTGATTTATCAAGAATGGAGGATTTGAATATAACCTTTTTATTCTTTAGAAAAAAAAACATTTTAAACTATCAATTCATAGATAAATTTCCAATATAACAATTAAAACTATCAATCATGTTACAATTGACCACAAGGAAAAAGCGTATATAGGCGCTGAAATCAAGTGGAAGGAAAAAATACTCATTGCTCAGATAAGGACTAGCTCTCATAGGCTTAGATGTGAAACAAGGAGATGGACAACGCCCAAAGAACAATGGGAAGAAAGGATATGTACTCTATGCAGCACATGGGCAGTAGAAACAGAGGAACACTTCATCTATAAATGCCCGAGTTTTTCAGATATCCATGACAAATACAAAACAATTCATCTATAAATGCCCGAGTTTTTCAGATATCCGTGACAAATACAAAGAAACACTTGGAAACGAGTTTATGGCAAATTTATTTGAAGACAGTAAAATAAAAAAAGTTGGGGAATTGCTAACACAAATCAGCAGGAGGAACAACCTTCTCAAAGATATTAAATATCATATGATATGATTTGAGTAATTGTACTTCCATATTTAAAGTCCCATAAACCATATTTGGGTCTCACAAACCTAATTAAAATCTTTCATTTCATTTCAATTATTAAATTTATAATTATATTTATAAAATTTGAAACGTGGATATATTATATAAAAAAATATATCTTTATTTTAAATTTTGTTTTTGTTACATACTATATTTGTGTCTAAACGGATGGATTGTATGCTTACATACTATATTTGTACAATAACATATTAGTGTTACCCTTCTTAGAAGGAACATACACATTCCCTTACTAGCATCACTTATATTATCAAAATATTTGCCTCCTTAAAATTATTAAATAAAAAAAATGTGTTCAATGCTTTGCAAAGGGTTGAATCATGTGAAAGTATAGGCCCTGGGTTTCAAATATATAAAATGTTTCCTTTTGATTGGGTTTCAACTGTATAATGAATACAATGAAAACTCAACGATATAATGAAAATTTTATCTTGGATTGGGAATCATGTGAAAATATGGGCCTTGGGTTTCAAATGTATAATTTTTCCTTTTGATTGGGTTTCAAATGTACAATGAAAACTCAACGATATAATGAAAATTTGATCTTTGATTCTCCCGATCCTTATTTTGATGGATATCTATATGAAATCATCTTATCTTTGATGGTTATCTATATGAAATCATCTTATGTTAAATCTTTATTTATATGAAATCATATAATGTATAATCCAATCAAATGTATAATGAATAAAATAAAAACTAAATGAAAATTTGATCTTTTGACTCTCAATCCTTCTCTTGATGGTTATCTATACGAAATCATCTTATGCTATTATGATTGTTACCAACTTGGGTTGACAACTATATTTTATATTGTATGCCTTTTTGCTTCTACTTAATCATAGTGTTGAGAAATCGCATCACACTAATATTAAATTTCATGTGTGCCTTAGTAACTTATTTGCTAGGTTCTAACAATTAAAAATGGAGCAAAGAGTTGTGTAAAAGTATTAATTTATTTTATTTGAAAAAAAAAAAAAAAAAATATATATATATATATATATATATATATATATATATATATATATATATATATATATAATTTTGCGTGGTTTTAAGGTTTTTATATGATGTAAATCGGGTTAATTTATAAAATTAATCTAAATTTTATTTTAGTTGTGTTTTTAAATTTGATAATATTTTATTAATATGAGTTCACTTTTGTAGCATAAGTGGAGAAGGCGAACATGACCCCGTTGAACGAGAGGTCCACGGTTCGAACCTCTGTGAGGTAAAAGGGAACACACAAAATCTTTTATGGTTTCCCTTTAGATAGTAGTATACCCAAATGGGACGACATTTTTGGCCACCTAAAAGCAGCTCCTGAGGTTTCTTTCTAACTTAAAGCTCCCAAGGGTTAAGTGGATTGGTAGTTGTTTGTCTAACCAGGCACTTATCAAGAAGATACCTAGGTTCAAACCTTAGGGGCATGCATGTTGCAAAGGTAGTAGTATGTTCTAAATCTTTTGAGTGTGCCAAATCGATGATAACAGTACAAATTTTGAGCGACTAATGGTCCTCCTCACGTCACGTCAACAATAACAAAGTGGTATAGGCTTGCTGGAAGCAACCCCTATGGTTTGAACCTTACACTTGATAGTTATTAAAAATAATATGGATGTAACAAATTCCTCTATGTATCCAAACAAAATGACTCAAGGTTAAGTTAAAAAACTTAATGCATTTTAATATGTGTTATCTCTTTATGAGAAACATATCACCATGTTAAAAGTTACATCTTTGTAAATAGTAATCTTAAGAGCATTGAATTTTAAGTTGCAAGTATTCTTATTAAAAAAATTCAACAAAATAATCCTTAATGTTACCTTAATGCAAAACTTATATATATATATAATGGTTGATGTTTATTTTTATTAAAATAACATGAATTTTAAAGCACCCACTTATATGTATGTTATATATCAATCTTAAAAATAGTCAAGATATCACTTATGTATACATCTATTTTCTTCTTGTAGTCCACTCAATCTAAATATGATTTGTTTGTGTAGTAGTTGGTGAAAGTCTTAGATGTTGGTAGAGGTCGACCCAGGTTCCATTCTCATTGTGTCCACCTTGTAGATATAAGATGAAGTTGAGAATGTCCTATGTGCTAGTAGAGGTTGACAAGGCTCCATTCTCCCTATGCCCACCTTGTTGATACCAAAATAGTTGTGTTATTTCCCTATTGACAAGTGTAGCTCTTGGTCTTATGAGGGGTCATGGTTGGGAGGGGACTGCTTAGCCCTATGTGTTGGTCATAGGAGTTTATCACACTAACCACAAAATTTTAATTTTCTTGTGTATGTGAAAGTCTTAGGTGTTGGTAGAGGCTGAACCAAGTTCCATTTCCCTTGTATCCACCCTACAGATACAAGGTACAACTAGGAATGTCCTATGTGCTGGTAGAGGTCAACAAGGCTCCATTCTCCCTATGCCCACCCTGTTGATATCCAAATGGTTGTGTGTTATTCCCCTATTGACAAGTGTAGCTCTTGGCCTTACAAGGAATCATGGTTGGGAGGGGATTGCTCAACCCTATGTGTCGGTCGTAGGGGTTTATCACACTAACCACACAAAAAAATAGTTTGGTGGGAGCAGCCCTGTGGTTTGAACCTTACGCTTGCCAATTACTAAAAATAGTGTGGTTGTGACCAACTCTCCTATATAACCAAAAAAAAATCTAAATATGTATCTTTTAATTAATTCAATTTATTTTAATTTATTTATTATTTATTATATAATTCATTAGTTGACTTGTTGAAATACAAAATAATATTAGTATCTAGCCTAAACTAATATGGTGGGCGACGAGAGGGTGTGAAAGCAAAAGAAAATTATCGGCAAGATAAGATTACTGGAAGAAAAGATTACCGATAAGACTACCAACAAAGAGAAGCAAATTGAAGATTATGGATAAAAAAAAAGTGATTTGAGTTTTAACTATAATATCTTGTTTACTGGTAAAATAAATTTCCAGCATTGTCACCATTGCCATCAAGAAGAATTGTGTCACCATCGAAGTTGCCCACGCTTCTTCACAACAACAACAACAATCTATGCAACAATGTTGAATCCTTTGGAAGAGAATCTTGGTAATAGATTAATGCAAAGTAGTAATGAATGGTTGTTTTCCTTTTTTATATCAAATATTTTGCATTTAAATTGTTTTGTCGATGATAGCATAGAGGAGATAATTTTTTTTTGAAAAACCCTAGTTTTTTCTTTCAAAATCCTAGCTACTTTTAAATTTTTTAAATTGAGATCATGGAGTTACTAATTTTCACTAGAATGCTCGAGAATGGCTGATAAAGTTTAGACCTCTATATTCTAGTGACCATTTTTGGATATGTAAACTTTTCTATTTTTTAAAAGAGGAAGCTTATGATTGATGGGCAAATATTCCTAAGGAAAGGAATTTCACCTAGGATGAAATGGAGCATGCATTCTTGAGTTAGTGGAACCCATATAAAAAGATAGCTATTTTGAAGGTTAGCATCCAAGCAAATGATGAAGAAATAAAAAGGCTTTAGAGGGAACTGAAATAAATGAATAAAGAGGACATAATATAAGGAAAAAATATAGATGACAATGTGCAAGTTCATGGTCGCATTCAAAATAAAAATTATAAGAAGCAAGGATCCAAGGAGAAGCAAAAAGTAGTTATGGCAAGGGAACAAGTTGAAGAATTATTAAAAAACTCAAAAGTTAAATTTACAGTAGCAACAACAACAAAGTCCATGGATGAAGCAACAATAAAGTCCAATGAAGCCTTGTCATAAGTGCACAAAGATACACAAAAATAAAGGTATAAGATAAGAGATTAAGAAGAAGAATCTAAAATTTGAAGAAAAAAATTATTGAAAAAATAAAGGAAATAGAATGTCAAGTTAAGGTTACAATATATCAACACCCACATCACCCTAAGCAACAACAATCTTGGAGGCATGGCTTAAGGCATCAATATGTTAGATCTACATGGAGTTAAAAAGGCATCAATATGTTAGATCTACATGGAGTTAAAAAGGCATCAATATGTTAGATCTACATGGAGTTAAAAAGGCATCAATATGTTAGATCTACATGGAGTTAAAAAGGCATCAAGTGTGGCAATGTTTGACAAAAAAAACATAATATTTTTGGATTTCAAAGGGGTGTAGCAGCATCAAGGAACAACAGGACCAACTGTTTGAAATGTTAGAGCAGAGAAACAAAAGCTTGGAGCCAACAAAGCAGTTATGGATATTCAAGTGACAATGGAAACCTGGCATCATCAAAGATTATCACTGATCAAGATTTCACTTGGATGGATGGTTGAACAAGATTGGAAATTTTCAAGAAAAAGGATGTTGAATATTTGCATTTACAAAAAAGAAGTTGAAGGAGATCCAAAAACTAAAAATAAAAAATTCAGACTTTTTATGAAAAATATGTAGGTATCTAGTTATAGCATCTCAATTGAGATGAGAATTGAATATGTTTGTAAACTCTCAAGATTTATAGAAGAGAGTTGTGATTTATCAAGGGTGGGGGACTTGAGTACAACCCCTTTTTCTCAAGCAAAATAAAATTAATTAACTTGTTGAGAATATTTGACATTACTTATGACTACTATCTATGAAACATGCTTTGTAAAAGCACAACATATTGGTTGGAATAAGTACTTAAAATCCACTAAATAATACAATGTCTTTGGAGATTACTTGTCCATGCATGGCAATTCTTTTTAGAATTGGCTATATGGGATTGAAACGAGCCCCACCCACCCGTATTACATCATGACCATGTGGTATTACTACAACAAGCTTGGCAAAAAAAATTTATTGGTTGAAAAAGGGGTTTTGAAAGGGTCCCCAAACCTTTTACAATTGGATCACAACAAAAGAGACAATCTCCTGAAGGCTATCTCTTGGAGATAAACAAGGAGCAACTTAAACAGAGAGACAACCTTCATAGGACCATCTACAAAAGAGATCAAAAATTTGAAAATATTTTTTGGCCTAAACAAGGAAAACCATCAAGCAACAAAAATGAGACTTGCACTTAGAAAGAGAAAAAGGGGCCACTTGGCCCCTACTGAAACACAACAAAAATTTTAAATTTGAACCAAATTCCCACACAAAAATGAATCAGAATTCCCCCTCGGGAGAAGCACCATGAACAAGGAAACCCACACAAAGGCCTTTTGAAGGCTTGAAAACTGGATCAACAACACAAGGAGATCTCAATAGGCCATGATATCTCACTGCAGTGGAGATAGAATGCACAGTCTAAAGGTAGGAAAACCCAAAGAAGATTCAAAACACCATGACACCCCAAAACAAGAAGAAACAATCTGATACAAAGACTATATTACAACAAGCTTGGCAATAATGCATGTATCGCTTGGTAAGATTTGAACCTTGGTCTTCTCCTTAAAGGTTGAGGAATCTAATCGATTGAGCTAATACCATTTGATCATCCATGTCAATGTTTTAATTTTCCTACTAAAAACATTTTTTAAGTTCATATCTTATTGAAAAAGAACAAGCCACTAAAAATATAGAAATTTACATCTATATTCAATGCAAGTTTAGCCCTTCATAACTAAAATCTCAATTGATGAGGGTTTGTAGCTATAATGATGTAGGTTTCTAGCTATAGCATCTCAATTTAGATGAGAAGTGTATCTATTTGTAAACTCTCAAGCTCTAAAGAAGAGAGTTGTAATTTGTCAAGGGTGGGGGACCCGAGTACAACCTCTTATTATTCAAAAAAAAAAAACTAAAGTCAAGACCATATAATATTTTTCTTTACATTACATAAAAAGACATAATAACGATTGAATATTTTCAAATGTTACATTGAATGTCAATACTCTTTCTTTATTTGGATTCTTATGCAATGCATATGTGGTAAATATGTTTTTGAAAATGGATGAGGAAGATTGTATTGGTATGCATGCGTGGTAAATATATTTTTGCAAAGGGATGAGGGAGATTTTATTAGCCATAAAATCTTCAAGGTCGTTAGTTGACAAATGTTTGGGAAGCTTGACATTGCATAAATCAATTTAATCAAATCCAACTACTTTAGCTTCATATATCTTTAACAGATTTGTTTGTTCCTTGATGTGAAGAGGAGGTGACATGCAAAATTTTACCTCTTAATTGGCATGAAAAACATGACGGACTTTGTTGGTGTTTTACATCAATCAACATGAAATATTTTAGATAAATAAATAATTAAAATGACATTTTTTTAGTAAAGTTCTATTATGTTTTTTTAAAGAACACATGGATGTTCAAATTCAACATATCTTAATTAAGTCTAGTTCCTATGTAGGAGCCTTATGTTAAGTGATGTATCAAATTTCTCTATGTAACATGTAGTATAACAATTTTTCGAACATATACACAAAATGGTTCAAGTTCTTACTAAATTTGTTTGAGAAAAAATAAATTTCATTGCAAGAGTATCAACAATATGGAAACTAACTAGAGCATTTATTAGTAAATACATATTCATTATATCGAATATGTCAATAAGATTTTGGAGAACAAGATGTTCAAATCCTTTCTTCAAGTATGACCTTTTCAAATGCTTATGAGGAATGTGAGCATTTTTTTCACATCCATGGTTGGATCAAACCATCACTGACAAAAAACAATCTAAACTTCCTCACATTGAAAATTTTGTGCCAAGGAACACTTGCAAAATTTTAGCAACTACTATAATTTCATGTCAAGGTACAAATACAAACTCATAAAGACAAGTAGATTCTCTGTCGTAAGGATTTGATAAATAATAAAATTTGTTTTTTTAAGGGTCAAGATAAGGAATCAAGGTTGGAATGACCTCGAGATTGAAGAAAATATCTTAAATAATTGTAAATACCATCAATAAGAATTAGGGTGAGGATTGAACTATTATTATGATAAGAACTCAATTTAATTCTTATATAAGAGATTTTCCTTAAGGATGTAACCTTATTTACGAGGATAAGAAGTAAGAAATTGTGTGATAATTTTATTAACAAATGTTCATGTTTCATTATAAAAAATATATTGTAAATTTTTTCAAGTTGTTTGTTTGAGAGACATCATATCTTTTAATATGTCCATCGTAGATTCATATCTATTATTTTTTAAATGTTATATTAGTGGCTAATCATAAGCAAAATTAAATTAATTTAAAGTAATTCCAAAATGATTTATTTTATCTAAAAAATACCAAGAACAAGGTCATGTGGTAGTAATATTTATAGTAAGATGTTATTGTTAGATTACAAAGACTTAGAACAAATGACAAATATAAAAATTAAAATTTATGGTCATAAAAACCCACAAGGAACTTATTTGACTCCTGAAAAAGATTATTTTATTATTCCACATGCAAGGTTTTTATAGGCATCTCTCATGCCTTTACATGATAAGGTGATATTTAATATTGTACATTTGCATGTCTATACAAGATAAGGTGGTATTTAATATTATGTCCTATGTGCTAATCTAGTGGTCTGAAACTATGGTTCATAAAGCTAGGTTTTTATTACCATGTGCTAATTTATTTCATGTGCAACATCTGCATAATTACATGTGCATATTTATAACATATGCCAATTTCTAAGAATTATTTATGATCAATAGTGAGAGAAGGGTATTAAAAAGGAATGATAAAAATAAGGGGGATACTAAAGTGAAAGAAGATGAAGGCAGAGAAGATATGGTAGTGACAAGGGGTATGTGAAAGCTTCTTGGGCATCCAAAGTAGCAGTTTTCATGTTTGTCACTTCATCTTCGGAAAGACACAATGATGTTTCTTGAAGACTCTCATTAGTGACCATATGTACATCCTAAATTTGTTCTTGCCCACTTTAGCCTCTACTTCCATGCCTATTCCAACTTCTTCATATGGCTAGATTTCACCTTCTTCCATTTCAATTTTGGATGGGTTGGCAAGAGTTTATTCTTGCCCAACTTCAATGTATTGTTTTTCCTTTTGATGGTTACTTTAAAATACCCCCTTTTTGTCTATTATTCTTCTTTGATAAGCTTCTCCTATTGTCGCATTAGCCATGGATATCATCTAGATAATTGTTTCTTGGTTGGCAAATATTTGGGGTGAAGAGACTTGAAACTATGTTTATGTTTGCTTCCTTATACACTTCATATCCTAGGGATGTTCATCCTAAACATAGATAATTATTCATCAAATATCTCTTTCATTAATTGGCCTTGGCTTGCTTCACTTATCTTATACCTCATTCTACGATAAGCCATAATTTTAATCATACAACACCCACATTTTCCCCTACGAGTGAAACAATTATCTAACGGTTGATGTACTCATTAGGGCCATAGTCATAATTTATCTTTAGACCTTCCCTCTTCATAATATCTCATTAGAAGTAGAACCAATGGAATGGATTTTCCTTTAGTACTACCTATCTACTCTCTCAAATCTAGTCTTCATCTATTTTTTTTATGGTATCCTCCTTGCTTAGATTTATTTCAACTTCTATGTTAAGTTCATGTTCACATATGTACACCATTAAAATATTCTCTCTAATAAAGTTTTGATGAACATTGAATTGGGATTATGGACCCATCTATTATTCATTTTCTTTAGCCTAAATATGTTAAGTCACTTCTCTATTTGCTCTGTAGAGCCTCAACTTAAGGGAATAATAGTCAAATACCTTTTACTATGATAAAAGATGCTAGACTTTTCCTATCCTTTACGATTTTATGTCCACCAAGTTTAGTTGTTGGATAACCTCCATAGCAAAAATGGTATCCAAAATGAATACAAGTAGCATGAACATTTCCTATAAAAACCCATACAACCACATAGAAGAAGAAGATTTGCTTAAGCAAAAGTTACCCAGTTCATTTTCCTCTATTTTGAGGAGTGATCTTCCCTTGAGTGACAACCTTGAGATCCCTTCTTGATTCCTCTATGTAAGAGGTTCATATATAGCTAGGTTGAAATCATATTTATATAAATATGGACTCCTATATGGTATGTCTCTAAAATTGTACACTAGTAATTGTTTTCCATTACCCCTCTTCTTATTCAAGTCTTGAGTGGGAAACCATTCCTTCTTATCACTCATTATCATCCAAACCAAGAAGTATAATAAAATTCCTTTTTCTCTTGCAAAGGTTCCAACTATAGGGTCATCCTCTTCATGATATAGGTTGCATAGTCTAGTTTGGTTTACTTCGTAACACCCTTGACTATGTGTAGCATACCTAACTGCTCTTCCCTGACCTCATCCTATAATCTTGTCCTCGCCACAAAAGAAATGGATGATAATATGCATTGCATTTCCTCCTTAACCATGTCAATTTTTAGGGAAGCTAAATGTTTCTAGCCTCTATAGGGTTCTTCAATTGCAGTACCAAAAATACTTCTTATTCCTCTTTATTAGAGAATAATTAATCCACCCACTATTATTGTCATCAATGCTTATCATCCTTTTGATGGCCTTGAGTATGATAACTATGGGATACTCATCCCATTTCTTTAGAAAATTGGCTTATTCTCTTTGTTCTATCTCTTGGTATAGGCATACACCAATTTGGGGAAATCCCATACTTTTGATACAAACATTGACCCACCCAAAGCTCCATAGTTTAGTGACAATCCATACGTCACTAGACTTCATGTTATAGCACCTAGACACTTATAATATTGAGTCTTCAAGACTGTATTTTGGGTTACCCTTGTGAACCAAGTCATAAGCAGTATGGAAAGTCCTTTATGGCCTCATTTTTCTCCTTTTTTTATTATCTTGGTTGTTGTGAGGGACTTGTTTATTCATTAGATTTATTGGCAGTATTTTGGCTTCTTTCTTCTAGTAAGTCTTGTAGAGCCTCCTCAAACTCCTTAGATTCAATATCTATGACCTTTGATGCCATAAATGTGAGAGTATATATGGGAGGGTCTCTTGATGACCCATAGATTGGGGCATCTTATGTGTCCATGGATTCCCTTCGATTAATTTTTAGAAACTAGAAAAACTCTAAAAAATCTCCAACTCTAGAGAGTTGCAATTGATCTGCTTACACTAGCACTTCACTAGTTTGTTAGGAAATAATTGAATTTAGATCTTAGAAAAACTTGAACATTATAAATGGACAACTCTAGAGAATTATTGATGAATTGGGTGCTAAGCAAACAATTTGTTAGACAATACTCAGCAAAATATTTGGATATTTCTTGTTGGGGTAGTTTGGCGTATGCAATTTTCTATTAGTTTTGGTGAATCACCAACTATGAGACTTAAGAAATATAAGATAAGGGAATCACAAATCATTAACAAGAGGATATAGGGTTTGGTCATATCTAAGATTCGATGGTGAGACAATGAAGGTGCAATAATAGGGAGATTGAGCAACAGGGGCATGCAAGTGTTTAGAGTTATATCAGCTTCGTAGATTATGATGGTGGTACTACTAGGTGGTAACAACAAGGAGGGATGTACAGTAGCTCTAGCAAACATGGAAAAAAGGAGATAATGCATTAGGATGCTACAAATGTGGGTCACATGCACAAAGATAAAAGAGGTAACATGATACTTGCTAGGATTTCCTCTTAGACCACATGCAAGTATCTAAGTAAGAGAAATTGTGGTAATGATTATCAACAACAATGGTAGCAAATATGCATCAGATTTTATAATAGGGGCTCATTTGCACTCAAACTCAAAGTGGAAAATAAAGGGTCAACTAATTTTTTTATAGTCTCCCTATGCAACTATCCCCATGCATGTAAATTAATTCATGGTGTCATGGCCATACTAATGAATCATTAATTTTTGTGTTGATGTCGACATGAGGCAACCTTCCTCACTGGCCTTTTCCCCTTAAGCACCTGAATTATTGCTTACATCAATGCGACATCATCCATGTTGGTGCATCATGTGTTTTATGTTGACTTCATCATAACATGAGGTCAACTTATTGTTTAGCCTTTATAATTTTTTCCTACAAATTAATTGCGCATATGCTAGCAAATTGTATGTTTTTATCTTTCACCAAATTTATTGTGAGAATGCAAGATTGCTATATATGTAGGCATGACATCATTTGATTTTATGTGTGACTCACATTTTTGCAAGTGAATTGTTATTTTCCAAACTTGGTGAAAACTTTCTCTTTGTTTTCATGCATCCATCAATGTGGTTTTATCCATCTATGTTAACAAATTGCTTACTTGGTCACTTAGTGCAAATTTTGAAGATTTTTTTAATTCTGGTTCATTCTATTGAGCATGTAGGTGTGGGAGACAAAAAGAGTAAAATAGGAAGTTTTAGTGTCCTTTTCAATATTTTCACTCTAGTATAGAGAGACTTTTTTGGAGGGAAAAATGAAAACATAATCAAGAATTTAAAAATGATTAAGAGGAATTTTCATCTTTCAGCTTACAGGAGTCTTAAGTGTTGCCCATTTAATGAGATAGGTAATAACCTTCCTTCCAGATTTATTAACTTTTAGGTATTGGATACTTTCACCTTGTCGATCTAATAGGGCCAAATCCACAATGAGTCAAACTCTTCATGTTTGCCTAGTTTACTCTATCTTCATCTCACTTGAACACAATGTCCTCTTCCTTAAGATTTACATTCATTGAACTTTTATCAAACTATTTATTTAAAACCATCTAATGATGAACAAACCTCTTGAATGCTTTATCCCTATGTTCTTCCAAGGATACTATGACATTTTTATAAGCTTGCATTGGTGGAATATATATCTTCCAACTCCAACTATTAGGATATTTGGAATGAAGGGTGCTCAAGATTCATTGAAAATACTACTTCATTATCAACACAAGTTTGTTTGATGAGGTGCCTATATTGGAAGCTTTGGGGGTTAATTTTCCCACCAATAAAGCTCTTTTTAGCTTTGTGTGCTAGTCTCTTTAGGACTTGGCAATTGTCCTCTTTAGTATTATCCAACAAACTATTTTCCTATGGATAGTAATTGGAAAAATTTCTCAATATGAAGCTCTGCTTTGACATAAATTATAGTAGCTTTGCCCCAATAAATACAATGGCAACGTCTATAATTACTATCGATGAAGTTCCATAAATTGTGATGATATCTTCTAGTAATTATACAATTATTTCTTGGTTTATCTACTTTACTAGAATGACCTTAATCCATTTGGGAAGAAGTCTATTGTTGTTAGGATCCAACTATACCCTACACTAGACAATGGTATAACATTTTCTATGAAGTCCAAACCCCATTGTTGAGATGAATTTTTCATAATTATAGGATAAAGTGGCATGCATGCTTTCCTCCATCCCATAAACATGCAACATACTTTGCATTCTTTCACCTAGCAGAAAGAGTCCAAAAATATGGCTGGTCCATAGTACCACATCCTTAGAATATTATGTGTTATTATCTAAGCCAAATAATTACCACCTTTGTTATGATATTTCGATGCTAGATCATTCACAATTTTTTTCCAACACATTTAAGGAGCATATTGTCATACCTTTTATGAAAAATAATTTTTTCAAGAAAAATATAGTTGATACCTTTTTACCTAGAACATATCCTTTCTTTAGACGTTGGAATTTTCAACGCTCATCTTGTTACTATGTATCTTCTAATGTCATTCATCTAGCCATTTTTTCCATCCAAGTCAACTTCATGTACAAGTGCCACTTGCTTTCCAATATGGGACAACTAGATTTCCTCATAGAGCTAGCCCCCTTACCAAATTGGCATGTTTGATCTTATGGAATCAAGAAGGAATCCCATTAACACGTGAAACTCTCTTTACCCTATCTCTCCTTGCAACAATATACATCTTACATCAAGATGGACCACATAAATAGTTGTTTTGCTCTAATATAGGTAATATCTACATTTTCTTAGGGCCTTAACCATTGTAAAAACCTGCTTTTCAATAAAGGTGTATTACTCCTTATAGTTATGGAGTTTCTGACTCATAAAGGATATAAGATGTTCCTCTTGTCTATCATCTTGTCCATAGTATCCCATCCTTAGAATCTTATGTGTTATTATATAGGACAAATAACTACCACCTTTATTTTGATATTCCAACAGTTGATATTTCATATTTTCTTTGTTAACACATCTAAGTAGCACACTATCATACCCTTTATGAAAAACATGTTGTCAAACAAAGTATAGTTGATAGATTATAGCCTAGAACATATCTTTTTTTTGGGTGTCATATTTTTTTGCCCTCATCTTATTATTATGTATCTTCTAATGTGACTCATCTAGCCACTTGTCCATACAAGTCAACTTCATCTATAAGTGTTGCTTACTCTCTATCATAGGATATAGCTAGGTTCTTTCATAAAGCTAGCCCCCTTACCTTTATTGGTATGTTTCAATAAAGGTATATCACTCCTCATAGTTATGTACTATCTGATTCATAAAGGATACATGATGTTCCTCTTGTCTATCATATTTTTAGGTCAAGACTAATGCAATAATCACATTGCCAAACACATACAACCTTAAATTCCTAGAGAAGTTGGGATTAATTAACACTGGATCCTTAGTAATTATATCTTTAATCCCCTGTGGATGACTCTACTCTTTTAGGTAAAGCTATAGTTAAGGAAGCTTCTAATATTAAGCAAATCATTAGCTATTTTTCTAAGGCTACTGGTTAGTTGATCAATAAAGACAAATCTAAAGTTATTTTCTTTAACTGCTCTTCTAGACAGGAATCCATGGTCTTGGATAAATTAATATATAATAAGACCTCCCTTCTAATCACTTATTTAGGTATTCCCATAAATATTCAAAGGCTGAAAAATAAATATTGGAATTGGTTGTTGGACAAAGTCAAGAAGAAAATTGGAAAGTGGACCAACAGGTGGATTTCTTACGGGGGTAGAATCACCTTGGTAAAATTAGTCCTTTAAGCTATTCCTATTTATGTATCTTCCATGTTGAATATTCCAAAGGATGTTCTTCGAGAATTGGATCAAATCAGTCATCATTTCCTTTGGAGTGGTACTAAGGAGAAAATAAAATGGGCCTTGGTGAAATGGGACACTTTATGTCTTCCTAAGAATAAAGGGGGGTTAGGATTCCGGTCTTCTATTAATAACAACAAAGCTTTAGCTGCTAAATTATATTGGAGGATGTTGCATAACCCCAATGCTCTTTGGGCCAATACTCTTTGTGCTAAATATGCTGAGAACAAAAGTCCTGAAGACCTTGTTCGCTATCAACTTCCTACCAAAGGTTCTCCCATTTTAGCAGTTCTTAATACTGGTGAGGATTTGATAAAGAAAAATTTATTTTGGATCATTCATAATGGTCAATAGGAAAATTTTTGGACAGATTCTTGGGATGGTCACAAGCCTTTGATAACTCAGTTTCTCGATTGGAGGCCTTGGATGGAGGAGCTTCACCGAGCTAACTGGATAAAGGTGGCTAATTACTGTCGGTACCATACTGGTAATTCAAAGGTTGGTAGATATTAGATCCCTATTGAGGACTGACCTATTCAAATCCTAGAAAGGCAAAGACAAGATATCCAAGGCATCCTTCATATGATATCTCTCTCTTGGTCCCATGAAAAAGATTGTTTTGGATGGAAAAACACTACTAAGGGTGAGTATTCAGTTGCTCAAGGTTATTTGACCTTATGCCATAATAATCCCAACCATTCTTCTAACATATTTTTTCAATTGTGGGCTCAAAAGATCTAGCCTAAGGTGATGTTCTTTAATTGGCTTTTATTACATCGTAGGGTGCTTACTTGGTGAGCAACTTATGAAGCATGGTTTTCATGGCCCTTTTAGATGTGAGATGTGTGAAGAGAATGTAGAAACTCTCAACCATATTTTTATTAAGTGTACTTTAGCCTCTGAGCTATGGAGGAGAATGGCCACTTTTTTTTTTTTTGGTGGTGGCCACAAGGGGTAAACAGATTGTGACCACGAGGGAACCATTACATAACATATCCGCAACATGTGAGGCGAGAGATTAGAACCTGGGCCTCTCAGCAACTAGAGAGGTTTAACTACCCACTTGCTCTCTAACTCCTCTACATGGGCGGATATACTAATTTTTTTTTGAGGAACCTTTTATATACAACATATCTACAACATGTGAAGGGAGAGATTTGAACCTGGGCCTCTCCATAACTAGAGAGTTTTAACTACCCACTTGCTCTCCAACTCCTCTACATGAGCGGATAAGGAGAATGGCCACTTTACTTGGCTTACAATGGTCCAATTTTTTTACTTTTGAACAACTTTGGAGGGATTGGCCTAATCAAGAGGGTGTTGATCATTTTATTAGGCAGTTAGTTTGGATGGGTTCTACCATTCTTCTTTGGAATATTTGGATTGAAAGGAACAACCAAATTTTTAATCAAGACAGGAAGGATATTCACTATATTTAGCAAAAGACCATAGCCAACTTAGTTGAATCAGTCCATCAACTCCTTAATCACCCCTAAAACTCCCACCAAATATGGGATTAAGTGATGCAAAGATTGAATATTAAATCTTCTAAGGGCAACCAACTTAAAGGGAATGTGAGTATTAGTAAGATGGATAGGACAAGAAATTGGCAACCTCCTTCTAAGGATTTTGGAAAAGTCAATACTGATGGAGCCTCTAGAGGGAACCCTGGAAAAGTCAGTGTGGGAGGAATTGATAGACTTTCAGATGGCTCCCTGGTTTTTACTTTTGCTAAGAATTTAGGTATTCTTTCCAATAACCTTGCTGAGGGGTATGGTATCCTCAGACGCCTTCAGGAGGCTACTAAGGTTGGATGGCAAAATGTGTTAGTTGAGTCTGACTCTCAACTTATGATTAATCTTTTGAAGACTCCTTCCAAGAATCATAAGGTTGATTAGAGAATAAAAAGAATTATCAAGAAGATTCAATTAATCCAGATGGGATTTTTGAAAGTTGATTACAATCATGTGGTCAGATATCAAAACAAGAGTGTTGATGCTTTAGCTAATTGGGCTTTGGAAAAAGGTGATCTTACTTGTTATGGCCACCCTCCTAGATGGTGGCTTCGCATATTAGGGAAGCTCTTCTTTCTATCATTTCTTTGGATGGCTTCAGTTCTGAAGGTACCTAGTTTATTCTTGCTTTTTTTTGCTTCTCTTTGGTTCATTCAAGTTTTTTTAGTTCCCTAGCTCACTCTTTTCTTTTATTTATTTCCTTTGTTGTTTCTTGCCTTATTAGTCTTTTGGTCTATATAGGTCATTGTTATGTTCAATTTTATTTATTTTTTCTTTTTTGTTTTTTTGTTTAGTTTTTTAAGGTGTGTGTCTTCTTTTGTTTTGTTTTGTTTTTGTGTTCTTTGTGTTGTTTTTTGTTGTTCTTGTGTTTTTGTTGTTTTGTGTTTTTTTTTTGTTATTGTTCTTGTGTTTTTGTCGTTCTTGTTATTGTGTTTCTCTTTGTTTGTGTTAATTCATGTTTTTTGTGTGAGTGTTTTCTATGTTTTTTATTTTTGTTTATTGTCTGTTGTTGGTTGTTTTTTATTTTTATTTTTATTTTATTTTTTTTAATATTTTAGGTTTTGGTTGTGTTTATTTTTCATGTTTTTTTTGGGTTATGTCTTTGTAGTGTTATGTTGTTTTTCTCTTGTTTGTTTTTTGTTATGTGGTTCTTGCATTTTCTATGTGGTTCGTGTTGTGGTTTCTTTTATCTTATTGTGTGTGTGTTTGGTTGTGCTTTTGTTTTTAACACACTCAAGGAGCATGTTTTTTATTTTTGTTGTTATTTACTTATTTTTAAATTGGTTTTGTGTGTTTGTTTGATCCTTGAGTATGTCAAAGGTGGCAGGCTAGGTCCGAGTCCTGGGCATTTTTGGTGGAATGGATACCCCTGCCTCCTTGGGTCTTACCCGAAAGTGGCATCCCTTTTGGGATTTTTTCCACAAATAAAAAAAATATATCTTTAATCCCCTAGAAAGGTTATTTTTTCTCTCTAATCAAGTAAAACTATAATATTTCTTAAGCATTTTGGTGATTGGTCTATCCAATTCTATAATCTTGGTAATAATTTTTTCCTAAGAAGGACCTAATACCTTTGACTAATGATAGAAGTGTATGGCCTTGATGTAGTCTAGGTTTGTTGGGAGCCCTTCCTTTGACACCGAATGTCATAGCATTTTTTCTTTATGGATAAAGAAAACCATTTTAGGATTTAAGGATAATTCATATTCTCTACACATTTTGAAACAACTTCTAGGTATTCAATATGCTTGCTTCTATCTCTAGAAATATAGTTAGGTCATCCAACATATGAGCATGATTTCATCAATTAGGCCAATGAATATTATATTCATTTACCTTTGAAATATGATCCCTACATTGGATAATTCAAATGACATCCTTTCATAAGTAAATGTACCCCACTTAGTCATGAATGTTGCCTTAGGTTGATTACCATCCTTGACCCAAATCTGGGTATATCCTAAAAAATTATCAAGTAGTGATAGCATTTGTAATCTTGTGACCTTATGTAATATTTGCTCCATTTCTAGCAGTGGGTAGCTATCCTTTAAGGATGATTTTTTATATTTTTGAAATCTATACACAAATGAATGTATCTATTCTTCTTGCGTGTAGGTACAAAATTAGCCATCTCTGTTGAGCGCTTAATAGAAAAGATGATTTGAGCTTGAAGTAGGTCAAGGAGTCCCTTTTTCATTATGACTTTTATATAAATATTGACTAGAATTTTTTGTTGTTAAAATGGCATACCCTAGGCTCAAGGTTAATTGCACATCATAAACCTTAAGATCTTCATGTCCCCAATAACATCACCATATTTTAAACATAAATTTTTGAACATGTAAACTTTTTCCTCTAAAAATTGTTTTTCATAAACAAGTTTTTACCTTCAACAACTTCAATGGGTTGGTAAGATGAAGGTTTCACCTTAATACTTACTTTCTTAAAAATATCATCAATATTAAATGGAATTTATAGAGTGATTTATACTATCCTTAATATAATACATGTATTCATTCTATCCCTCAAGATATTGGGCCTTCTTGATCAAGAATTCAATGATTTATTCATTGTTATTAAATACCAACCAATTATTAGAGTTGTCAAGGATAACGAGTCTAAAAACAACTTATACTTCCTTTAATTTATCCTACGCCTATGAATGGAAATAATATTATAGCTAGAGAAGCTAACTCATCAAATTTTATGCTCTATTGTCTAGGAACTATTACAATTTTGTGTGTTGTATTTTTTGATCAAATCCCATAATTCATGTTCGTATGTTTTCAAAATTTTGTCCTTATAAAACACATTGAATTTACTAGGTTAACCACAACCTCTAAATCATAAAAAAAATCTTAATCCCCAGTTTTTTTCTTTTCTTAGCATAATGAAGAATGCTTCATATTCTACCATGTCATTTGCACAGTTGAACAACAATCCATAGCCATAATTCATTTGCATAACATGTAAATTTATGAGACATATGCCCACACTAGATTCATTTCTAGTTCTTAGCCTATCAAAATGTAAAGTTCATATTTATTTTGACTCCTAATATTTTTTGCTTATTTAAGCTATACTTCACTCGGTTTGTTTGCTATTAGATAATTACCTAGCTCAACTTCTTCAAATATTCCACCCAGGTCATTACCATCATCTTCCTATAAGACCCCAAAAATCATGTCTATTTCAAATATGAGCTTCCTTTCATTCAATTCTTCATCTATGAATTTGAGAAACTCATTCTAATTGATGCTCCTATCATCATCCAACTTATGCAAGAGGTAATTACATGGGGATTATTTTTCAATTTTGATGAAATTTTCATCTTTGGGAACCTTCATGTGGGTATAAACCATTTTAAAATATCCATCTCTTGATCATTTCTTTATCCATTCTTTGATAGCAACATTCCAAAGTAATAGGCAACGAGGCCTTGGTTCAATGGTTGAGACATATGGATGATGTAGTTCACACCAAGGTTCATATCTCAACGAAACCAAATAAGGTATATATATCAATGTAACTAAGTTGATGTAAAAGGGAAAGGGAAACCCTTTCAAAACCCTAATTTTTTTTTTTTTTTTAAATAATGCAAAGTAACAAGGAAGGTCTACCATGGCCCTGTCTTGAACAAATACAAGTTCTATATGTTTGGATATAGTTGTTATCAATTCTTTCAAAAATACCATAATATTTACTCTTTTTCACTCCATCTAAGTTGGGCCTTTTACTATTAAGAATAAGGTAAACCCATTTCTTTGTACATAGCTTTAAGAATATTGTCACAACAACTCAAGTCAACTAAACAACTATATAGCAAGTAGTTTTCAGTTTTTAGGGTGATATAGAATGGAGGTAATTTCATTTTTTTAGGCTTTGAAGCATTTAGGATATCTTCCACATTCACCTAAATATAATATGAATCCTCAACTATCAAATTTTGTTATTTAGATAAATTTGACTACGCCTATTTTTCACATCTAGATTTGTTTTGGCATAACTTCACTCTTACCCTTTTAGAGCCTCCTATAAAATATCTATGCCCAAGAAATGATAATGCTTCTAACATGTTTAGCTTGGTTGATGTTTTCTTAGTTCATTAATAATGCTAATTTGGATTTAGTAGCATATTTGTTATTGTTGTTGGAGGTATTACATTATTTGGTCCCATTGTAAATATTTAGATTAGGGTGTGAGTTTGATTTTATGTATAAAGTATATGTCAAGTTAGTAGGAGTGTGCATGTGTCATGTATTTAAGTGTGTGAGGTGTCTAGTTAGGAAGTGAAGAGTCTTTAAGTAATATGCCTTGTTTAGAAGGAGGGAGTTATATGCAATCATGAGATACTTTACGAGGAGAGCAAAATCCAAGAGTCATGTAATGTGAAAGATATCATGTATATTTACGTTGGAGACAAAGATATATAAAATAAAACTTGAATAAGCTTTGCTTTATGCATTGCTTGAGTTTTAGTCACTAAAGTTTTTCAGTGTGATTTATGAGAATATTGATGTTCATTTGATGGATGCATAATATTGACGATTTGATAATGATATTGATTTGTGATTGATTTATTGATCTTGTAATTCATTAAACTGTGAAGAATTGCATCAAATTGCTAACAATTGCATGGGCAAACCTCTTGAATTGTATTGTACCAAAAATTTAGCTAAAAATGGTTAAAGATAGACAATTTAAGGTCTTTTCAAATTATACCTACACTTTATCTCAACCATCTTACATGTTTGGATCTCTTTCTAAACTCTTCTCAACTATAAGTTAACTTTCCTTAAAAGCATTGGTTTGTTGATTCTAATTTTGTGTGATTCCTTGACCATCATTTTGTGTAGCAAACTAATCTAACACTATTGGCCCTCTATCTTTAAGATGTAGTGATAACTCTCATGTTCTTTTTTTAATTTGTGGAAAATACCCCAAATGGGATGCCACTTTCGGGTAAGACCCAAGGAGGCAGGGGTATCTCTTCCACCAAAAATCCCCAGGGCTCGCACTTGGCCTACCACATTTGACATACTCAAGGAGCAAACTTGAAACAACAAAAAACAAGAACACACAAACAAAAACACACAAAAAGATTAAAAAACAAAAAATAAAAAAACATGCTCCTTGAGTGTGTCAAAAAGATAAAGCACAACCAAAAGAAGGACAAAAAGACAAAAAACACAACACGATGACAAAAGAAAACACAAGAACAACATAACAAAACACAAAAATAACAAAAAACAACATAACACGCTACAAAGAACAACAAACAACAACAAAACAAAAAACACACATAAAAACCACAAAACAATACACAAATACAACAAAAAAACACACACGCACACAAGCACAAGAACATAAAAAACACAAGAACAACAACAAAAAACACAAAACAACAAAAACACAAGAACAACAAAAAACACAAAAAAAAAAAAAACAAAAAAAAACAAAACGACATACATTGAAAAATAAAAAAGAAGGAAAAATAGAAAACAACAATGACCTTTCTAGACCAAAAGACTATTAAGGCAAGAATCAATAGAGGAAACAAAAGAAATATTAGTTTGAGCTAGGGAACTAAAATACCCTGACCGAACTAAATAGAAGCAAAAATAAATCAAGAAGAAACTAGGTACCTCTAGTATTGGAGCCATCCAGAGAAATGATAGAAAGAAGAGCTTCCCTTATTTGTGAAGCCCACCATCTAGGAGGGTGGTCGTAGCAAGTAAGATCACCTTTGTCCAAAGCCCAATTAGCTAAAGCATTAGCACTCTTGTTCTGATCTCTAACCACATGATTGTAATCAACTTTCAAAAATCCCATCTAGATTAATTGAATCTTCTCAATAATTCTTTTTATTCTCCAATCAACCTTATGATTCTTAGGAGTCTTCAAACTATTAATCATGACTTGAGAGTCAGATTCAACCAGAACCTTTTCCCATCCAACCTTAGTAGCCTCTTGAAGGCCTCTAAGGATACCATACCCCTCAACAAGGTTATTGGATAGAATACCCAAATTCTCAACAAAAGTAAAAACCAAGGAGCCATCTGAAAGTCTACCAATTCCTCCCACACTAGCTTTTCCAGGGTTCCCCCTAGAGGCTCCATCGGTATTGACTTTTCCAAAATCCTTAGGAGGAGGTTTCCGATTCCTTGTTCTTTCTTTCTTTTATTTTCTCTCTTTCCTTTTTGGTTTTTTCTCTTAGAAGATTTAATCTTCAATCTTTGCATCACTTGATCCGTATTAGAGTAGGTTGTTTACCTTAGCTCATGTTCACCTAGGTTATTTATTTCCTTTTTATTTAGTTATTCCATGTATTTTCCCCACCCACTTATGTGTGGATATTTCATTTATCTTATTTAGATATTATGAGATGTTACATATTTATTTCTTAGATATTATGGGGATATTTTTAGGTTTGACTATTCCTAGGGGTGACATTTGGAGGGTTGATATTCTTTCTCCCATAGCGGTTACATATCTATGGACCATATCACATATTCCTTTTGTACGATGGATATTTGTCCTTAGCTTGATCCTACGGCTATGGTTGATCATCCTTGCCTATATAATCAAGGCACCTTCATTGTACTCAGTGCTCCATTTTTAGATCTAATATATGATATTGTTGCTCTCTTGTTTGCATATCTATTTGTAAGCTTATGTTGTCAATTTGCTTTCAGATTCTTGTTTTGGTTGAATGTGGTGTTTCTGTTAACACTTGAGATCCTTGCAGCTTGGAATGATTTTATTATCATTCTTTTCATGGCATCAGAGCGATAGGTGTTGCAATCATCCATTTGTGAGTGTTGTGCAGTTGTTTCTCTTGCAAGTTCGAAGAATGGTGTGGAAGCTTCGGTTTTTGTGATCGGGTCCTTGGTGGAGTCTTTTGGCCAGTTTGTATCACTCCTTCCATTGTAATATCATTACCAGCCTCCTAAAATCTCTTCTGCCCATACTGTAATAGCCTCATTCCCTTGGATCTGTCCTAAGCATTTTTTTTCTTGAGCATTTCCCTTTTTGGCAGGGTCACCAACCCAGCCCGTTTTTATATTTTGCATGTATCTCCTGATAGAAATACCATTTTTCCACGAAATTTTTTTAGGTCTATATATGCATTCATTTGAGTTGTGCCCAAAATTTCAGCTCATTTGGATCAGTATTCTTCAAGATATCTTGATTTTACGAAAACCTGCAATTTTTTAGTAATATGCGTATATCTTCATAAAAACTTCTGATTTTTTGCAGATTTTTTTTACAGAATGTGTAAAATCATATTATAGACCGTCCCATAAAATTTCAGATAATTTGGAGCTGTATTTTGATAGTTACAGTGATTTTACTATTTTTAGTAAAATCGTCCTTGCAGGAGAAATATTGGGAGTTGCTCAGCGAAATTTTTTTCAGGCCTGTAAAATAATTTTTCTGATATGCCTGTAAAATTTCAGATTTTTTGGATCTGTATTTAGACATTTATAATTATTTTATGACTGCACTCTCAATATTGCATTGTGAAAGGTTTTTGCACTTGAACCTTGTATATGGACTATTGTTATAAAGTCTCATATTCTGCATTCCTGTGAAGCTAATAAAATAATATTTTGGGGGGGTTGTCTCGGTGCTGATTTGTGCATCCTATATGCATTCTTTTTCTCTTTGGTGATTTTTGTAGAATGGCTTCTTCATCTTCTTTTGCATTAGATCAATGTGAGCCATTGACAACACATAATTACCACACATAGAGACCAAGAATGGAAACAATCATTAAAAGCAAAGTATTATGGGATTTAATGCTTGAAGAACAACCAGATTTCACTAGAGAATTTGAAAAATTTCAGCACCAAAGCAAATTATATGAATGTATGGGTTTGATAGGAACTTATGTAAGTGATAGTCTTTTATTTCATTTGGAAGGATGTGACTCTCCTTTCAAAATTTGGGAAAAATTAAAAGGATTATTTGGTAAGGTGGATCACATAAGAGCCATGCAACTTGAAGTTGAGATCACTTCTCTCAATCCTGAATATTTTCCATCTATTGTAGACTATCTTACTAAGTTCAAGCACTTGTTGACACAATTAAAGGGGAGTGGGAGAGATAAGAAAGATGAAGAGTGTGTTTACCTGATTCTATCCAAGTTGAAAGGTCCATTCCAAATCTTTGCTTCTACCTTTTTCTCTAGCATGGATGCCTTAGGTGACACATTCATAATGCCTAATTTGGAGTTGTTTTGTGAAAGACTTACTAGGGAAGAATCCAAATTGTCTAACCTTGAGTCTTCCACCTCTCAAAAGGCATTAGTAGCATCTAGTCCTAAGGGTAAGGGAAAATTCAAAGGTAAACCTAAGTCTTCTCCTTCTCCATATCAAAGTGCCCCTAAACCCAAAGAATCTAACTCTAAACCCAAAGAATCTTCTAAATCCAAGAATAAGTCTAGCCTTTCATGCTCCTTTTGTGGGGGGAATAATCATGTAGAAACCAGGTGTTGGAAGAGAATGCAAGCCTTAGAGGATGCAAAATACAAGATCTCTATCACCACTCTACCTCCTTCTAGTGAGCATGGCAAATCACTTAATGTTGTTGGGAGATCTCGATTTAGTTGCTGCAGATAGTTGGGTTATAGATTCTGGTGCTTCTCACCATATGACTTCTTCTAAGGAGTCGTTTGTATCTCTTGGTTTGAGTTCTACTTCCAACATTGAGGTTGGAGATTCTTCCTTTATTTATGTTAAGGGAAAAGGTGACATACAACTTGATGGTGGATGCATCAATGATGCACTATATGTTCCTGACATTACTACAAATTTACTTTATGTTTATCAAATTTGTCATTCTGGTCAGGGCAAAACAGTGACTTTCACACCACAAGGAGCTAAAGTTAGAACCTTGTTGGAGCCTCATTCACTTGTTGCACAAGGTGTTGTTGATCATAGTTCTAGACTATATCACTTTGAGGATTTTGATGACACTTATTCTGTAGGGACATGCTTGGTTGCTCATGCAAATTCTGAGAGTAAGCTTTGGCATGAGAGATTTGGACATCTTAATTACAAATATTTGAAGGAGTTGAGCACTCATGGTATGGTTGATGGTTTACCTAGAGTTTCTTGTCTTGATGGAGTTTGCCCTGGATGTGCATTAGGGAAACAACACCAAGATCCATTTCCTAAGGGTAAGTCAAAAAGAGCTTCTTCACCACTTGAGCTTGTGCATAGTGACTTGATGGTTTTTTCTACTCCTTCTTTCAAAGGAGCTAAGTATGCACTTACATTTATTGATGATTTCTCAAGGCGTACTTGGGTTTATTTTCTCAAGTACAAGAGTGATGTCTTTTCACACTTCAAGGTGTTTAAGGCTTTTGTTGAGAATCAATATTCTAGTTGCATAAAGAAGCTTCGCACTGATAATGGGGGGGAGTACTTCAACAAAGAGTTTTTTGATTTTTTGGTAGCACATGGCATTGTTCACCAACATTTTGTTCCTCATACTCCACAACAAAATGGCTTAGCAGAAAGGAAGAACCAAACTTTGAAGGAGATGGCTAACTGCATGATGCATTCCAGGGATTTACCTCCTATATATTGGGCGAAAGCAGTTAATTGTGCGAACTACATTCAGAATCGCACACCACATAGAGCACTTGAGCATTTGACTCTAGAGGAGGCTTGGTATGGGACTAAGCTCGATGTCTCATTTTTCAAAGTTTTTGGAAGCCATGCTTGGGCCTTTGTGCCAAAGAAGCAAAGGAAAGCCTTGGATAAGAAGAGCAAACCATTGATCTTTGTGGGGTATTACGAGGACATGAGAGCTTATCAAATTTTGGATCCTGATACTCATGAAGTTCTTTTTAGAACTCATGTTCAGTTTGATGAGCACTTCTCTTCTCATGATTCTTCTTCTTTACTTCCATCCATTGATGATTCTTCACTTCATCTTGAGGATCCCTTATTTGAGGAGCAAGTTTAGGAGGTAGTTGAGGAGGTCATGGATATAGATTCAGATGAGAATCTTGTTCCTCCTAATGTTGTCACTATGCCTAGGTGGGCTCGTACCACAATTTCTAAGGCAACACCTTTCATACAAGATCTTCCACCCACTAGACATCATCATGCACATTCTACAGGTTTTGGACTTTTATGTCAGGCAGTTTCTAGGGATCCATAGTCTTTCTCACAGGCTCATGGGATACAAGAGTGGGATGATGCGATGACAGATGAGTATTCTTCTTTGATGAAGAATCATGCTTGGGATTTGGTTTCTCTTCCTAAGGGAAGAAAGTTGGTTAGGTGTAAGTGGGTATACCGAACCAAATATGCAGTTGATGGGTCCATTGATAAGTATAAGGCTCATCTTGTAGCGAAGGGTTTCTCGCAAGTCGAAGGTATTGATTACTCTAAGACTTTTGCACCCGTTGCCAAGATGGATTCTATGTGCCTTGTACTTTCTATTGCTGCATCACAGGGTTGGCTAGTGTACCAGATGGATGTGAAGAGTGCCTTCTTGCATGGAGATTTGCAGGAGGAAATCTACATGGAGCAACTTGTTGGGTTTTTTCATGACTCTTCTCTTGTTTGTAGACTACGGAGGTCTCTCTATGGTCTCAAACAAGCCCCTCGAGCTTGGTATGAGAAGATGGACTCTTTTCTTCTATCTACTAGTTTTGTTCATTGCCACTCAGATCCTATAGTGTATATACAACATGTTGGAGAGGATATAGTTATACTTGTCTTGTATGTTGATGATTTGCTTCTCACTGGTAGCTCTTCTTCCCACATTTAGACTGTTCAAAGGGATCTTTCAACACAGTTTGATATGACAGATCTTGGTCTTTTACACTTTTTCCTTGGTTTGCAAATTTCTCAATCAGATTCAGGGATTCATTTGAGTCAGCAAAAGTACACCCATGATCTTCTTCAACGTTTTGGTATGGTTGATTGCAAGCCATGTCCCTCTCCTTTCCAGTCTGGGGTCTCTCTTACTTCCAAATGCACCACTCCTCTTTGTGATCCTACCTTGTATAGGCAGTTAGTTGGAAGTTTGATGTACTTGACCCATACTCGCCTCGATATTTCTTTTGTAGTTGGACTTGTGTCTCGGTTTGCACATGCCCCTCATAGCAGTCACTGGAAGGCTGCCAAGAGGATTTTGAGATATCTATAGGGCACTTCACACTTTGGATTGCACTACACCCGAGGTTCTACTCAGTTGGTTGTATATACTGATTCAATTGGGCAGGTTCTATTGATGACATGCATTCCACTTCTAGCTACATTTTTTGTCTTGGCTCTTCTCCGATTGCTTGGGCATGCAAGAAGCAACAGGTTGTTGCACTTTCATCTACAGAGGTAGAGTACAAGGCAGCAGTCACAGTGATTCAGGAGGTTCTTTGGCTATGACAGTTATTGATAGAGTTTGGCTTCCCATAGGATTCAACAACAATACTTTGGTGTGACAACCAAAGTGTAATTCACATTTCTCGCAATCTTGTTGAGCACCAAAGGACCAAGCATATTGAGATTCACATGCACTTCATTCGTCAACACATTCAGGATGGAGTTCTTTGCTTGGAGTACATTCCAACTCAGCAGCAAGTTGCCGACATCTTCACGAAGCCTTTTGCATCACCTCGCTACCTTGAGTTGCGTGGCATGCTTGGGGTTTCAGAAGTTGTCCTTGGGGGGTGTTCTTGAGGACATCTTCCTTCTTATTTCTCTCTATTTCTAGTAGGATGATCTTTTCCCATGTGGTTTTTACTTCTTCTAGTTCGAGATTTCTTCATGGATATATTGTACATGAGTACCTGATCAGGCCTTGTTGTCGGGACTCATACTGTGGATATGCCACTTTTCTTTTTGGCCCCTAGCTTCACTTGAGGGGGGTGTTAGAGTAGGTTGTTTACCTTAGCTCATGTTCACCTAGGTTATTTATTTCCTTTTTATTTAGTTATTCCATGTATTTTCCCCACCCACTTATGTGTGGATATTTCATTTATCTTATTTAGATATTATGAGATGTTACATATTTATTTCTTAGATATTATGGGGATATTTTTAGGTTTGACTATTCCTAGGGGTGACATTTGGAGGGTTGATATTATTTCTCCCATAGAGGTTACATATCTATGGACCATATCACATATTCCTTTTGTACGGTGGATATTTGTCCTTAGCTTGATCCTACGACTATGGTTGATCATCCTTGCCTATATAAGCAAGGCACCTTCATTGTACTCAGTGCTCCATTTTTAGATCTAATATATGATATTGTTGCTCTCTTGTTTGCATATCTATTTGTAAGCTTATGCTATCAATTTGCTTTCAGATTCTTGTTTTGGTTGAATGTGGTGTTTCTATTAACACTTGAGATCCTTTCAACTTGGAATGATTCGATTATCATTCCTTTCACCTTGTATCCTTTTTTCTTTTTTTCCCTCCCCATATTTGGTGGGATGTTCTGGGGGTGATTAAGGAGTTGATGGACTGATTCAACTAAGTTGGCAATGGTCTTTTTCCAGATATAGTGAATATCCTTCCTTTCTTGATTAAAAATCTGGTTGTTCCTTTCATTCCATATATTCCAAAGAAGAATGGTAGAACCCATCCAAACTAATTGCCTAATAAAATGATCAACACCCTCTTGATTAGGCCAATCTCTCCAAAGTTGTTGAAAAGTAAAAAAAATTGGACCATTGTAGCCATTCTCCTCCAAAGCTTAGAGGCTAAAGTACACTCAATAAAAATATGGCTAAGAGTTTCCACATTCTATTCACACATTTCACATCTAAAAGGGCCATGAAAACCACGCTTCATAAGATGCTCCCCAGTAAGCACCCTGCGATGCAATAAAAGCCAAGTAAAGAACCTCACCTTAGGCCAAATATTTTGAGCCCACAACTGAAAAAAATATGTCGTAATGATTGGTTGGGATTATTATGGCATAAGGTCAAATAACCTTGAGAAACTGAATACTCACCCTTAGTAGTGTTGTTCCATCCAAAACAATCTTTATCATGGGACCAAGAGAGAGATCTCATATGAAGGATGCATTGGATATCTTGTCTTTGCCTTTCTGGGATTTGAATAGGCCAATCCTCAATAGGGATCCAATATCTACCAACCTCTAAATTACCAGTATGGTACCGAAAATAATTAGCCACCTTTATCCAGTTAGCTCGATGAAGCTCCTCCATCCAAGGCCTCCAATCGGGAAACTGAGTTATCAAAGGCTTGTGACCATCCCAAGAATCTATCCAAAAAATTACCTGTTGACCATTATGAATGATCCAAAATAATTTTTTCTTTATCAAATCTTCACCAATATTAAGAACTGCTAAAATGGGAGAACATTTGGAAGGCAATTGATAGCGAACAAGGTCTTTAGGACTTGTTCTCAGCATATTTAGCACGAAGATTCTTTGCCCAAAGAGCATTGGGGTTATGCAAAATCCTCCAATATAATTTAGTAGCTAAAGTTTTGTTGTTATTAATAGCAGATCAGAATCCTAACCCCCCTTCATTCTTAGGAAGACATAAAGTGTCCCATTTCACCAAGGCCCATTTTATTTTCTCCTTAGTACCACTCCAAAGGAACCGATGATTGATTTGATCCAGTTCTTGAAGAACAACCTTTGGGATATTCAACACGGTAGAAAAATAAATAGGAATAGCTTGAAGGACTGATTTTACCAAGGTGATTCTACCCCTAGAATAAAGTCACCTATTGGTCCACTTTCCAATTTTCTTCTTGACTTTGTCCAACAACCAATTCCAATCTTTTTTTTTGTCTTCGAATATTGATGGGAATACCTAAATAAGTGATTGGAAGAGAGGTCTTCTTATATCTTAATTTATCCAAGACCATGGATTCCTGTCTGGGAGAGCAATGAAAGAAAATGACTTTAGATTTGTCTTCATTGATCAATTGCCCGATAGCCTTAGAAAAATAGCTAATGATTTTCTTAATAGTAGAAACTTCCTTAACTGTAGCTTTACCTAAAAGAGTAGAGTCATCAACAAATTGAAGATGAGAGAGAGGTCTAGCTCCATGAGCAATGGTAACTCCCTCAAGGGTTTTGTCTTCTCTCTTTTTGGTTATAGCCCTACCTAAGCATTCAACAATAATGATGAATAAATAAGGGGATAGGGGGTCACCTTGCCTAATACCTCTGGAAGCTAGGAACAACTGAGAAGGCCTACCATTGATAAGAACTAAGTAGGAAATTGAAGAGATACATCTCATAATCCAATCCATCCAATCCTGAGAGAAACCAAATTGCATCAAAACTTTGATAAGGAAGTGCCAATACACTCTATCATAAGCTTTGGATAAGTCTAACCGAATGAACATGGAAGGAGATTTTTGCATATCCATGGAATGGATGGCTTCTGAGCAAGAACTATCTCATAAACTATTTGGCGCCCTTCCACATAACCCCCTTGTTCAGGGGAAATAATCTTATGCAAACGAGGCTTCAACCTTTCTGCCATGATCTTAGTAATGATTTTGAGAAGAACATTACATAAAGCTATAGGTCTAAAAATTGAGATATGTTCTGCCTCTTGACCTTTTGGGACAAGAGCTATATAAGTTTTATTGATAACCTTCAAAAATATCTTTGGCTTTCATGGCTTCTTCCACCACCTCTAATAAATAAGCATGAAGGATATCCCAAAACTCTTGGTAGAACTCAATGGGAAAACCATCAGGACCTAGGAATTTCCCTTTTTGCATTTTAAAACCACCCGTTGAAGCTCATTGATAGTAACTGGAGTAGTCAAAATAGAGTTCTCCTCAAAAGTGATAAGAGAAGGGATTGCTTGAAGAACATTTTGTTGAGAAGTTGAGTCAAGAGGAGCAACAAAAATATTGGAAAAGTAATTGACAACAATAGAGTTCATGTCATCCCAAGTGTAGACAACATCTCCATAATCTGATTTCAGGGAAGAAATAAAGTTGTGAGATCTTCGAGCTAGAAGAGATTTGTGGAAGAAATTTGTGTTTTGATCACCTTCTTTGAGCCATTGAATTCTATATTTTTTCTTCCATAAGAGTTCTCTTTTTTCCCATTCCTCTAACTGAGCAGTGAGTTTAATTTCATCTGCACTTGTACTCTTCGTGAGGCCATCTAAATGGATTTTCTTATTCAAATTTTCAAGTTGAGCAATAACTTCATGTTTTTTTTATCGAACATCTCCAAAGTCTTGATTTTGGATTTAATGTATTGTAATATTTTGGCAAAAACATCTTAGTTCCATACCTAGGTTTACCTTCCTTCCACCATTGTTGCACTCGAGGTTTAAAAGAATTGTCTCTAAGCCACATTAACTAAAATCGAAAAGGAGAGAAACTCATATTGGTTTTCCACATTTCCACCATGATAGGCCAGTGATCCGAACCAACATTGTTAAGAGTCTTCACTTTAGGAATGTGACCATGGATTAAGAAATTATCAGATAGCAAGAACCTATCCAATATCTCCATTATACAAGCTAAGCCTTGCCTTCTATTAGACTAAGTCATAAGGCCATTATCTCGTTGGATGTCCACAAGATGGAGGTTTGTAATATATTCGCTCATGAGGTCAGTGCTCCTGTCCAAATTTCTATTTCCCCCCATTTTCTCATCTAGAGAGAGGATGGTATTGAAATATCCTTCTATCAAGATCCAAACTTCAGGAAAATGAGAGATGATATAAGTAATAGTGTTCCATTGTCTTCTCTTTTCCTCCAAATTAGTTGGAGCATAAATAATTATGTAAAGCATAATTTGGTTAGAATGTCTACATTGAATAGATATAGCCAAAAGACCCCAAATACCAACCATATGGTGAATAACAACCTCTTTTAGGTCCCAAAGGCAAGCAATGCCACCAGAAGTCCCCTAGGAACTAAGGGAAACAAATTTTCCAAATGGCCAAATTTTACTAGCAATTGATTCCATATCCTCTATTGACATCTTTATTTCCTGAAGGAAAACAAGGTGTGGATGATTTATTTTAATCATTCTTCTAATTTCATTTTGTTTTGAAAGACTCCCTTTGAGTCCTCTAATATTCCAAGTGATGATCTTCATTAATACTAGGGCTAAAAAAATTGGGAAGGACATTAATATTACCTTCCTCTACAAGCTTTTCACCTTCTTTTACCATATGATGTTGGTCTTGCGACTTGCCTTTTGGTTGGAATCCATCTTTAGTTTTTTTTTTCCTATTTCTTGACTTACCCCAATTGAATCTGAGGTGGCTTCTAACCTTGAATATTACGTGTATAAATCCAAAGAGTTACTGGAAGATTCAACATAGTCTATCTTGGGACCTGTATTATCTAAAATCTCAATGTTTAAAATATTGTTTTTCTCGTGTATATTTCCTTATTTTTTTTCTGGTTGAAAACCTTTAATTTGTTGGTTTGTCTTTGAGTCTTTCCCTACATATTTAAATTGCATTTCTAAGATTTTTGTCTCCTTTATTTCTTCTTCCTCACCTAGGACATCATTTATGGAAAGAATTTCAAAAATATTAGCTGATAACTTTGATTGATCCTTCATAACTAGTTTTTTAGTCTTATTCTTCTTAGGCATTTGGAAACTTGCTAAGTTTATATCCTATTTCTTTTGATCTATAATTTTATTTGGGCAAACACTAGCCAAATGACCATATTCATGACAAATCCAACAATGAAAAGGAATGTTCTCATAGTCCACCACTTGCTCCCAAGTGTCCTCCCCAAAATGTAATGAGATCTATTCAGGTAGGGGTTTGTCAAAATCCATTAAAACACAAATCTGAATATAAATAATATGTTCAAATTTTTGAGTACAATAAACAGTCATCATAAAAGTTCCCAAAGAGTTTCCAATTGAAGAAAAAATAGTCGAATTTCAAAATTCAATTGGGAGGCCAAAGAGTCTAACCCAGACAGGACTTGTAGAAGGCATCTCTTCTTCGACTTTAAATTTAGTATGCCAAGGCTTCATGAAAAGCCCCGCCCTTCCAAAGAATCAAGGACCCCCTTAAAATAGATTCTCTCAATATTCATTATTAGCAAATAAAACAAGAAAACAACCATTTGGATAAATAGAGATTTGTAACTCACCTTTTATTTTCCAGTTTTTTGCAGCCTCTTGGCATCCCTACTACATTCTTCTTTTGCAAAAAAAATTGTTGAATGACGTAATAATGTCTTAAGTGATTCTCCCCTTTAAGAATGGTTCCTTCAAAGTTTTGTTGTCAAAACTGGTTGGCTGCATGCAAGGGAGCGCGCATCTCCTTTTTTGTTTCACCAGGCAGGATCTCTCTTCAAACTCTCATGGCGCAAGGACCTAGTAAGAACTTGGTTTCGATAGAGTCTTTTCCATCAGAGTCTTTTCGGTAGAATGGTTTCGGTAGATTCCTTTCGTGCGAGTCTTTTTCGTGCAAAGGCATTCATGGTGTCTATGTTTCTTTTTTAAGTCATGGGCGAAGACTCTTTCATGCCATGCTTCTGTAAAAATCCCTTTTTGGGCTCGAGGGTAGTGAAACCATTGGTTAAATTCACTCCAAGCTTGACGTAAGGCCAGTGCAACTCAGTTTTAGAGAAAAATATAATGAAAGCCCTTTTTGGGCTAGAAGATGGCCGAAATGCAAGTGGGGCCCAAGTGCTTTCGCTCCCACTTGAGAGCGCAATCCTGTTTTGGAGCTTGCATGAGTGAAAGCGCCTTTTATCATTTCTTGATCAATGAAAACTACATATTGGGTCCCACCTCTCCAGCAAGGCGACAAAGAGTTTTGATATACTCGAAGTGACTTCCACGTGGCATTCCATGATGCATCTGGTGATCCTACCATGAGCAAAGAGCAGAGCGAAGGCCCTTTTCGGGCCAATGCTCAAACAAAGGTAAGTTGGGGCCCACACCAATGAATTCTTGTTTCGCTCGAAAGAGGCATCAAAACTCCCTTTCATGCCTCTTCTCAACGAAACTCATTTTCTCCTCTGCTTCAATGGCGGTCACCTGAAGCATCTTTGCGAGCATTAAATTAATTTTTGACATCATGCTTTCACTCATTTAATGGTGGTTGGTCAAAGGAGAATCTAAATCCAATCCCCTCGGATCCCAGAATCTGATCTTCACCATCGAGGTGGTTCCAGCAAGTAAGGAGATGGCATTGCAGGTGAATCACATCGTCGCATTGAAGCCATGCAACTACTTTTCAAGGAGTCATCAAATTCAAGCCATGCTTCATTACTTTCTGATGAGTGCTGAAATCAAATATTGGCTACCACCACGATGTTTTGTGGTTGGGCATTTATGTTTTAGAGGTGG
Source organism: Wollemia nobilis (assembly GCA_028583015.1). Lineage (NCBI taxonomy): Eukaryota > Viridiplantae > Streptophyta > Pinopsida > Araucariales > Araucariaceae > Wollemia > Wollemia nobilis. Next base: position 10,666,103 of record JAQPPZ010000989.1, on the reverse strand, counting down.
AATCCTCTATAAAAACTAGTAAGTTCAATGTAAGAAGGATGGACGTTTTGCTAGAAAACTATTGTGCCTAAGCTCTACTATGAATACAAAGGATCCTTGGCTCTAAATTTGAATCCCTTTCATGTGCATGCCTTCTATTCTTTATTTCTATTAAATTTGCTTCCTTGTCTGATAGCTATAATTCTATGTCTGGATCTAGCTTCTGATAAAGGGTAAACGCTGGAATAATTTTGGAGGTTGCATATTGTGGGGGTATTTAGTTTTAATTTTTGTTACATCCTTTGTGCTAATGGCTATTGGTTTAAAGTATAACTAAGTGATCGTGTTGTTTGTTCATCACCCCCTATTAATCTGGCTCATAGCCACATTTCCCATCCCTTTCAGTCATTTATCATTCCTTTCCTATTTCCTTAATTCCAACCCAAGTTTAGAGTAGCAAGGGAACCAACCCTCTCTGGAGATTGGCATGGGAGGCATTTCTTCCTTTCGGCCTTTCAATGTTGGCCGGGTCTAGGGTGCATGGATGAAACATTCCATACCTAAGGTAGATTCTTGACCAACAGTTTTTGGCACGCCCGGTGGGACGCAAACGTTCCACATCAAACAGTATTAAGAATTGATGTTCATATTTTTGTTGTCAAATAAGAACATCTGGTGACTCAGCTGAACCCAGAAGCCTCCGAATCTTGAAGCCAGTTAAAAGCCCTCCCCCTCATGATCACAATATCGAAGGCTAGAAATCCAGAAGATACAATTGAGTTCTTTGAGCTTAACATCGATGCTTTGGGAGAACATCCTAGAGTAGTTCCCTCGACTATCCCGTTAGTCGGGACATCCTCGCAAGTAGCTGGTATATTTTCACAAACTCCAAGTCCTTCCAGCACCGCAGCTAGCTTGCCCCCTCAACCAAGCACTTCGGTCTAGATGGCACAAAATCCACCTAGGCAGTTTCCAGCCTAGAATCATTCGAGACCACTCAATCTGCAGGCTCAGAACTAGATCCCAATCGTAGCGTTAAAGGCTCTACCCACGTATGATGGTATGGGAAAGACAACTTACGAGCATGTCCAAGATGTCACTTCATTGGAAACTATCCATGGCATCGTAGAAGAAGACATCATGGTAAGACTGCTAGTACTCTCGCTCAGAGGTAAGCTTCTCTACTGGTACCGATCGTTACCGCCTAGTACCATTGCTACATGGGACCAGTTAGCAGAACAATTGATAAGGGGTTTCAATGAACAGGTGGACCCTTTCTCCTTGTTGCACTAGTTCACCACCATTCAGAGGCACCCTCAAGAAGAGGTAGCAAATTTTAATGTCAGGTTCACCCGAACCTGGTAGAGAGTTACTGTCGACCTTCGACCCACCCCGGAGCAAGCGACATTTTATTACCTAAGAGCTTTCCATTCTGACATCAACATGAGCATCTGATATGCTAAATCAACACATTTCCAGCCTTGTATGCTTAGGCACAAAATGCTGAGGCCGACTTAGTCACTATTGGTAAGTTACCTCCGAAAATGACTATGCCAATTTTTTTGGACTTACCCCAACATCTATATCCTAGTGCATCCTCTCAGTCATTGCCTACATCCCCAATGTACCCTATTCCATCATGGAATCCCAATGCTTCTCAGAACCAGATGGTACCCATCTCATAGTTTCAAGCACCTATTGTTCCCCAACTTCCAGCTCCTATCCCATATTCGGCATTACCTACACCATTGGCACCATTGCCATTACCCGCGCCTCCGACACCTGCAAATCTGGACCAGGCCAAAGAATTGTAGGATATGCGATCATCAATGAGGGCAATGGCGAATGAGATCACCATCTTAAAAAGGAGGCAATCTGATCAGAGTTTCTAGCCAAGGAGATTCGCTCCTCCTCCCTCGATTACTAGAGAACAAGCTGCTTCCACTAGTAGGGCTCTTGAGAGAAATGCAATGGTGTTAGATAATGAAGAAGTTGGTCTATCTGATAGAGCTTATTGGTGCTCCACCTGTAATGACCCACATGGTGAGGAGACTTGCATGGTCCATTTGAACTATGTGCAGACCCTGGTAGACAACGTTCCTGGTGGGCAAGTGAATATGATCAGAGAGGTGGACCACAACTTTATGATCCCCCCTATCGAGCAAGTTTTCGTTCTTATGAGGGTAGGTAGAAAACCCATTGAAGTTGATCTGGTTCAAATGGAACCATTAAAGGTACCTGCTAGTTCCAAGATGTTGAGCGAGAAGGCGCTACCGCTAGTAAAAGAGCCTACCCAAGTGTCAAAGCTGGAGGGACCCATCCTATTGAAGGATCTCTTACCTCCGAGAGCTAGGGAGAGAGTTCCTCAACCATAGGCTTTACCCTCCCAACCCCAAACCGAGACAAGGGACCAGGCAAGAGAAAGGCTCAGGTATCCCTCATTGACCAAACATTAGAGGGTAGAAGCGACACAACAATATCGAACCAAATACGAGACTACGAAGGAGGGAGGTGAGTCTGGTATAAGGGCATATAGTATTATTGAAGAACTAAAGAAAACCCCAGCTAAGGTAAGCCTCTTTGATGCACTTCAGCTACCCAACCAAGTGGATCTATTACAAGAATCGTTGAAGTCTGCTAAAGGTAAGGAAAAGTTGACTCAGACTATCTTGACTCAGATATTGACTACCTCAGCCATCGGGAAGAATATGCCACCACCATTCTATCTGTCCCTCAGGATGGAGGGGTGGGTTGTGCATAATTGCATGATCAACTCTGGTACCACAACTACTATGATGCCCAAGGCTGTTTGTGAGATTATGGGTATGGAGTACACGAGGAGTAGTCCTGGAGTGCTCCAACTGGATGGAACTCTGGTCAAGATAGTAGGGGTGATCAAGGATATTCTGATCATGTTGCATAAGATGTCGTAAATCACCATGATACAAGAAGTTGTGGTGGTGGATTTAGAGTTATATTTTAGTATGTGCCTATCAAGGGAATTCACCACCAAACTAGGAGGCTATTTGTCTCTGGATTATTCACATCTAGAAATCCCCTTCAAAGGAAGGAGAATTAAAATTTTTAATGAGAAACCCTCTACCTTTCATATCGAAAGGATCCAAGATGCGGAGAAGCAAGTGGACTCAATCAATCTGATTGAGGAAGTGGAGGAAGAAGAAGGAGTAGAATTGATGGAAGAAGCCCTGGATGAGCTTCGCATAGAAGATGAATTTTCCATGCATGATTTCAATGCCATGATCAAAATAGAAATAGGGTGCTACTTGATCACCAGGCTCGAAAAGGCTAAGGTACCAAGTGATGAAGACCCTATTTTTGATCAACTATGGAAGCTCTTATTTGATGGTGCGTGATGTAAGAATGGCATCAGGGTAGGGGTTGTCCTTATCTCTCCTTCGAGAAAGCAGAAAACCTACTCCTACAGACTCGCATGGAGCTATACTAATAATGCAGTTGAGTATGAAGCCCTATGCTTAGGGTTAAGAAAAGTAGATAAACTTAGAATCAAGCAGTTGTAGATCTTCGGAGATTCGAAGTTAATCTGCAACCAAGTCACCAATAAGTGTGTCACAAAGCAACATTACCTGAAGGTATACCACAACAAGGTATGGGACCTGCTCGAATCTTTCACAACACTGAATATCCGAGCTATTTCACGAGAGCAAAATAAGCATGCTGACCTCTTGGCATCTATTGGAGCCAGATTCTCCCTAGCTGAACACATGATGCAAAAACCAAAGATGGTAAGAGTGATTTATAGGCCTTCAGTGCCATACAAGAATATCCACTGGTAGGTGTTCGACAATGATGAGCAAATTATCAATTTTTTGGTTAATGAAGCCAACACTATCGAAGATAGGACCCTTGATGAAGAAGAGTATGAGGGATTAATACAGTTGAAAAATAATCACGTCCCAAAGGGCTTGATCATGCTTGAAAGTCTATTTGATCAAGATGATAGGTCACTTGCTCATAAGATCAAAGTAGATGTGAGAGAATATAAGGAACTGGAGCTAGAACCCGGAAAGGTAATCAAGGTTGGAACCGATTGTACGTCGGTAGAGCTCGAGCAAATCAGGACTCTATGTAAGGAGTACCCAGATATTATCACTTGGAGTTATCGAGACCTGAGAGGATATGATAAGAGCATCTTCCAACATACAATCGAGCTACAGGAAGGGGTCAAACCTTTCAGGTAGAAACAAAGGCCGGTCAACCCAAATATTGAAGTACTTATGAAGATCGAGCTCCTGAAGATGCTGGAGGTAAAAATTATCTATCCCATCAAGCACTCTTCTTGGGTGGTGAACTTGGTCCCGGTGTGGAAAAATAATGGAGACATCCGCTTGTGCATTGACTTTTGAAATCTCAATCAAGCATCTCTAAAGGACCACTACCCGCTGCCCCAAATTGATCAAATTCTTCATGTAGTGGTGGGAGCACAAAGGTTCTCTCTACTAGATGGCTTCTCCGGGATACAATCAAATCTGGGTGAAGGATGAGGATCAGTACAAAACTACTTTCACCACCAAGTGGGGCACTTTCGCCTACCAACGAATGCCATTTGGCCTCTCGAACGCCGGAGCGACTTTCCAAAGAGCGATGGACTTAGCTTTCGGTGAGTTACTAAATCGCATCATTGTAATTTATTTAGATGACATGACTATTTTCTCCCACAAAAGGGGGGAACACGGTCTACATTTGCGTCAAGTATTTGAAAAGTGTCGAGAGTTCGAAGTTTCCATAAATCTAAAAAAGTCCATTTTCACGGTGAAAGAAGGTAAGCTCCTGGGCCATGTAATCTTAGAGAAGGGACTAGCTATCGATCCTGCTAGGGTTGAAGCCCTCCTCAAGCTACCTCTACCAGCAAATAAGAAAGGCCTCCAATCCTTTTTTGGGTAGATCAATTTTGTTAGGAAGTTCATATCCGATTTCGCTCAGGTGGTAAAACCAATGACCGAACTCCTAAAGAAGGATGTTGAGTTTTAGTGGAACGAGGAAAGGAAGCGGGCATTCAGAGAAATCAAAGAGAGAATCGCTCAAGCCCCTATTTTGGTGAACCCTGATTACTCTAAAGACTTTATCCTTTATACCATCGGTGAACCAGAGAGCTATGCAACTATCCTTACTCAGAAGAATGAGGATGGGGATGAACGGTCGATAGCATTCCTAAGCCAAGTCATCCATCCACATGAAGAGAAGTATAACTTCATTGAGAGATAGGTACATGCAGTGATGCGATCATTGAAGAAGTTTCACCATTTCATCTCCTAGAGTAAGACAATAGTGTACGTAGTACACCCTGACGTCAGGAACTTCATCATCCAAGGTGAGCTTGGTAATAAAAGAGTAGGATGGGTCTCCAAGATCCAAGAATTTGACATAGAAGTCAGGCCCACTAAACTGGTCCATGATCGAGCATTGTACCAAGAACTTGCTAGGAGCACCACATCCGAAGTAATAGCATGCCAGTGGGATGATCCAACACAAGAAAGTGATCTTGTGAATCGGTCTATAGATGACAAGGATTGGACAGAGGACCTTGTCGAATACTTTAATATCGAAAGGTGCCCTTCTCACCTCAATGCTTCATAGAGGAGAAGGTTCAGGCTTCAATATTGTAGGTATGTGTTATTGTCGAATGGTTTGTTTCATAGGAACATTGATGGGGTTCTCCTGAGGTGTGTCAAGGGAACAGAGAAATAGAGGATCCTTGATGAATTCCATTCTAGAATGTTAGGAGGACATTTCATAGGAAGGCCTATGGCCTTAAAAATCATTAAAGTGAGCTATTATTGGCCCACCATTTTTGTTGATGCCTTTGAGGTTAACCAAAAGTGTGATAAGTGCTAGAGATACATTGATCGAATTAGGAATGCTTCTTTGCCTTTGTACCCAATTTAGGTTGAAGCTCCATTTTAGTAATGGGGCTTAGATTTCATTGGGGTGATAGATCCCAACTCTTTTATAGGGCATAAGTATATCCTAATAACTATAGATTATTTTACCTGATGGGTGAAAGTAATACCGACTAAGCAAGCCAACCAGGAGGTGGTTATCGCCTTCTTGGAGGGATTGATAACCCACTTTGGAATATTGGATGCAATCATAATCGATAATGGCACTCCCTTCACCGGTGCTAGAATCTATGCATTTGCAAGTAAGTATGGTATTTACTTAAAGACTTCATCTAACTATTACCCATAGGGGAATGGTTTGGTAGAGTCAATGAATAAGAACTTGTTGAATATTCTGAAGAGAACCTTGGAAGGCAACAAGCGAAGCTGGCACCTACTCTTGGACCTAGCCTTATGGGCTGATCACATCTCAATTAAAAAATTGATCAAAACATCTCCATATTCCCTGGTGTATGGGAAGGAAGCAGTCCTCCCCACACACATTGAGTTACCTGTATTGTAGTCCCTCTGGTTGCTAGATGGTGAAGATGGGGAGTTTGATCCCATGAGTGCCAGATTGGCTCAATTGCTGTAGTTAGAAGAAGGAAGAGAGAAATTTTATGAAGCTTTTATGAAGCATGCGGAGACCACAAAAAATTGGTTTGATAAAAGGACCTCTGGTCGAACCTTCCAGGTTGGTGACTTGGTGTTGAAATGGAATGAAAGAAAATCTAAACCAAGGAACCATGACAAGTTTGATGCATTCTAGGAGGGTCCATTCTGAATCTCTGGTGTTAATCAGGTAAACTCTTTTATTATACAATATTTGGATGGTTTCACTCTTCTGATATCAGTCAATGACCTTCATCTGAAGGCATACTACCAGTGAGGAGTAGTAGCAAAGGTTTCGTAGTTGTGTATATAGTTGTTCCCTTGTTCGCATGTATATATATTTCCTCTTGGAATAAGTCTCTTCGCTTCCCATCCCTCTGCATCCTCAGTTGAGTGGTGTCGACCAAGCTCCCTATCGAGGTACGAAGTTGAGTTGATGGGGGAGCGTAGAAGAGAGTTTAAATAAAGAATTTTTCTTTGTTTTAAAGTTGTGTATTTTCTAGCATGAAAGAAAAAGAAAAAGAGTGGTTTCAGGTGATAAAGCAAGTGAAAAGTAATTTTTCTCTCCCCTAGAGTGAAAGAAGTTTTGTTTTGGTGATTTTAATACGTCGTGTGGCAAGAGATATTGGGTGGAAGAGAGCACCATGGCCCTTTGATATTTCAAAGTCAAAAGAAGGTGGTTTTGCTCCTCTATAGGAGTGAAACTATGTTTTGACATCTCGAGGAGTGAAAGCTATGAGAAAAGGTGGGGCCCGCAAGATGTTTTTGACCCTAGGAGGTGTCGAAAGGAAGTTTCATTCACATTTTTTAATGAAAGTCCCATGGTCAAAGTCAAACATGTACTTCTCACCAATGTCGATGTTAAAAGGTATTAAGGAATAAATGCCACGTGTTAGAAAAAAGGAAGAGGCATTCTAAATGTTTAAATGATCATTCGATGTCAAAGATGGTCAAAGGTAATTTTGGGTATATCATTGGGTAAAAAGCATTTTCGCTCCCCTTTTCAAGCGAAATCAAGATCGTGGCTCACCGGGACTTCCTGAGCAAAGGCAGTGTGGCAGGAGAGATTAAAAAGGAATTTGCTGCTCCAAAGAAAGAATGTATTAAGCGCTCCTCCTAGTTAACAAGAGTTCGCATATGTTTGGGTTAAGACTTGTTGTTTCAAGCATCTGGCGTTCCAAAATGAAGTTTCTCTCCTAAATTGGTTGTCATTCCAGGTAAAATTTAAGATCAGGCTCACGATTTAAAAGGCACCATGTGGCAAAAAGAAAATATTCGAAGCTCCCTCACCTCAATGGTCTCTTAGGCATAAGACCCTAAGTTATCTACTTTTTCAAAAATCCTAAATTAAGGAAAGCCATTTTTAAGGAAAAGTGCCATGCAGTTCTCCTAAAAAAGGAACTGTTTTGATGCTTTAATTTAGCGAAGGAGGTTTTTGGTGATGCAAGGGAGCGCAAGGAGGTTTTGATTTATTTTAAAAAAATGAAAATCATTTTAAAGATAGAGTATCCACTTTTAGGGATCTCTCAAATTAGAAAATCTCACTTGAAAGGCGCCTGAATTAGCAACAAGACATGGCAAGAAAAGTGGAAGAAAGCATGCGTGCTTTTTGCTATTTTGGGCAGTAAGGTAAGAGAAAGGGTTTCTCGCTGGGTTTTTTAAGCGAAATCCATTCTAGGTCTCAAGAACAACGAAAGCATTTGAGTCAATGAAAAGGTGTTTCGCCTCTTCAGTACCCCGAATGCACATTTCGAAGCAAAACCTAGTGAACGCACACCCCGAGGAAGGTCGTTGGAGTAGGAAATCATGCCTTGAAAATTGGAAAGCGGTGAATCATGACTTTTGAGTAAGATTGCAGCCCATGCAATCGGCCATCATTGGAGGGAGTGCTCAACCACTGGTTAACGTGAATAGGAGATCTCCCACTTCACCCATGATCTCTCCATGCATTTACTTTACCTCATGCACAATTAAGGTGGTGGGTCGATCACAATGCTATAAGAAGGCCAACGATGTAGCTCAAATGAAACCATAAAGAGATTGCTAAGTGTTTTTCAGTAGCGCTATTTATTTTGTTGTAGTTCAGAGCGAGAGGGTTGCTGGTAAAATGTGGTGCGCTAAGCAACAACGAGACGCTATCTTTTTTAGAGCAAGCACCTAGGCCAACGCATAATCAAAATGGGTAAGAAAAGCATCGATCCCAAGAAGGAGAAAACCACCAAGAAGGGGGAGCTAGAGAAGAAGGCAAAAGGTATAAAGAGGTAGAAAAAGGAGAAGAAACAAGTAGAGTTACCACCACCCATCAATAGGTTAGGGAGAATGAGAGACTGCACACTCACGAATAAGAGCATTGAAAAACTGTGCCAAATCATCGATGCTATGCTGACAAGGGTGTCTACTGAAAGCAAGTGGATGACCACCTATTACTCTCACCTCTATTGGTACATGTGCACGCCTGTGCATAACTGCCTAGAGCTGGTATGCGGGATTACCAAATTCTATGACCCTCAGACTAGGATGGTCTAAAATGCTAGAGGGGACAAACTATTCACCATTTCTACCAATGATGTCTAGGAGGCTTTCACTTGTGGATAAAATCCCCCTACCGACTACACAATCAAGAAAATCAACATAACTGAGCAGAATGAAAGGTACACGTCAACAACGTAGATGCGGTAGTTTATGGAGACACAGTTACTAGAGAAGCTGATGCCTAGAGAATTGCTAGACCTACCCAAACCCCTAAAGTTGTTCAAGCATCCTGACATATACTCCATGTTAGCATGGGTTATGGGACTCTCCATAGATGCAATAGTATACAAGTGGCAAGTTTCCCTCATAGAGTGTATTTTGCATGGTGAATTCTACTCTCCTACCACCATGAAACCAGAGATAAAGCCCATGTTCTTCGATTGGGTAGAGTGGGTGGCATGGTAGATGCACATACTATTGAGCGATGTGCAAAGTGGTAAGGATATGTCATTCTGACTCTACTCTTTCCTTGCTTGGTACCTTTTCTACCACATGCACAACTCTTTTGTTTTCATCGCCAAGAACCGCACTAGTAAAGAGGGCAAGGCGCTCCTAGTTTATCAGTGGACTCAAAGTTTGTCCAAAGGTGAGTCCTACTATAATTTCAATAGGATGTTTCTTATCCTAGCTCTGGAGCTCATCTATGGTATTTGTGAATGAGTGCCGAGGCAAATGAGAGATGAGATAGTGCAGAAGAAACTGGGTGATGTGTTCCAGCTTATGCAAGGCCTCATTGTCAGGATGTATGGGTTTATAGGGAAACCCTTCCTATTGCCCTACTACACCACTGAATATCTTTTCACCCTCGAAGTCGCTCGACAAAGCGACTTCATCGATGATACGTATGGGCACGGGAGAAGGAAGCCGCACACGTGCGCTTCACCTTTCCATTTCGATGATATTGAGGTGGCGATCACTGGGCAGAACTCCTTCCTTGCAGTAACATTGTATGACTTTGGTCTAGTCGAGCTCCCCCAACGATGGAGGTATGACCCATTGGACATTTTCAGGCAATTTATCAAAGCGAAAAGCTTCCACAACTACTCGCACCCAGATATTGAAGCACAATGCAACAACCCCTCAGGGCATGATCTAGAATGGCACGTGGAGAAGATGATGTCACTTCCCCCATGGCATGACTTCTACATAATGGAGGTCGAATATGATCCTGCACGTAACCCAATGCATGTGCCTGATGAGGAATTATTTCAGGTGATGAAGGACAAATTGCCCGACTGGTCAGACGAAAAGATCGCTAACTAGTGGATCATGAGGGTCCACAATAAAAAGTAGGCATCCGAACAGTTTCTCGTGTTGGACGAGAACTTCTCCATGATATATGATGCAAATTTTGACACTTACCAACCTATCTCATTTGTTGATATCATGCCTTGGAGCACTCAAAGCCTTGGCAGAGTGGAGGACGCAATGAAAGAGCAAGGGCAAACGATCAGACAAGATCCACTTGTCATGGAGAAGGGTGAACAACTACCCCCTAAGGAGTAGGTTACATCGATGAAGAGGAGCACTGGTACAACACTTTCACTATCACACATTGCAAAGAAGCCTCAACCTGGTGCGATCTGACTCCCTAGTGTAGACCCCTCAATGATGCCATCGACTTCAAAAGCGAACATCCCTGAGGTCCCTATCTCGATATAGTAGGAGAAACAAGGGGTGGAGCTGATCGATCTAGAAGTAGATGCATCAGATATGAAGGAAAGAAGAGTGAGCCCAATCACGTATTAGTTCACCTCTTCGACTCTATTAACATTCAAGCTCGTAGGTACATTATTCCTCTCTTCTACCCTCACTTCTGAGCCATTAGCGACCATGCCCTCTAATGCTAAAACCCTCATGTCTACTCAACCTTTATTCGGTGTCCCCATGTCTTCTATCCCACTTCTCGTATCCCAGTTATCGATCACTAGCACTCTTCTCTCTGCATCTGCCCTATTTATCTCCTAGATGTTTAGCTCCTTTGCGGTCATCACCAATGCATTTATGTTTCCCTTACCATCCACCTCCACTCCTCAAGCTCCTTTCTATTCAATTACTACATCCATAATTACTATTGACCCAAGCCCACTTTCCCTCCCCCTCACCTCATCCACTACCTTGGTCATTGCTATCCAAACCCTAATGTATCCTAGAGTCACTGTAGTCGTTGCCCCATATATTTCTGATTCATCTATTGAAGCCCTCTCCCAACGTGCTATATTTCCTTTCATGCCACTCTTTAGAGTATAGGAACCACTAGAGATGGAGATAGAAGTTCTACAAGAGTGCCCCATCATAGAGAGCATTCATCGAGCGCATCAGAGTTCATCGAGCTAGCTCAAGGGCCAAAAAAGAAAGAATGCACAAGCTCTAATGAAGGTCAAAAAGAGGGCTATGTTCAACCCAGAGAAGATGGAGCTCCACATGGTGGAGAAAGTACCCAAAGTTCAAAATCCCCTAGAGGAAATGGCACCAATGGATTACTCCTACCATCACACCATCGAAGACCTAAGAATGATTGATACAATAGAAAATATGGGGAATATCCAGGTCGATATGGGCTCCATCTATTTCCATGGAGAGCATTTCAAAGTGTGCTTCTTCAAATCAGAGGCCAAAAATATAGAGCTGGAGGAGACTTTGGTGCAAATGAGAGCACAGCTCAAGGAGGCTCAATCCGAAGCTAAGTAGTTGCAGTAGTGCATAGCCAGCTTGGAGGAGTAGGTGGGCAAGTACAAAGAGGCGACTGAGCATCACCTTAAAGCGCACATGGAGGCAGAAGATCAGGTGCAAGCCTTGAAGGTTCAGATCTAGGAATTACAAACTCAGTTGGTAGAGAAGATGGTGCAAGCAGAGGTCTTCATGAAAGACCGCATCAAGGAGGTTCACCAACATTTCTTGGCTAACTTTTGGGTTAGGGTGTCTAAGGCAACGGTCGTACTGATGTTCATTTGGGAAGCCAAGCAAGTAGTTACCCATGGTGGGCCTATCATGGAAGATGCCAAAAAATACATAGACCATTGGTTAGAGTTGGCTATGAAGGTACAAACATTAGAAAAAATGGACCTCCAGCTTACTCCTATGAGCCCACTCGCTCGGTCTTGGGCAACTACGAAGGTGACTCTACGGGCTTACTTCACCAAGGTGGAAAGAGCTCGAGAGGCTAGAAGGTTGTTGGAAGTGTTCGAGTAGGAGAGGCACATTTCTCTGATGTATTTTGAAGCCCTCGCACAACTCGGCTTCTGAGGCTTCATTGATGATGAAGGGGCTATTCTGACCAAGGAAGAACTAAACCCGACTTGGACTACCTTTGAAGGTGACACTACTGAGATTGACGGTTGGGATGAGCCTATTTCAGAAGCCCAGGTGATGCAATTGATGATAAAGTTTGCACAGATCGAATCTTGTTTGGTCGATCTTAGCCAGAGGGTGAACTTCATTGACATAGACCAAATTGAGACCTTTGGGTACCTGGTGAAGGAGCTTCAAGATCGTGCGCCACTCCAAGAAGATGCTTGGGCCCTGGTTCAGGTGACTTATGATTGCATTTTTGAACGTCTCCCTCAATCCAAGCCTCACAAGCAGTAATAATATCAAGGAGAAAATGAGGGAGATCAAGGAGAAAATGAAGGGGACCAAGGAGAAGAAGGAGAAAGAGAGAAGTTGGAGGAAGAGTCCACTACCAGCAGTAAGCATTCGAAACAAGAGAGCGATGGTGACTCTGAGCCCAATAGATAAGGCTTGGGATCTCCACATTGAGGTGATCTCAATGCCCCCGTGAGCCGCCAGAGATGTTGGCATCCCTACCACATTCTTCTTTTGCGAAAAGTTTTGCTGAATGATGTAATAATGTCTTAAGTGATTCTCCCCTTTTAGAATGGTTCCTTCAAAGTTTTGTTGTCAAAATTGGTTGGCTGCACATGAGGGAGCGTGCATCTCCTTTTTTTGTTTCACCAGGTAGGATCTCTCTTCAAACTCTCATGGCGCAAGGACCTAGTAAGAACTTGGTTTCGATAGAGTCTTTTCCACTAGAGTCTTTTTGACAGAATGGTTTCGATAGATTCCTTTCGTGCAAGTCTTTTTCTTGCAAAGGCATTCATGGTGCCTATGTTTTTTTGGTTTAAGTCATGGGCGAAGGCTCTTTCACGCCATGCTTCTGCCGAAATCCCTTTTCGAGCTCGAGGGTGATGAAACCATTGGTTAAATTCACTCCAAGCTCGACGTAAGGCCAATGCAACTTAGTTTCAAAGAAAAAATGCAGTGAAAGCCCTTTTCGGGCTAGAAGATGGTCAAAATGCAAGTGGGGCCCAAGTGCTTTCACTCCCACTTGAGAGTGCAATCCCATTTTGAAGCTTGCATGAGCAAAAGCACCTTTTGTCATTTCCTGCTCAATGAAAATTGCATACTAGGTCCCACATCTCCAATAAGGCGACAAAGAGTTTCGATATACTCGAAGTGACTTCCATGTGGCATTCCATGATGCATCTGGTGATCCTACCATGAGAAAAGAGTAGAGCAAAGGCCCTTTTTGGGCCAATGCTCAAACAAAGGCAAGCTGGGGCCCGCACCAATGAATTTTTGTTTCACTCGAAAGAGGCATCGAAACTCCCTTTCGTGCCTCTTCTCAGTGAAACTCATTTTCTCCTCTACTTCAATGGCGATCACCCGAAGAAAATTTACGGTGATTAAATTAATTTTTGACATCATGCTTTCACTCATTTAATGGTGGTTGGTCAAAGGAGAATCTAAATCCAATCCCCCTAGATCCCAGAATTCGATCTTCACCATCGAGGCGGTTCCAACAAGTAAGGAGATGGCATTGCAGGCGAATCACATCATCGCATTGAAGCCATGCAACTACTTTTCAAGGAGTCATCAAATTTGAGCCATGCTTCATTACTTTTTGATGAGTGCTGAAATCAAATCTTGGCTACCACCACGATGTTTTGTGGTTGGGCATTTATGTTTTAGAGGCGGAATCCTCTATAAAAACTAGTAAGTTCAATGTAAGAAATATGGACGTTTTGCTAGAAAACTGTTGTACCTGAACTCTGCTATGAACACAAAGAATCCTTGGCTCTAATTTTGGATCTCTTTTATGTGTATGTCTTCTATTATTTATTTCTATTAAATTTACTTCCTTGTCTGATAGCTATAATTCTATGTCTGGATCTAGCTTCTGATAAAGGGTGAACATTGGAATAATTTTGGAGGTTGCATATTTAAAGATATCTAGCTTTAATTTCGATTACATTCCTTGTGTGAAGTGCTATTGGTTTAAGTATAACTAAGTGATCGTGTTGTTTGTTCATCACCCCCTGTTAATCTGGCTCATAGCCACATTTCCCATCCCTTTCAGTCATTTATCATTCCTTTCCTATTTCCTTAATTCCAACCCAAGTTTAGAGTAGCAAGGGAACCAACCCTCTCTGGAGATTGGCATGGGAGGCATTTCTTCCTTTCGGCCTTTCAATGTTGGTTAGGTCTAGGGTGCATGGATGAAACATTCCATACCTAAGGTAGATTCTTGACCAACACAACCCAAACTTTAAAAGCAGATAGCCTCGAACGAAAACCCAAGAAATGACAAATTAGTCCTCTTTTTTCTAGATCTTCTATGCCAATTTGAATGATGCCCATATCTAGCTTAATAATCAGAGTTCCATCAGCTGCCCTAAGACATCCCGACTTAGTTCTCCTAGGATCAATCTTAGGTATTCTCAGAGGTTTACGGGAAACCCTAAGATTAATGTTAGCATTAAATATTGTTCACCATGGATGGTATTCCTAAAATTTATTTTTGGTATCGAGCTTTTGAAATCCTTGACGTTGAAAGGGATTTCCATAGTGAATTTATTTTGGGGGTGCTCCTTAGCACCAGATTCATTTGAGATATGAACCATTTTTTATCAATTGCTTGAAACTTATTTCGAGATATCTTTAATGCTGCCTTGGATGTCGAGAAAAGGCATGATTTTCACTTTTATTTTGTGCAAAAATTTGGAAGTCATTGTCAATCAAGTTAACTACATGAATATCTGTTGAAAGATATATTTATAACCCACATTGGGTTCCTTGCAACATATCCCGCTAAAATCTTGAGCAAAAACCACAAAAATATTGATCGCTAGGGCCTTAAGGCCCCAAAAAACAACCTTTAGAGCTGCTTGCACCCAACACAAATGAAACCCTCGCACAGTCACTCGCTTTCATCAGAGCTCTCCTAGTGCATTTAAATTTTACTCTCCTATTCTCAAAATAGTAGTACCCACCCTTAATTTAGCTTGTTTATGCAATTACTTGGGGTTTAATGACTGAAGATACTCATCCAATGCTTTTTTTTCTCCTTGTTGATTAACCAATATTTCATAGTTCTCAAAAGGAAAATATCATCTTCTAAGTTTCCAAAATTTGATGAACAACACATTATTTAGATCAGTTATAAGAAGTGATTGTTGTGCCATCCCATACTGGTTTATTATTTTAGGTTGTGGATTCGTAGGTTGGTTCATTATGAACATTTGAACTACTACTAATTATCTCAACATTATAAATTGTGTTTAGCATTCCTACTTGTATATCATTGTTTGAGAATTTCATATTGCCATTATACAGTAAGAGATTATGTTTAGAATTTTATGTGAAACAAAATAGTGTTAATTTTTGAATTTGCATTCACCTATGATTTTATACTTGATTAATGGTTTGATTTCGAGACTAATAGGGAACCTAATCTTGTCTGAGATATGGGGTCCACATTTATTACCAAATTTTTATTTGTTTTCATCCACTACTTTGTTTGATTTTTTAAGTTCTTCATTGCTTTCTATTAGCTTTTGATGGGATAGTATTACAGGAAGAACAACCACAAGATGCAGGATAACTACTCTAAGATAACTATAAATGAATGACACAATAATATGCAAGAAAATAATGAACTGAACATTTGTAAATAATTCAGAAATATGCCATTAATGAAAGTGACAAAAATAGTACAATGCTATATAATGGAGGACATGAACACCCCATGAATGGATATGAAAAGACTACGTTGTACTGTACTACTAAAATATACCACACACTCACTATCTAATATGTTATCTCTTATAAACACTTACTATGAGGTCTTCATATAGGAAGATAGGTTCCTTGACCCTTACTCTACCTAGGACTCATGTACATGTGGACTACATGCACATTTACAACTTGCACATTGACACTTGTGAATTTATTACAATACTTGAAGTAACCAACTAACTTTACTCTAAAGTAAACTCCTACTCTAGTTATGTACCAAAGGTGGTATATTTACATAAACCTAAATAATGTAATATACTCTAACACCCCCTGTATTACATTATTTGGGTATTAAAGACTGTAGTCTTCAAAATTGATCTTTGTCTTCAGATGTTTATCAGCTTGATTTGGTCCTTTGTATTATTTTTTATTTACATTGCACTGTATGCCTCCTTGATTTGCTTCCTCTTCTTCTTCTTCTTATTCTTATTTATTCTTGTCTTTGGAGTCAGTACTTTCATAGGTGGATGTACTATCACTTGATTCTTGTGAGAGCATCTTCTCTTTGCCCTTGTCCTTTTTATCATTTTCCAGAGTCTATATAGAAGCTTCTGAAAAAACACTTAAGGCATCATGATAAGATTTTGTGTTAGTAGAACTTGATGTACCAAGACTGCATGAGGATTGAAATGTATTTTCTAGGTATGATTCATCCATTTCTGTTTTCAATTTAAGTAATTCTATCGATCCCTTTGTTCTACATTCTCATCCTTGTAACATTTGAATGTAAGTAATGCCATATATAGTATACTATCAAATTCTAAAGAAATTTGAATGTCACTCTTTCCATTATCAATTGCTTCAGTGAGTCGAGCATGTAGATAATATTCCATAGTTTCAAATTTGTCTTATAAAGCTTCACTATGAATCACTTTTGATGTAAGATCTAAATCTGCTTCAGATTTTATAAATAGGTTCATGATTTTAATTTTTGTGGCACTTGCCCTTTCCATTCTGATAGTAGTTTTCATATCATTGTTCACTGCATTTTTTGAGGTAGAAATCTTTCTTAGTTTTAGCTCTTTATGTTTTAAGAACACTTTTTGATAGATCCTTTTGAAGTAGACTACCTTATGACTCCCTAGTTTAGAGTATATGAACCAATTTGATAAAATATTTCTAAGATTTAGGTTTTGTAGGATTCCTTATGTCTCCTTAGTGTTTGGATTAAGTTGTAAATTTGCTAACGTACCTAGTAAGTAATAAGTTCACCTTTTGAGTTAATCTTGTAATATTTTGTAAATAAATAATCAACTTTTATTTTACCTTCTCTCCTAGTGAACTATGCACTTAATTTAAAGTTCTCTATGGTTGGATTTCTTTTGTCCCTTTAGTATGAGTATGAGACAAGTATAAGTATATAATTCCAACTCCTTTAAGTAAATAATGAACTTCCTTTTACACCCCTTAATAGTTTAATATTTCTAATTTCCAATAACCTATGTTTGATGTACTATACCTTATAACTTCTAAATTTGGAATATTAGAAATTAATGATATTAATATTTGCAATAATAATATTGTCTTCCAAGTAGTAACCCTTAGATCTCCTATGGTGTTTAATTACAAATATTAAAGTATTTCAACTAAATGATTTGCAATACTAAGAACTCCTTTATATGCTTTCAATTTATTAAGGTTGATTTTGCATATGCAAATAATAATAATAATTTCAACCGTATATTATCCCTTATTACTCTTATGAAAGTAAATTAATCAAACCACATAAAATACCTTAATAGGTTTGATGAGTATTGTGCTTGAATTCAATCTCCTTGAACTTCACTGTAACTCTTAGTTGGTTTATGACAGATCTAGCAGACGTTCTCTTATGATTGACTTTAATGCACCTCAATTTGGTGTGCTCTTGGATATGCTTCCACTCTAATGTTAGAAACCTTAGACTATCTTCCTTGCAAGGTTTTTCATCCACATTGATTGGTGTATAGAATTTATTTTGAATTCCTACGTACTTCTACGAATGATAAAGGCTCTTAAATTTATACATGCATCTTTCTCTCCTCCTGAATAGCCCTTTGAATCCTCCCTTCAATGTTTGACTGCGTACCTTAATTTTGATGTCTCCTTTGAGTTTAAGCGCTTTAAATAACACATATGCCTTTCATAGTTGGACAAGTGGTACTTGAGAGTTACGTTACAGATGAGTGTTAAGACTTAGGTTCTTTCAACACTCATTCCTCCTTGTAATGATGAATATGGTAAGTAACCTCTCAATGATGCTGGTAACTGCTCAAAGATAGACGTTAGATTATTCCTTGAGAACTCTTCTCCTGGACTTATGTTGAGGAATGTGAGGGTGCCTAGAATGATTTTTCCAAGTGGTGATCAGGTTTTTTGCATGTAGACCTTCCCTCCAACATATTATATCTTGTATATTACTTGCCAACAAATGCCCTTGATAACTTGTCTCCAACACCTTCTTTCCAAGCCAACGTAGATGATGTGTGGGTAGCTCCAGCTAAGGTGATGAGGAATGCTTTGATGGAGGTTCTATGGCACTCTAATGGTGGCTATGGGAGCTTAGTTTTAGTTGGCGGTTCCTCTATCATGGGTAAAGATCCTTGTACCTTACTTATTCGTGCTTGTCTTAAGCATTGTTCCTTGTTTACTTAGATGACATTCTATAATGGCCTCCTTGTATTGGCTTGATGTTGCAGGGTAGATGCTTTACTATTGGCATTCAATTCAATGATGAATACGATGTTTGTTAGGTAACTTAACTTTGAATAATGTGATCATTTTTTATGGATCTCTTCTCTTGCTCGAACTCTGCCCTTCTACCTTACCGAAATGACTACCTTGTAATAATCCTTGCTCATCGTTGTAATGCCTACATAGGCTAAATTAATTGTCCTTATTTTTTGAGTTTGAAAGGACACAACTGGTGCTTCTCATGTATGTAAATATTGTTGTAATAGTTAAGGTTTAGTACATTATTTTGCACTAGGATTATAGGCTGAATATATTCCTCTCTTTTTTCTATCTTTAACCTTCTTTATGAGGTAGCTTATTGAGTGTAATGCTACTGGTATGTTGTCTTTTTTTGGTGACTTACTTTCACCAAGATATGCAACAGGTTCTGGAGGCTTAATAATGTCTTTATACACTTCACTTTTACCCCACTTTGTGCCTTGAAACTTCATTTTATAACCTCTTAATGTAATTTAAAACTTAAGGGTAACTAGCATCGCTAATATCTCCAGGTTTAATGCTCTTAATTATATTTGCAATAGAGATATTTCACCTTACTGCTCCTATAAATGAATCCTCAAAAGAACTTGAAATATGCATTAATTTTTACTGTAGTATAAAAATACTTAGTGCATCTAAAGGACAACTAGAATAGTGCAATATTAATCTCACCTTATTACTCCTTGAAATATGCACTTAGTAATTGCTCCTTGTAGAGGACTATAATATCTATAACTTAATGTAGTCTTCTTTGTTGTAACTTAGATAATAGGAAGATGATAATTTTATTTCTGTCAAAATATATATAACTCCTATTTTAATGTGTAGGTATTAACCTTTAAAAGAAACTTCCTTCTACACTATTTTGAAGACTATAATATGCAACCTTCACTTTGCAACTTCTTAAAACTCTAAATATGGTGCTTAATAGAATTAATTTAAACTTCAATTAATGAACCTATTTGCACCCAATTTTCTTACCTTAATGATTTCTATAGATGAAGGATTACTTGGTGATTTGATTCACCAAATTGCTACCTTTTAATTAGATGATCTTGCAGCTATTCTTGGATGTCTGAAATAGCTCTATAACTCACCTTTTTGTAGCTTTGAAAACCCTATAACTTGTTGCCCTTTAACTGTAGTAGGTAAATTTGATTCTCCTCCTTATAGAATTATAACTTTTATCTAGGTTCTCTTCTCAAGAATCTAAAAGTCTTGAGGTCTTTACAAATTTCCTATGAGATTTGACAAACTCCTTGCCAAATCTATCTTAGTTTGGGCTTGTTGCCGAATAGAGACAATTATCCCAAAATATTTCTTTATCAAGAACTTCTTCTTGGTGGTAAATTTCTCCAATGGGTTCTCTTAAAAAAACCTTTAATGGCATTCTTTGGATCTCCTTTTAATGTGGCTCATCAAACCTACTCCTTATTTCTCCTTAAGACCTCACCAAGGTCTTCAATCTTGTAGATCTTATGGTCTTCCAAATGAGACCTTTCCTTCAACCTTCTACTATGGAAGTGCTGGTAATAAGATCTTCCTCTCGAATCTCTGCAATATGTTGCTACTAGAATATGGAACAAGACCTTGCTAGTCCTTTTTTACTTCTACAATTTGTAGGCTTTAATGGAGATCACCAACCTCCAATATTCTAGATCTAGGAGTTTTATAATGGGACATTCTATGGGTCTCTTCAGCTTCTTTAGGGTGAAGTCTTTAATCTACACTAGAGATCACCAATATCCTATCTTCACTGGAGTATTTTTTTCTCCCTTGAATTTGTAACAAGGCTCCTATGATCTTTTCTCCTTCTGCACTTTGTAGATCTACAATATCTAGTAATGGGACCTTTTCTTCAGGCCTCCAAATCTTTGTTCTTCCAATTGTTGCTTCTGATGCTAGATTGATTCTAAAGAAGGTATTCTTTCTAGCTCTTTTGTAGAAAGCTTCCCAACTCACTTCGAATATCCTTTTTTTGCAATAAAATATTAGGACTGTAATGGAAGAAACTCTTAAACCTAGAGATGATGAATCTTCACTAGTTGATTTACCAATCTAGTGGAATCCATCCTAAGTCCTAGTCTTCATGAGTTTTTCTAAAACCCTATGGAAAGACTCTAGCCAAATGTAATATCAAAAAATTTGAAATTGAGATTTCTAAGCTCCTCTCAATCTCTCTTTGTGGCTCTCTTTAATTTTGATTTGATCTATTGTATGCTTTGATACCATTGTTAGCTTTTGATGGGATAGTATTACATAAAGAACAACCACAAGATGCAGGATAACTAATTTGAGATAACTATAAACTAATAACACAATAATATGCAAGAAGATAATGAATTGAACATCTGTTAATAACTCAAAAATATGTCATTAATGAAAGTGTTGACAATTTTGAACTATGCCACATTGGAAATTTTGTTGGAATATTTTGATAGAATATTTTTGATTGTAATCGACAATATTTATTGTGAAAGTAATTTCCTATGTTGCTGTTTTATTTGCAAATATAAACTTTATTGCATCGACATTATAAATGTCTAAAAAATAATGCAAATTTCATTTGGGATTCAAATATGCTATATTCAAAGTGCACTATAAAATCAAGGTATTTTTGGGCCTGCAAAATGGAAGGAAGTCAAGATGAAGAACTTAGAAAACTTTCAAAGAGCACCGAAAAGCAAATAAACATGGAGGCAAGTTTGCCCCAAGGATGGGAGAAATGCCCCTTTCGCCCCATGTTGGGGCGGACGTAATAGTAAAAGGTAGCTGAAGAAAAGTTTAGCAATTTGAAAGGATCGCAATGAGTCAAAGTTGCATTCACCCCAATTAAGGGGTAAACATCCCATTCACCCTTCCCATGGGCGAACGTGCCCCAAAACTAAAACGTGATCTCGTTCACCCCGATTGAGGGGCGAACGTCTCGTTCACCCCTCCAATGGGTGAACGTATTTCAGGAACAAAATGCGATTGTGTTCGCATCGATTGAGAGGTGAACATCATATTCACCCCTCCCATGGGTGAACATGTTCTTAAAAGAGAAGTGCGTAAGCATGTTGGGCAATAAAATATCGAGTGAAGCTAATTTTTGTTTCAATGACGAATTTAGTTTTTGAGCAAAAGGGTAAAAGGGGGTGAAGCGATTATGACAATAGAGTCATCCAATTGTATAGTTTCACCACATTCTATGAGTCAAATATTTCAATAGCACCTTGGGGAGATTTTACAAGCATTAAATAATGGTGGTCGCAAGTAACTCAGATAGTGAATCCCAAGTGAAGGATGAAGTCGTATAGAAGCATAGGGAGTGTTTTTCATGATTTCCAAGGCAGGAGTGTATTTCCAAGATATTGAATATCTCCTAATTCTCAGTGCACCGATGCCCAAGTTACTGATTTCCTAGGAATTTTCCCCTAAAATATGGATCCCTGCCCCAAAAGGATGGATTTTTAATGATTCCAAGGAGGAATTTTCTCACTCTTGTTCCTGATCTATTATCATTTTGTTCTCATGTGTACTTAATGAAAGAGGTAAAATCCTCTATAAATACTAATCAAATGTATATTGTAAAAGAGGTTGGACATTCTGCAAGAAAAATTTCTAAGTCTTCTGCATCAATAGAAGAGACTTGACTTCTAAAATTTGCAAGCATTCTTATGTGTATGATTTCCTTTTGTTTCTAAGCATTTCTGTTTATGCTCATATTCTTGTTGTTGAGTTTAAAATTCTATTTTTGGATTTAAAACATTGCTGGTGAATGAGTTAGTTTTGGAATGTAATATGGATGTTGTTACTGCAAAGGCATAAGTAAAATTCTACTACTTTATTTCTATTACATGTTATAACACTTGGTGGGATTCTTGCTACTAGTCTACCCCAAATCCTACATTATGGCTTGTGGCCATATTTCCCTTTCTTTATGTTATTTTTCCAATTTCTTTCCTACATCCCTAGTCTTCAATCAGTTTAGGATTAGTAAGGGAACCAACCCTCTCTAGAGATTGTCATGGAGGACATTCCTTTCCTTTGGCCTTTCAATGTTGGTCGTATCTAGGGCGCACAAACATAGTTTTTTTTTATTAGGCAGATATTTGACCAATAGTTTTTGGCATGCCCGGTGGGACCTCAAAAGTTCCACTTTTGATAGTATTAAGGTTTGATGTTCACCTTTATGCTGTAAAATTAGAACATATGGCAACTCAACTTCACCCAAAAATATCCAAACGCGAGTACAACGAAAGTTGTGTCTCATGAATACAATATCGAAGGTCAAAAATCCATATCATCAAATTGAGTTCTACGAGCTTGATATTCAAAGGCTAGGGGAACATCCTAAATTAGCCACTTTTTGGCATACGCCCTCATTACCCCACATATCTCATATACCATATGTCACATCCTCATAATTAGTTGGCGTATTCTCCGCTCCTGTAAGTCCAGTGAGTACTACCACAAGTTTTCCTCAGCCTCCATCTCATGTGACCATGAGCCTTCCTTACAATAAACCTCATATACCAGTCCATATGGCTCAGAATCCTCCACCAAGGCAGTTACCAATATGGAATGGCTCAGGGACTTTAAAACTAGAAGCACAAAATCCAGTGCCTTAAGCAGCTTTAAAGGCTTTGTCGACCTATGATGGCACTAGTAAAACAACCTATGAACATATTCAAGATGTAGCTTCTTTGGTGACCATCCACAATATAATAGAAGAAGATGTAATGATAAAGTTACTGGTATTTTTGTTGAGAGGAAAATTATTGTATTGGTACCAATCTCTATAATCGAGCACTATTACCTCATGGGATCAGTTGGCAGAGTTGTTGATTAAATTTTTTCATGAACAAGTCGATCCATACTCCTTGTTGCATTAGTTTACAACAATTCAAAGGCATATGCAAGAGGAGATAGTTGACTTCAATGTTATGTTCGCATGAAGCTGGCAGAGAATTCTTGATGGTTTGCGGTCCACACATGAGCAAGCTGCGTTCTACTATCTCAGGGTGTTTAGCACTGAAATTGGTATGGTCGTACGATAGGCCAATGTGACTATATTACCAGATTTGTACACATAAGTCCAGAATGCTAAATCTTATTTGATCACTTTAGGTAGGCTTCCCCCAAAAATTACTATGCATATTCTTCCTGATCTCTCACAGTATTTGTATTCAAGTGCATTTTTGCAACCCATACCTTCCATGTACCTAGTTCCCTCATGGAGTTCTAGCTTGCCTCAAATGGCTTCGATCCCTACCCCATAATGCCTGGATCCAAGTTTTCCATAGTTTCCCAATCAACCAGTACCCCAGCAGCCGGTACCTATTCCTTTCCCAACATTGCCAATGCCTCTGACCCATTGTCGTTACCTACGGTGCAAGCACCTTTACCCTTTCCAGCGCTAACCACATATTCTAATCTTGATACCCTTATAGTATTGTTTCAAGAAATAAAATCTAATAACTCAGCCTTAAGAACTATATAGAATGGGCTTACAGTGATGAGAAAAAAACAAGTCGAGGCTAGTTTTTGGTCACGAAGATTTCAAACTCCATCGATTACTTGAGAGCAAGTGTCTACCAGTAGAGACCCTGATAAAATCATGATAGTGCTAGTAAATGAGGAAACTAGTGCAAACAGAAAAACATATTGATGTTTGACATGCAACGATCCTCATGGAGAAGAAACCTACATGGTGCATATGAATTATGTACACACGCTAGCAAAGAGTTCGGCTGGCAGAAAAGTTAATATGATCAGGGAAGTTGGTCACAATCTTATGATGCCTTCTTTGGAGCAAGTTTTGGTTCTTATGAGATTCGAGAAGAAGCCAGTAATGGTAGATCCAGCTAAGCTCGAACCTTTGAAGGTGCTTGCAGAGCCAAAGGTGTAGGATGAAAAACAATAATCTCCAACGAAAGTTCTTGATTTAAGGACTAAGGAGCAAGATTCTATCAAGTTAAGATATTTACTGTCTAAGCAAGCTCAAGAAAAGATGTAAACTAAGGCATCAATTTCGTAACCCGCAACAGCTGCTCAAGCACCAAATGATACAAAAGAGCAGGTCAAAGAGTGACTCAAGTACCCATCATTGACAAAGAGACAAAGAGTAGAAGCTACTCAAAAATATAAGGAAAATTATGAATGGGTTGCAAAAGAGAAGGTTTCAGTGATCTCAAGTTACACTATTATGGAAGAAATGAAGAAGATACCTATAAAAGTTATCTTGTATGATGCATTACAACTACTGAGGAAAATTGACTTGTTGCAAGAGTCCTTGAAGACTATTAAGGATCAGAAGAAGGATCATTCTAAAAAATTCCTAGCACAAGCACTACCAACTTCAGCGATAGGAAAGAATAGACTGCCCCCATTTTATTTTTCACTCAAAAAGGAAGGGTGGATTGTACACAACTGTATGATCGACTCTGGAGCTGCTACTACTATCATACTACAAATAGAATATTATTAGACAATTATTACATTATTTTATCATGAAAGAGAATATGAAACACTGAGAGTCTCTTGAGACAACCAATAGACATCCTTTGTATATATGTAAAATATTTGAAATTTGAAATGAAGCATTTTCTTTTTAGCTTGATCCAACATTTTGTATCAAAGTAGAAATGAGTTTTGATATTGGATTTTTGCGCAAGGATATGGCCAAAGTTCTCACCACATATTTCAAGAGCTAGCTACTAGTGAAGCCTGGAAACACCTCTAACTCAATGGAATAAATTCTCACAAGAGTATGTCATGGATAAAAAGGTGCAACCTAACTATCATCCAACTATCAGAGGTTGATATAGAGAGCATACCGTGATAGAGATGACTTATGATTTAAAAAAGCTAGAGAGTTGAAAGAGTCCAATAATACATTGCCAAGAGATCCATGATCATGGGCCTTCCTTTGCCCATAAAAAGATATGGAAGAAGATGTTATGTGCCAAGATGCTTGAGAGGGAGGAATCTAGATCCATCATTGTTCTACCTTAGGAGCTATTTTGGATTAGAAATAGGGCCAGATAACGTCCTATCCTTACTTTGGAGGTCCATTCTAGATAACATCCTATCCTTGCTTTAGAGGTCCATGCCAGATATCGATCATAATTTAGAATGACCGAATGTTGGCTCTACAATTGTAACCTGGCTAAATTATTAGTAATATAAATAAAATTCAGTTCTCTGGCTAATTTTTTGGTCAAGTCGAGGATCTTGTACTTGTAGGAAGTGGTTCAATGAATGACATCCACATACAATCCCACCACAACCTCTAAGTTCCTTAAATGCTTTTTGCTTGAATAATTTGATTCATGTTGGTATCTAGAGACAAACAATACTATTGGATTCATTATTCCCTTGGATTCCAAGAAGTGATTTTTTTTTTTTTGTACATACAAAGGTATCACAGAGACATTCACATTCAACGTCAAAGCTCCTCACACCAGTTGGATACTATAAAACATGTTGGTCATGGCCATAACACTGTAGGCTTGTAATTGTTCATAATCTCCCCAAAAATGAGAATAAATTCTTTTATTGGCCATTAAAAAAAAACGAGGGGTTGTCTCTTACAAAAACAACCAGAGTTTGCAAGAATTATTTGCAAATTTACAAAACCATGTTGTCTTGATGGTTATCTTGAAGATATTCAAATAATTTTGATAAGGTCAGTTGTTTAAAAAATTTAATAGTTTAAAATATTACTAATGAAATACACAATTATGGATAATGGCATTGGCATCTTAGCAAAGTTGAAGACTTTCAAGCTGGAGATCTTAAGTTCAATTCCTTACTTCTAGTTTTTAGTTTAAAATTACATTAATTTTTTATAAAGGGGTTATAAGTACACTTTCCATTTACAATGCAATAAGAATTAAGTAGAAAATTTAGCAAGTTAAAACAAAGTATAAACTTTTAAAGTAGAGGTCAAGAAGTCAAAACCCACTACGACCAAAAATTTCTTTTTATGACCCTAGGAAGGACAATTTATTTTTTATCATTGCAAATTTCTATAGTTCCTTTGTGGGAAAATTTTCAACTATAGTGAATATTTTACAAAATTAAGGGGAGTAGTAATTGTTTTATAAAAGATGTACTTTTTTGGTGACTAACACCTTCTCATACTTGATTTAAACTTTTCATACTTTGTATACCATTTAAAGAACATGTTTAAGAACACAAGCAACATTCAATATCAACGATACCTTTAGCTGGTATATATAGGTGAAGTTGTCATGTTAAGCTATTATATCTATAGCCTAACAAAATTGTCATAATGATGTCTATGCATTGACCCTTTAAATCAATGAGGAGATATAAGGACATCATTTTTATCATATTTTCACTCCATTTCCTACCTTAATCATTATTATCACTAGCTATAAACCTTGAGCCTAAGAAATTTTGAGTATATAAGGAATATATATTAGTGTACAAGGATTTCTATTTCATACACCTTAAAATCTCTCTCATGTTCGACCACATATAGCAAGAGGACTAACTTCTTCCACATACTGATCGGTATATAGAAAGGTTTGGTATATTAGAGTAGTGGTATATTGAAAGGGGGACCATTTGGGAGTCATAAGGAACCCTCACCATACAAACATTAAAATATATTCTTATAAATTGTTAACTATTCAAAGGTTCAAACTATGGACCTTAGGAGACTAAGATGAGAACTATCTTGGTAGTTGAGGAACTTTGGGACACTGTCACTGACAAAGTCACTTGACCTAAAGAGTATGAATAATACCAACATAAATTTGATGGTGTAGATGCTAGAACACTGATGATCATCACCCTTGCCACAATAGTTGTTTAGCCACACATGTGTGAAGCACAAATATTAAAGAAGTCATGTTGCACACTTTCTACCATACACAAAGGGAAGAATGAACTGATAATAATTCACCTTCGGTCTCAACTCCACACATAGAGAATTTAGGACAGAGAAAGTATTGAGGTATTTATTCATAAATTTGCAAAACTAAAAGCCTAACTAAGTGCACTGGATGAAATAGTGGAAGATAACCTCTTAGTACTCATTATACTTTGAGCTCTTCTAGATTCATTTTGAGTGTTGATCACTTCCTTGCAAATATCAAATAGGAAGGTGTCCTTTGATGAGTTGGTAATATGCTTCAATAGGAATAAGCAACCAATTGGTTGAGAGATCAGTTAATGAAAATACACTCATTTCCACAAAGTCTAATAGATATAAGCCATAAAAGGGTCCCTTCCCTATCATCATCATTGTCATAGAAATAATCTAAAAAATAAAATAAGTACTACCATGAATGTGAAAGAGGACACAATACAAACTATTGTTGGTATAATTCTAGGACTCAAGGAGATTAAGTCTGTAAACCTCCTTAGAAAAATATAGTCTAAACCACATCCCAAGCAAAAGCAACAACAAGGGTATGTTGCATATGAAGATTCAAAATATGAATCCAAACTAGCATAGAAGGTACTAATATTCAAGGCAATGACAATATTGAAGGATGTCATTTGGTACGTTGATTTAAATTCTACCAAGCACATGACTAGGGATAAAGAATGGTTTGACTCCTTCCAAGTGAAATATGGAAAACTAGTCACTATTGTTAATGATAAAACCTATCATGTAAAAGAAGTGGGATATGTTCCTCTCAATATTCCTAGAGGTAAATGCTCCATTGAAAGGTACTTTATGTACTAGGCCAAATAGTTTGTTGTTTGTAACATAAAATCTAGATCACAAGATGGTGGTTGGATTCCAAGTTGATGGTAAAAATAAGTGTTTCATTATAAAACATAGCAAGTTTGTGCCCATAGGTTCCTACAAGAATATTTTTTTGCACGCAATGTTATATCATCTCCTAATTTCACACTATCTATAACCGCAATAGATGCTACATCCCTTTGGCATAGGATATATGGTTGTCTAAGTTTAGGATACTTACTCTAGATGAGTAAGCATCACATGGTGTTAGGCCTATATAACCTTTCACCCACCCTTCCAATATGCTTAGGTTGTTTAGCAGGGAAGCAACATCAAGTACCTTTTGAGTTGAGCACTCACAAAGTCAAAGGATTGTTGGATGTGATACACACTCATATATGAGGACCTATGCCAATCAGTTCTGATGAACATAGGTAATTTTAGTTGTTTGAATATGACTACTCATGAAATATGTGGGTGTATTTCTTGTAGTTGAAATCAGAAGCACTCAAGAATTTCCAACACTTCAATAAGTAGGTAGAAAATAAAACAAGGCATTCTATTTGAGTTCTCCACTCAGATTGAGGGGGAAATATACATCCGATAATTTTTTAAGGTTTCATGCACAAAATAGAATCAAGCGATAACTCACTACCACATACACTCCATAATAAAATTAGGTTTCTTATAGAAGAAACCATTCCATCATGGAAATGGTTCACTACATGCTCATAGGAGCCAATTTGGAGTAGTAGTATTGGGCTAAAGTTATCTCCACTACGATGTATCTTCAAAAAGAGTGCATATAAAGGCACTACAAGGAGTTACACCTAAATAAACCTATTCTAAGAGGAAGCATTCAATTGTGTATCTTAGAGTCTTTAGAAGTAAGGCATACATGCATGTGCGATAGAAAAAGAGGACTAAGTTGAATGCAAAGACCCTACATATTTCTTAGCTATGATGATGCGTCAAAACATTATCGACTAATATATCTAGTCACCAAGAAATTATATATAAGTAGATATGTGATGTTTGATGAAGAATTCAAAACTAAAACAAACATTGAGGACTCTAAGGAGTTTGAAGATGCCACATCTCTAGGTGAGCATGGAGTTAGATAAGGAAGTTCATGAAGAAGTTATAGAAATTATTGATAAATTTGTAGTAGTTTCTCCATCACAATAATTAAAGACTCTAAAATGGGTCACTAGAATCATCAAATATACTAACTTTGATGCACCACTTGATCTCACTTCCACACGACCTTGTACTTGCAGTAAATTTAGGCTTGATGACTTTAGTGATAGAAAATTTAGAATTAGCATTAGTGATCGATAATAAGTGAGCTAATTGTATTCTCGCATTGTTGGATGCCACCTGCACCTTATAGCTACTTTGTTGGTTCTCAAGGTGGAATACCTACTTATAATGGTGATTTTGGCATTTCCATAACCTAGTCTTGTTGGCAGTTTTACACTTTGCCACATTGGGATTTTGGTTTTATTTTAATGGAGCATTTTGATTGTAATGTGGTGACATTAATCCTAAAATATTATTTTGGGTTGATTTTATATGTTACATTTATTTTATCTTTCTATTTTTATTTGTATATGTACCCTTTTAGCTTGGAAGTGATGAATGTTTAAAGGGAAAAACAAATTGAGAATTGCATTAGAAATTCAATTTTGCAACATTTGAAAGCACACTGCAAATTGAAGACGCATTCGGCCCTGCACACTTTGCCAAAAGGAAAATAAGGAAACATTAAAATAAAAATGGTAAATGATTGAAAGGCTTGAAAGTGCCCAAAGAATGAAACGTGAAAATGCGTTCGCCCCAAATATGGAGTGAAAGCTATATTTGCCCAAGGTTGGGAAGAACGTCTTTTACGCGCTCGCCCATCTTTAAAAAAATATTTTGATGACAGGATGCGTTCGCCCCACCTTGAAGAAAACATAATATAAAGTGCGATGGAAGAAAGGAAGTCAAAGGTACACGCGTGACTAAATGATCAACATCGTCCAGGTTGAGGGGTGAATGTCTTGTTTTCCTTTCCCATGGGCGAACATCCTCCCAAAAGTAGAATCATGGGAACACACTAGTGAATGAAGGTTGGACGAATGCGTTGATATGGTTGAGGTGCGTTGAATATTCAGGGTCACGTTCACCCCAAAGGAAGGGTGGTTGTCTTTGGCACCCCTTTTGGAGGTGAATGCAATTGCAAAAGCAAGTGGTGTGTCTCTTGAGAATTTTTAGTAAAAGTAAAGGAAATTGTTGTTGCCTTGATCGAAGAAGAAAGGTAGCTAATGAAAGGCATATTCGCCACTAGAATCTAGGTTTTTAAATGCATCAAGAGTAGATCATGGATAACATTAAATAATGGAGACAAGGAGTAATTCAAATTATGAATCCCAAGTGAAGAAGAAAGTTGTGTTAAAAATACATGAGGATTTTCATGATTTCCAAAGTGGGAACGCATTTTCAAGAGATTAAATGTCTCTTAATTTTCTGTGCACCGATGCCCAAAGATGCTGATTTCCTAGAAATATTTCCTTGAAATATGGATCGTTGTTCCAAGGGAATGGATTTTCAATATTTTTGAGGAGGAATTTCCTCACTATGATTCCTGATCTGTGACCATTTTATCTCCATGTGCATTTAATAAAAGAGGCAAAATCCTCTATAAATACTACTTAATTCTCATTGTAAAGAGGGGATTAGACACTTTGCAAGAAAACTCTCTAAGTTCTCTACATCAATAGAAGATACAAGGCTTTTGAATTTGCAAGTGATCTTGTGTACAATTTTCTTATGCATTCGTGCAATTCTATTTTACATTCATGTGCCTTATTTGCTATTAGATTTGAATTTTGCATTTTAATTTAAATGTTTTTAATGAGGGAGTAAGTGCTAGAGTGTTATTTTGAACGTTGTTCCTACAATTTTAGAAGTAAATTCTATTGCTTTTCTTTTTTATATGCTATTTTATGCTTGGGTGAATTTCTTGTTATTAGTCTACCTTGAATCCTACACCTTCGACCTATGGCCATATTTCCCATTTATTTTCATAATTTCTCATTTCTTTCCAGGAACTCTAATGTTCAACTAGTGTAGGATTTAGTTTGGGAGCCAACCCTATCTGGAGATTGACACGGAGGACATTTATTTCCTTTGATCATTCAATGTTGGCTATATCTAGGGTGCACAAACATAGTTTTGTATGATTAGGCAGATATTTGACCAACAATTTTTGGCACACCCAATGGGACCCCAAAAGTTCCACTTCTAATAGTATTAAGGTTTAATGTTTACCTTCATGTTGTATAGTTAGAACATCTGGTGATTTGATTATATCCAAAAACCTCCACACGTGAGAAAAATGAAAGTTGTGTCTCGTGAATACAATATCAAAGGCCAAAAATCCCAAAAATCTCATCAAGTTCTACAAGCTTGATATTAAAAGGTTAGGGGAGCATCCTCAATTAGCCATTTTATGTCGTATATCATCATTACATTACACATCCCATATATCATACGCCACATCCTCATGACTAGCTGATGTATTTTCTTCTCTTGCAAGTCTAGTTAGTTCTACCACTAGCGTTACTCAAGCTCTGCCCCACACACTAGTCCACATGGACCAAAACCCACCACCATAGCAACCACAACCACCAAGGTAGTTCCCAACATGGAATAGCTTAGGGGCTTTGAATTTACAAGTGCAGAATCCAATCCCTCAAGCATCTTTGAAGGCTTTGCCGACCTATGATGGTACTGGTAAATGACCTATGAATATATCCAGGATGTAGCTTCTTTGGCTATAATCCATGCGATAACAAATGAAGACGTAATGGTAAAGTTTTTGGTATTTTCATTGAGAGGAAAATTGTTGTATTGGTATCGATTGTTGCAACCAAGTACCATTACCTCATGGGATCAGTTGGCGGAGTTGTTGATAAAAAATTTCCATGAAAAAGTTGACCCATACTCCTTGATGCATCAGTTTACAATGATCCAAAGACATCCGCAAGAAGAAATAGTTGATTTCAATGTTAGGTTTTCTCGAAGTTGGCAAAGAGTTCCTGATGGCTTGTGGCCCACACACAAACAAGTTGCATTCTATTACCTCAGGGTATTCAACACTAACATTGGCATGGCTGTTCGGTAAACCAATGTGAACACCTTCCTTGATATGTATACACAAGCTCAAAAAGATGAATCTGACTTGATTTCCATAGGTAAGCTTCCTCTAAAAATGATGATGCCTATTTTGCCTGACCTACCACAACATTTATATTTAAGTGCATTTTCGTAACCCATGCCTTCCATGTACCTAGTTGCCTCATGGAGCTTAGGCCCACCTCAAATTGCTTCGATCCCTATACAACAACACCTAGCTCTAATATTTCCATAGTTATCCACTCAATTAGTACCACAATTGCCATCATCCACTCCTTTTCCAGCATTATCGGTACCATCGATCCCATTTTCATTGCCCACACTGCTAGTACCTCTACCTTTTCCAGTGCCCCCCACACCTTCTAATCCTGATCCTTTCATGACATTGTTGTGGGAGGTGAAGTCTAATAATTTAGACTTAAGGACGATATAAAACGAGCTTACGATGGTAAGGAAGAAGCAAGCCGAGGCTAAATTTTGATCAAGGAGATTTCAAACTCCACCGATTACTCGAGAGCAAGAATCTTCTAGTAGAAGCCCTGAGAAGAGCACAACTGTGTTAGAAAATGAAGAACCTAGTGTAGCAAAAAATGCGTACTGGTGTTCAACATGCAACGATCCTCATGAAGAAGAAACCTGCATGGCGCATATGATCTATGTGTAAACACTTGTATAAAGTTTAGCTAGTGGACAAGTCAACATGATCAGGGAGGTTGATCACAATTTTATGATGCCATCCTTGGAGCAAGTTTTGGTTCTTATGAGGTTCTATAAGAAACTAGTAACTATAGATCCAGTTGAGCTTGAACCCTTGAAGGTACCCGTGAAACCAAATATGCAAAAATAAAAGGGGTAACTTCCAGGAAAAGCACCTGGTGCAATGACTAAGCAATAGGATTCTATCATATTAAATATTTATTGCCTAAGCAAGATCAAGAAAAGATACAAATGAAGGCATCCACATCACAGCCCACAACATCTGCTCAAATGTAGAATGAGGTAAAGGAGCAGGCCAAAGAGCACATCAAGTACCCATCCTTGACGAAAAGACAAAGGGTAGAAGCTACTCAATAGTACTGGGATAAGTATGAGTGGGTTACAAAAGAAAAGGCTCTGACCATCTTAAATTATAACATTGTGGAAGCAATGAAGAAGATACCCGTGAAAGTGAGCCTATATGATGCACTATAGTTGCTTGGAAAGGTTGACCTGTTGCAAGAATCTCTTAAGACTGCTAAAGACCAAAAGAAAAGTCCTAAAATAATGTTGGCACAAGCACTATCGACTTTGGCCACTAGAAATAATAGGTTACCCCCATTCTATTTGTCACTCAGAATGAAGGGGTGGATTGTGCACAATTGTATGATTGATTTCGGTGCTACAACTACTATCATGCCAAAGGTAGTATGCAAAGTAATGGGGATGGAATACACAAGAAGTAGCCCCGAAGTGTTGCAGTTGGACGAAACTCTGGTTAAAACTATGGGAGTAATCAAAGATATTCCCATCGTTCTACATAGCATTCCACAAATCACTGTCATCCAAGAAGTAGTGGTGGTTGACCTAGAGTCATACTTTAGCATGTGCCTCTCAAGGGAGTTCACATCGAATATGGGAGTATACCTTTCCATAGACTACTTGCATTTGGAAATATCATTCAAAGGAAAGAGGATTCACATTTATAATGAAAAGCCATCAAATTTTCACATTGAGAAGTTGGAGGAAGAAGAAAATCCCCTCGGCATAGTTAGCATGATGAATGAAGAATTATGCGAGGTTGACTTGATGGAAGAAGTGCTTGGTGAACTTCACCTTGAAGATGAATTCTCACTCATGGATTTTAATGCAATGATTGGAACATATATTGGTTGTTATACAATAACCAAGCTCAAGCAGATTGAAGAAAAAGTCCCTGATTCCCTGGATCCTGTCACAAATCAGTTATGGAAGATTTATTTTGATGGTGCTAGATGTAAGAATGGTGGAGCTGGTATTATTTTGATCTCTCCCACAAGGTTACAAAAGACTTATTCTTATAGAATGACTTGGAGTTGCACAAATAATGCAGCCGAATATGAAGCATTGTACCTCGGATTGAAGAAGGCCAAAAAGTTGGGCATCAAACAGTTGCAAATTTTTGGTGACTCCGAACTCATTGTCAATCAAACCACAAATAAATGTGTTTCTAAGAAAAATTACTTGAAATATTATCGCAATAAAGTGTGGGATTTGTTTGAGTCCTTCACAGCCTTGAATATTTAGACGTTTCCCTATGAGTAAAACAAACACGTAGATATTCTAGCCTCTCTTGGCGTGAATTATTCTCCCATGGATAAAATAGTCAGAAAGCCCAAGATTGCCAGGGTGATCTATAGACCCTCAGTCCCTGACAAAAATATCTATTGGCAAGTGTTCGACAGTGACAAGCAAATAGTCAATTTTCTCATCAAGGAAGTTGCAAACATAGATGATAGAAAGATTGTCGAAGAAGAGATGGAGGGGATGATACAATTAAAGAAAAATCACATTCCTAAGGGACTTATTTCACTGGAAAGTTTATTTGTTCAAAATGATAGGGTCGAAAAGTATAGGATCAAGGTCTATGCAAAGGAATATAAGGAATTATAGCTAGAGTCTGAGAAGATCATCTAAATCAGATTTGATTGCATACCAAAAGAGTTGGAAGACATTAAGAACTTGTGCTATGAGTACCTCGACATCGTTGCATGGAGATATCAAGATTTTAAGGGATATGAAAAGAACGTGATCCAAAACACCATTGAGCTGCAGGAGGGAGTAAAACCTTTTTGGCAAAAACAGCGGCCTGTCAATCCCAAGATAGAAGTACTCATGAAGGCATAATTGTTAAAGATGCTAGAGGCAAAGATAATTTACCCAATTAAGCACTCGACATGGGTGGCTAATCTGGTGCCAGTACGAAAAAATAACGGAGACATTCGATTATGTGTAGATTTTTGGAACTTGAACTAGGCATCACTAAAAGATCATTACCCTCTATCGCAGATTGATCATATCCTTCATGTGGTTGCCAGCACACAAATATTTTCATTATTGGGTGGATTCTCTAGCTATAATCAGATATGGGTGAAGGATAAAGACCATCATAAAATGACATTCACTACAAAGTGGGGCACGTTCTGTTGGACATTTTGAGTCCCTAAGCCGAAATGTTGTCATTGATGTCAATAGAGCAATAAATGTTAAAAGGATCTATGAAGCATTTTTGTGAAAACCAAGGCAGGGAAAATAAAATATTTTATTGAAAACCATGGACAATAGATTTGATCTGGGTTTTCTTAAAACTCACATTAGGATTTCGTTTCATAGAAAAAGGTACCCCGGTGATGGAGTTATTTGAGTTTTAATGTTTGGTTTAAATTATAATTATTTAAAATTTAAATTCAAATTTAAATGGAAAGTTTCTCGTCGACGTCATCATGCAAATACAATTTTAATATTTTTGCCGATGTCTTCAAAGTGTTATTAAACACTATATAAATGGGTGGCAATTAAACCAAATAATTATCCTTGCTCTCATGTGTTAATTGCCTTGGAATTCAAAAGAGCTCGTGCGAATTGTTGAAAAGGAAGCAAAGAAGAAAGCGCAGTGATTTAGAAATCTCAAACGTGGTATGAGGTGTGGCGCATTGGCATATCAATTTTGCTAAGACTGTGGGCAGCACAAATATCAGGGATCGAATCCCCTTGACGGTAGCATGTGGGAAGTGCTTTGGCGCTTTGTCCTTTGCGATAGGCGGAGGAATATTAAAGGCCCTTTTGGCCTTTGCTTTTCCAACGAGCGCTTTGGCTCGGTTGGAATCTTAGCCGCGACTAAGACGCTCGCGGTGTGTGGCAGACAGAGGTTCAAATCCCTTGAGAGGTATTTATGTTTTTGGCTTTAATAATTTTTATTAGCGCTAAAGTTTGGAGTTATAAGGTATTTAATGGGAATTAAATTTTATCATTAGGGCTGTGATTATTATTGCAAAAGCATATTTGATTTATGTTTTATTTTGATGGAAATGGAGAATTGATTTTAGGAGAAATAAGGAGTTGTTGTTAAAGTGATTTTGAGAGATTTATTGTGGGTTATTATTAATAAGGCTTTTTATTAAAATAGAATTTGGTGGATGTGTTTATGAAGCTATAGTGAAAAGAGTGTAAATTAACTTATGCTTTTATTGTGATTATTTAAAGACCACTAACCCTTATTAATATTTAAGAGGAAAGTTGTGATTAAGTGTGGTAGATTTTGTGGACACCTTATTGGCATAAAAAAGGTATGGGCACATTCTCCTATTGATTGTTTTTCGTGTTTGATTTCTGAAATATCATTGGAGTGAAAAGGATTAATTGAAGTTTCCTTTGTGAAGATGGTTGGTTGAATGCTTCAAGGTTTTCTGATTTGTGAGTTGTATTTAAACCTTGTTTTATTAGCATTGTTTTTGAAGCCCATTGATGATGAAATGAACTTGAAAATGATCTAGAAAAGAACATGAGTATCATTGTTATGTGAGACTTGAGATAAAGCATTGTTGAAAACATTTTGAGTTGGTTGATACATGCTTGAACTAGGGTTTGTGAGAAAGGGTTGTTCCTTGATGTGATTGGTTGAGTTGAGTTGGTTAAGCCTAGTCAAGTGGATGTGTGAAATGGTTGTTCAAGTTCCATAAAACAAACTATTCTATATTCTAATTTGAGTTGAGATTGAGATTTAAGAATAGGACATATTGAGTCTCTAACAATTCTCTTTATGCTTCTATTGAGTTGAG
The DNA here is from genome assembly GCA_028583015.1 of Wollemia nobilis. Taxonomy (NCBI): domain Eukaryota; kingdom Viridiplantae; phylum Streptophyta; class Pinopsida; order Araucariales; family Araucariaceae; genus Wollemia; species Wollemia nobilis. The sequence continues at coordinate 10,628,586 of JAQPPZ010000989.1, read as the reverse complement.
ATTGGGATTTGAGTATAGAACATATAGAGTCTCTAACAATTCTCTTTATGCTTCTTTGAGATTGAATTGAGATATTGATTGTAATTTGAGATTAGAACATATTGAGTCTCTAAAAATTCTCTTTATGATTCTATGATATTGAACAAGTTCTGTGTAAGCTTTTTAAGCAGATTTGAGACAAGTCTTTGAGAAGGTTTGTGGACGGTTTTGATTTAAGCTTTTGTGAAAGCTTGCTTGAGCAGATTTGAGCAAGTCCAAGAGAGGACTTATTGAGCAAATTTGAGCAAGTCCAAGAGAGGACTTATTGAGCAAATTTGAGCAAGTCCAAGAGAGGACTTATTGAGCAGATTTGAGCAAGTCCAAGAGAGAAATTATTGAGCATATTTGAGCAAGTCCAAGAGAGGACTTATTGAGCAGATTTAGATAGGTTTTGTGTGAACCTATTGAGCATATTTAGACATGTTTTGTGTGAACCTATTGAGAAGATTTAGACAGGTTTTGTGTGAACCTATTGAGCAGATTTGAGCAGGTTCTGAGAGAACCTATTGAGTATAATTGTACTAGACCGACTGTACTATGTTTAGTACAAGAGATTGAGTAGAACTATGATAGACTGACTAAATTGTTTTTGGTACAATATTGAGACAAAGCTATGGAGGTGACAGAGTATAGAGGATAGATTCTCAGAGGATAGAGATCCAGCAGCCAGGATAATTGAAGACAGATCTAAGTGAGAATTCTTCAAGTGGAGAGAGATCCACTAGTTAGAGTAGCATAGATATAGAGTCTTCTAGAAGATCACTAGCCAGAGTAGAAGGGGAAAGAGTTCTCCTGTGGAAGAGATCCATGAACTTGAGATTAGGGGATCAAAATCTCCTTCGGACAGAGGTCCATAAACATTGTAATTTGAGAAGGATTCCTAAGAGATCATTTGAGAAATATTTAGAAGAAATATTTTCTCTATGGAGGTAGCCCACATTGGGTGAACCACGTTAAATTTGTGTCTCTATTGTGTGTGGTGTTTTGTGCATTGCTTTGATTACTGCTATTGATACTCGCTATCTATACACTGCATAATATTGATTTGAGAAGAAAAGTAAAAAGTGGTCTTATACTGTTCATCCCCCCTCTCAGTATAAGCTTGTGTTCTTCAATTGGTATCAGAGCGGGTTCCTTTAGAAGAGTTTGACATCTTGAAGGAAAAGCGATCTAAGAACACAATGGATCAAAAGGATCAAAAGAATGAGGCCTTTAATAATATAGTACCAGTATTTTATGGAAGTGACTTCCTATATTGGTGTGTGCTGATGGGTATTCACATGATGGCACTTGGCAATGAAGTTTGGGATGCAGTGGAATTTGTATACAATTCAGAAGTTAATCCTCCTACAGATAAGGAAGGTAGGTTTCTCATGCATGCAAATTCAAGAGCTATGAATGCAATTATAAGAGGATTACATAGATCAAAATCTATGAAGGTAATGGAATGCAAAACAATAAAAGATATGTGGGAACTCTTGCAAACCATATATGAAGGAGATAAAAGTTTCAGGAAAGCAAAGATCAGAAATCTCAAAGGATAATTTGATAATCTAAGAATGAGGGATGATGAAAGTATTCATGACTATCTCAACAAGGTTGATGAACTTATACCTGAGATGAAAGGTCTTGGAATGAAGGTTGATGAATCTGATGCTTGCAAAAAGATCTTGAGGACTCTTACAAAAAGGTATAGTGAAAAAATTTCTGCCATAGAAACGTCAATTGATAGTGATAATCTAACAAGAAATGCTTTGCTTGGTATGCTTAAAAATTTTGAGATAGGAACAAAATATCCTATTCCTCCAAAATAAATTGCATTCAAAGTGGACTGTAAGAAAAAGGGTAAGAAGACAGAATCAAGCAATGAATCTTCTAGTGATGAAGAAGCTAACTATGGTAGAAGATATAAATGGTTCAAAAGACCAAATGATATGAGATCTATCAAATGCTTTAATTGTGGTAAGTTTGGACATTTTGCAATAGAATGCAAAGAGCCAAAGATCAACAATGATGAAGAAAAATAGGATCACAGGTACATGGAATCTGAAAATTACAGGTACCAAAATAAAAATAGGGATGGACAAAACAAACAAGGGAAGAAGTTTTTCCAAAGGCAAAAGAGAAGCTACTATGCGGATAATCCAAGTAAGTACCAAATTGATAATGATGCTAGCTTTTCAGACAATGATAGAGATGAAGTCTTGTTCATGGTTAAGGAAAATATCAAGTTAATAAAAAGACTAGTTATTCTCAAGTATTTTAGATGTGGTAAATTTGGACACCTTGAATATGATTGCACAAGAGATGGTTATAGTTTTAGTGATGATGATTTTGAAGATGCACTTGATAGATCAAATGAGAATCTTCTAATGGATTTAGAAGATAAATAATTGAGTGATCCTATAGAAAGCAAGTCAAAAGAAAGAAATGATATGGACAAAGGCAAACAAATAGAGGACTACTCAATAGAGAATGGTTATGATCTCAAAGGTGAACTTATATATTGTTGAGGATACTTAGGAACTGCATTTTAGCCTAAGTCCTCCATTCTTATTTATTTTTATATTTTGCACTTTGTACACGTGAAGGTATAGTATACCTCACGATTTATTGTTTTCCATAGATAGGAGGCAGTTTGATTGTTTTGGCAGTTTGTACAGTGTGCATTTAATTGTGATCGAGCGTTGTCCAGGTTGGGCACTTTGTTATAATGCTCTCACCTGATTCTGTTGATGTATTATTATATATTGGTACTACATAATAAATAATTCAGCTTTGTTTGGGTTCTCTTGCTGGTCCTGTCCATATCAGTGGTATTCAGAGACAGAAAAAGATCTTGTTGGCAAGTTTGGCATTGGTTCCATTACCAGCCACTTCACCTCTTAGCGAAGCTCGCAAGGTGACAGTGGAAAAACAAGTTTCCCTGCATCTATTTCCTGATAGAAGGTCAGAGGGTTAACCCAGATGGGTAACCTCCTTTGCCTCACTTACAGGCAAAATTTTATTTTTATTTTTCTGGAGTTGAGATCTGGGCTCATAGCATTGTAGTGCGAGCTCGATAGTCCGGCGTGAAGAAATATTTTGCGTAGGAGAAAACTTTGGTTTTCAAAGTTTAATATTTTGAGGCATCCCTTTTTTTTTTAGGGTTCTGACGCCAACGTCTCACTCCCCGACAACGATGCCTTCAAATTTTGCACATAATTTTTTGGCAACGCCCCGCTATTTTTTTTGGTGCAACGAGAGCAAACGGTGGGGGTGAAAACATAGTTTAATTGCGCATCGAATTTCACCAGTTCATTACGCCATCGGTCATAGTATATGCCCTACACATCAAACATGGAGGACCTTGGCATCAAGGTCGTCACAGGCCCAGCGACATTTCCAGCGAGGTGGCGCACAATACCTTCGATGAACACGGGTTCGAATTAATAAGACTTCCGGCATTCCTATCCCTGACGTTCCTTTCCCGACATTCAAATCCAATGAAATTGCTTTTCATCTGGTAGCTGGTTTCCCTAAGATTGATGTCACGCAATATTTTTCTCGACGTTCAAAATCCCAGCGTCCGACGAAGTCCCAGCAAATAAATTCACAGCGCTTAGGTTTGCAAGGGTCGTTATAAAATTCTGGCATTCTTTTCGGCAACAAATGGTGGAATAATATTTTATTTCATAAGGTTGTGAACCTTAATATTTTTGATCGATGCCCACTGATCCATCAATTGGGAGTGTTGACACCGTGACATCCGATTTGACACCCTACAACACTGTTGACGCCCTACGACACAATTTGATGCCTTATGGCGCTGTTTAATGCCCTACGATGTTGTTTGATGCCCTACAGTGCAGTTGACGCCCCACAACATAGTTTGACGCCTGCGATGGTTTGTTTGATGCTGTATTGTCGGCTTGGTGCAACTTGGAAGCAAGGTGACAAAATTTTGTCACATTTTTTTAATTTTTGCATATTTCATTTGCAAAATTAATGGTCAAAATCTTGCATTAGGGGAACAAAATTTTGAGATTTTTTTTTTTAAAAGTGCAATTTTGTAAGCAACTTTGAGGAAGTTAAATTTTTGCACTTACCCCTAAAATTGCAACATTGGAAAAGAAACAAGTTGTGTTTGAATTATTTTTGTAACCCCTCATATACTGGCATACACTAGAGCCCACATGGCCAATGATATTGCAACACAAGTGGCAAACATCGCCACTGTAGTAGGAGATTTGATGGACAGGGTGAAAGAAATTACTGTCAAAAATGATGTCAAAATCTACAACAACAAATACTCCAACAAAGCAAAGTGTGATGTAAAACCTTATGATGGATCCAGGAATCCTGACGTATTGTCCACTTGGATCCTAGATATGGAAACTTGGTTTGAGTATGCCGAGGTTCCTGAAGATGAAAGAGTACCTTTTTCCATGATAAAACTCACAGGGTTAGCAAAGATGCTCGTTTCAGATGAGAAAGCTAACGTAAAAAATTGGAAAGAGTTAGTCACACTTTTGAAGGATACCTTTTTTCCACCTAACTACCAGGCCGATCTAAGGATCAAATGGTATAGGTTAAAGCAAGGTTTCAATATGCCAGTTTCTGATTACATTTTTCAGTTCAATAAGCTTAGAGTTCTTTCTAGTATCACTTCTTCTAACGAAGAGCTTATTGAAAAATTTGTAAGTGGGTTGCATGATCCTATAATGAGGGAGTTGAAATTCATTCCATTTGTCACATTGTCATCGACATTCAAACATGCTAGCTTGGCGGAGGAGAAAGTTGGTGGTTCCTACAAAGCACGACAGGCACAAGAGAGCTCATCCAAGGGTTCAAATCAGCATCAACAAAAGGTGAAGAACTCCTCTTTCCCTAATTCTTCTACTCCTCCCCATTCATCTAAATCCTATTCTTCCTCTTCTGGCTCTAAAAATTCTTCTTCTTCATTGTTTTGTAATTATTGTAAAAAGAATGGTCATACCAAAGCAAATTGTTTTGTACTTGGGAGAATGAAGAAGAAATCCCTTGTTGTAAAGTCAGATGAGGGCACACAAGATGGCCCCATTATGGCTACAGGGAGAGAGGAAGAATATCCTGCCTTGAAGGGTAAACTCAATAAGGTTACCCTTATGACAAATGTTTCTGCTCATGGGGGTCGTGACCATTTGTTTGTCACTAAGGCCCACCTTACACACAATGTTTCTGTTGATTGTATCATAGACAACGGCTCACAGAAAAATTTGATTGCGAGATCCATTGTAAAGAAGTTGAAGCTCCCCACCAAACCACATCCCCAACCCTATGCACTTGGGTGGAAGGATGTTGACTCTACTTCAAACATCACACACACTTGCACCGTGTCCTTTGCCTTTGGTGACAAATTTGTGGATAAGGTTAAGTGTGATGTCACAGACATGGATTGTTGTGGAATGTTGTTGGGTAAACCCTATCAATATGATAGGAATGCCATCTACCATGCTAAAAAGAACACCTACACATTGGAACTGGATAACAAACAATATTTGGTGGAATGCACTAAGGACACATCTAATCTAGTGCTAAGTTGTAGGCAAGCTCGCAAAGCAGTAAATCAAGCACAAGAGTTGGCACTCATATTCATAAGACCCACACAGAAAGAAGGACAAACAAAAACTTCTAAGTTCCACACAAAGAATGCTTCACTTCAAAATATTTTGCAATCACATCAAGTTGTGTTTAATGAACCCACCACTCTACCACCAGAGAGAGATATCAATCACAACATTGACATAATTCTAGGAGTTTCACTTCCAAATGCACCTATGTATAGACAATCAATAATACAAATGGATGAAATCAAACGTCAAATTGAGGACTTGTTGGCAAAAGGATTCATTCAGCCTAGCACTTCCCCTTGTGCTTCCCCCATTCTTTTGGTGCTTAAGAAAGATGGCTCATGGAGACTTTGTATTGATTTTCGTGCATTGAACAAAATCACAATAAAAAATAGATATCCTCTCCCTCGCATTGATGACTTGTTGGATCAACTTCAAGGGGCAAATTTTTTCTCTAAAATTGATCTTAAGAGTGGTTATCATCAAGTAAGGGTTCAAGCAGAAGACACTTGGAAAACAACATTTAAGACTAAATTTGGGCTCTTTGAGTGGTTGGTGATGCCCTTTGGTCTTACAAATGCACCCGCAACCTTCATGAGGTTGATGAATGAAGTGTTTAGGGATTGCCTAGACAACTTTGTGATCATATACTTGGATGATATCCTTGTATATTCTACTACTTGGAAGGAACACTTGCAACATCTAGATCAGGTTCTCCACACCCTTGAGAAGAACCAACTTTTTTCTAACCTTCCTAAGTGTTCATTTGCTCAAACTTCAATCTCCTATCTTGGCTTTATAATAAATCAGCAAGGAATCAATGTTGATCCCGCAAAGGTAGAAGTACTCCAAAATTGGCCAACTCCCTCCTCTGTCACTGATCTTAGGAGTTTTCTTGGACTTGCGAATTTCTATCGTAAGTTCATTCCTGGCTACTCTACCATTGCTCACCCCTTGCATCATCTCACGAAAGCCAAAGTTAGATTTCATTGGCTCAAGGAACATGATCAAGCCTTTGAGACCTTGAAACACAAACTATGCACTGCCCCTGTTCTTGTCCTCCCCAACCTTTCTCATCCATTTGAGATAGAGATAGATGCCTCACAGTTTGCGATGGGAGCAGTTTTGAAGCAAGATGGACACCCTGTGGCATATCATTTCGAGACCTTTTCAGCTGCCAAAAGAAACTACTCCACATATGACAAAGAGTTGTATGCTTTGGTCCAAGCCATCAAATATTGGAGACACTATCTTCTTGGGAAAGAAACAATTGTCCACATAGATCACATGCCACTCAAGTTTCTTCAGTCACAAACCAAGATTGAAGAGGCTAGACACATGAAGTGGGCCACTTACTTGCAACAGTTCCACTTGGTCATCAAGTACAAGAAAGGAACAACTAATACAGTGGCTGATTGTTTGAGTCGTCCACCCATGGCTCAAACCTTGACAACAATTGTGACTACCTCCCATATTGGATTTCAGACTTGGCCACCTCTTTATGCTCTTGATCCAGATTTCAGCAAGGTGCACCATCATCTTGTACACCCTTCATCTTCCAACCTCACTCCTTTTCAGGACTATCACTTGAAGGATGGACTTTTGTACAAGCTAGAAAAACTTTGTGTACCACAGGAGCATAGGGTTTCTCTCATCAAAGAAGCCCACTCAACTCTTTATGGAGGTCATTTTGGGAAACAGAAAACACTCCACCACTTGCAACGGTTCTTCTACTGGCCTCACATGCAGAGAGATGTCCTATGATTTTTGAGACAGTGTGTCGTATGTTGTCGCTCCAAATCAGAAAATAGGAAGTTGGGCTTGAGTGTTCCTTTGCCCATTCCTTCACGTCCTTGGGAGAGCATATCCATGGACTTGGTGAGTGGATTTCCCATGACAGTGAGGCAACATGACAGTGTTCTTGTGATTGTGGACCGATTCAGTAAGATGGCCAAATTCATTCCATGCAGGAAGACTAGTACAACACCTGATTTGGCACAGTTGTTCTTTGAGATAGTGTGGCGATCCTTTGGTCTTCCCACTAGCATTTTTTCTGATAGAGATCCACATTTTGTGGGTCACTTTTGGAGATCCTTGTGGAAAATTTTGGGAGTCTCCCTTAATTTTTCCATGGCTTTCCACCCTCAGTCAGATGGGCAGACTAAAGTTGTGAACCACACACTAATACAGAGTTTGAGGATCTACCACCACACCTCACCAGCTAAGTGGGATTTGAGCCTCACTCACATTGAGCATGCATATAATAGAGCGGTTCACAGCTCCACAACACATTCACCTTTTGAGGTTTGTCTCGGATTTCAGCCACTTGCACCTTATGAGTTACCTCTTGCCTTGCCCTCTCCCACCACTACACACATGGAGAAGGAGCAAGATAAGGCAACCTCTTTCATACAACATTTGCAGAGCCTCCAAGCTAAGGTGACACAGATCCTATAGAGGACTCAGCAGTAGTAGAGGAAAGTGATGGATCGACATCGCGTTCCTCATTCTTTTTAGGTTGGTGATAGAGTTTGGCTTCACTTGGACAAACGACATTTTTTAGAGAAGGCACATAGCAAGCTCAAGCCTCTCCGCTATGGGCCATACACCATCATTCAACAGATCTCTGAGAATGCATTTCATTTGGACCTTCCTTCACATCTTGGCATCCATGATGTTGTCAATGTGGATCTTTTGAAGCCATATCAGGACTCGACCTTGGAGACTGCACCTGTCATCAACCATCCAATAGATGTGGTACCTAACTTTCAGCTTCTACTTGATACAGATAGAGTTTTTGACATGAAGACTCTTCAGACTCGATAGGGTTCGACCACATCCTACCTTGTCGCCCATCGTGGTCAGCTTCCACACCAGGCACGCTGGATCTCTCACCATCAGATGGCTCGTGACCTTCCATACTTGTTGAGAGCATTGGGGTCCAATGCTTCTATGGTTGGGAGGAGTGTTGAGGATACTTAGGAACTACATTTTAGCCTAAGTCCTCCATTCTTATTTATTTTTATATTTTGCACTTTGTACACGTGAAGGTATAGTATACCTCACGATTTATTGTTTTCCACAGATAGGAGGCAGTTTGGTTATTTTGGTAGTTTGTACAGTGTGCATTTAATCGTGATCGAGCGTTGTCCATGTTGGGCACTTTGTTATAATGCTCTCACTTGATTCTATTGATGTATTATTATATATTGGTACTACATAATAAAGAATTCAGCTTTGTTTGGGTTCTCTTGCTGGTCCTGTCCATATCATGTATGCTCTTGACATAGTGAATAAGGTAATAAAGCAACACTCTAAGCTTGAAATTCGGTTTCAAGAATGTGATGAAGAAATATTATTGCTCATAGAGGACTTAGAGAAGTCAAAGGCCAAGGCAAGTAAGTTCAGAGAAAAATTAGAAGCAAAAATATTGGAATGTGAGAAGTTAGCACAAGAAGTGGCTACTCTAAAGAAAGATTTACAGGACTCCAAGATCAAGATGAAGAGTTTCACAAATAGCTCTAAGAACTTGGATAAGTTCATTCATGGGCAAAAAATAACATCATGTTCAACAGGTGTAGGTTTTGGAAAGAAACAGGAAAAGGTAAAGTCTACTTCAAGTCTTGAAGAAGAAGAAACAACATCAGAAGAAGATACTTCAGAAGAGGGATTCTCAGATGTAAGTGAAAGTGAAACTTCTAAGGATGAGTCAGATTGCAGTGAGTCCAACAGGGACAATGGGCAAAGAATATACAGATGGAACAATAATCAGAACAAGAGACCAATGAGGTCTAGGCAAGGAAGATTCAATGGGAGATGCTTCTCATGTCACAGGTTTGGGCACATGGCTTCACAATGCAGGATACATGAAATATAGGTATATGGATGATAACAACTTTTCTAACGATATTTTTATTCATGTAATGAGTTTGGTCATAAGGCAATAAATTGTAGGATTCATGATATAAGAGGATATGGATTCACCAAGAGAAATCCTAAGACTATTGCACATCCAAGGAATAATAACATTAAGTGTTATAAGTGCAATAATGATGGTCACATAGCAAGATGGTGTAGAGCAAATATTCCAGAAACAAGTATGAACAGGAACATGAATATGAACATGAATAGGAATAGGAATATGAACATGAACAGGAATAGGAATATGAATAGGAATAGGAACAGGAACATGAACATGAACATAAACAAGAAGATGAACAGGAACAGAGACTCAGAAAATAAAAGAGACTCAAAAAAGAATGAGAATAAGAACAGGTACAAGAACAGGAACATGGATGAAAACAAGAACGAGAACAAGAAAAGGTACAAGAACAAGAACAAGAACAAGAACATAGATGAGAACAAGAACAGGAATAGGAATAGGGATGATGACTCGAAAAGAAACAATGAGAGAATTCAGCAAAAAGAAAAAGAAAAAGACAAAGGCAGATAATAGTGCTTTCGAGGAGTAGAAATACTCCCACCCCAGAATTAACCACCTCATGTGGAGGTGGGGGAGGGGCTAAGCTAAGAGTCTTATTTATTAGCCCCGAGCCCCAAAGGTGACCCTTTGCCATTGATGTTAAATGGGGAGATATTTGTGTATTATGGGGAGAGTTTTTGGATATGAGGAGAGATTTGATATCTAATAGAGCATTGAGCTAGGGGGAGCAAAGCCCCAGGGGGAGCAGAAAAGAAGGTCAGAATTTAGTAAAAGGATTTGGGTTACCATAAATGACAAAGGGGGATATTGTTGGACATTTTGAGTCCCTAAGCTGAAATGTTGTCATTGATGTCAATAGAGCAATAAATGTCAAAAGGATCTATGAAGGGTTTTTGTGAAAACCAAGGTAGGGAAATAAAATATTTTATTTAAAACCATGGACAAAAAATTTGATTTGGGTTTTTCTTAAAACCCACATTGGGATTTCATTTCGTCGAAAAAGGTGCCCTGATGATGAAGTTATTTGAGTTTTAATGTTTGGTTTAAATTATAATTATTTAAAATTAAAATTAAAATTTAAATTTAAATTAAAATTTAAATGGAAAGTTTACCGTCGACATCATTATGCAAATACAATTTTAATATTTTTGTCGACGTCTTCAAAGTGTTATTAAATACTAAATAAAGGGGTGGAAATTAAACCAAATAATTATCCTTTCTTTCATGTGTTAATTGCCTTGGAATTTGAAAGAGCTCGTGCGAATTGTTGAAAAGGAAGCAGAGAAGAAAGCGCAGTGATTTGGAAATCTCAAACATGGTATGAGGCATGGCACATTGGCATATCAATTTTTCTAAGACTGTGGGCAGCGCAAATATTAAGGATCGAATCCCCTTGATGGCAGCGTGTGGGAAGCGTTTTGGCACTTTGTCCTTTGCAGCAGGTGGAAGAAGATTAAATGCCCTTTTGTCCTTTGCTTTTCCAATGAGCACTTTGGCTCGGTTGGAATCTTAGCCGCGACTAAGACGCTCGCGGTGTGTGGCGGACAGAGGTTCAAATCCCTTGAGAGGTATTTATGTTTTTGGATTTAATAATTTTTATTAGCGCTAAAGTTTGGAGTTATAAGGTATTTAAGGGGAATTAAATTTTATCATTAGGGCTGTGATTATTATTGCAAAAGCATATTTGATTTATGTTTTATTTTGATGGAAATGGAGAATTGATTTTAGGAGAAATAAGGAGTTGTTGTTAAAGTGATTTTGAGAGATTTATTGTGGGTTATTCTTAATAAGGTTTTTTATTAAAATAGAATTTGGTGGATGTGTTTATGAAGTTGGAGTGAAAAGAGTGTAAATTAACTTATGCTTTTATTGTGATTATTTAAAGACCACTAACCCTTATTAATATTGAAGAGGAAAGTTGTGATTAAGTGTGGTAGATTTTGTGGACACCTTATTGGCATAAAAAAGGTATGGGCACATTCTCTTATTGATTGTTTTTCGTGGTTGATTTCTGAAATATCATTGGAGTGAAAAGGATTAATTGAAGTTTCCTTTGTGAAGATGGTTGGTTGAATGCTTCAAGGTTTTCTGATTTGTGAGTTGTATTTAAACCTTGTTTCATTAGCATTGTTGTTGAAGCCCATTGATGATGAAATGAACTTGAAAATGATCTAGAAAAGAACATGAGTATCATTGTTATGTGAGACTTGAGATAAAGCATTGTTGAAAACATTTTGAGTTGGTTGATACATGCTTGAACTAGGGTTTGTGAGAAAGGGTTGTTCCTTGGTGTGATTGGTTGAGTTGAGTTGGTTAAGCCTAGTCAAGTGGATGTGTGAAATGGTTGTTCAAGTTCCATAAAACAAACTATTCTATATTCTAATTTGATTTGAGATTGAGATTTAAGAATAGGACATATTGAGTCTCTAACAATTCTCTTTATGCTTCTATTGAGTTGAGATTGAGATTTGAGTATAGAACATATAGAGTCTCTAACAATTCTCTTTATGCTTCTATGAGATTGAATTGAGATATTGATTGTACTTTGATCTTAGAACATATTGAGTCTCTAAAAATTCTCTTTATGATTCTATGATATTGAACAAGTTCTATGTAAGCTTGTTAAGCAGATTTGAGACAAGTCTTTGAGAAGGCTTGTGGACTATTTTGAGTTAAGCTTTTGTGAAAGCTTGCTTGAGCAGATTTGAGCAAGTCCAAGAGAGGACTTATTCAGAAAATTTGAGCAAGTCCAAGAGAGGAATTATTAAGCAAATTTGAGCAAGTCCAAGAGAGGACTTATTGAGTAGATTTGAGCAAGTCCAAGAGAGGACTTATTGAGCATATTTGAGCAAGTCCTAGAGAGGATTTGTTGAGAAAATTTAGACAGGTTTTGTGTGAACCTATTGAGAAAATTTAGATAGGTTTTGTGTGAACCTATTGAGAAGATTTAGATAGGTTTTGTGTGAACCTATTGAGAATATTTGAGCAGGTTATGAGAGAACCTATTGAGAATAATTGTACTAGACCGACTGTACTGTGTTTAGTGCAAGAGATTGAGCAGAACTATGCTAGATCGACTAAACTATGTTTGGTATAGTATTGAGATAGATCTTTGGAGGTGATATATTATAGAGGACAGAGTCTCAGAGGATAGATATCTAGTATCCAGGACAATTGAAGATAGATCTGAGTGAGAAGTCTTCAAGTGGAGAGAGATCCACTAGTTAGATCAACATAGATATAGAGTCTTCTAGAATATCACTAGCCATAGCAGAAGGGGAAAGAGTTCTCCTATGGAAAATATCCACAAACTTAAGATTAGGGGATCAACATCTCCTTTGGATCGAGGTCCATAAACATTGTCATTTGGGAAGGATTCCCAAGAGATCATTTGAGAAATATTTAGAAGAAATATTTTCTCTGTGGAGGTAGCCCACATTGGGTGAACCATGTTAAATTTGTGTCTCTATTGTGTGTGGTGTTTTGTGCATTGCTTTAATTACTGCTATTGATACTACTATCTATACACTACATAATATTGATTTGAGAAGAAAAGTAAAAAGTGGTCTTATACTGTTCACCCCCCTCTCTGTATAATCTTGTGTTCTTCATGTTTGCCTACCAAATGATGTTGTTTGGACTCTCAAATTCTGGTGCTACTTTTCAGAGGGCCATGGACATCACTTTCAATGAGTTATTGAATAGGATTATTGTAATCTATCTTGATGACATGAATGTGTTTTGACATTGCTGAGAAGACCACGTCTCTTATTTGAGGTAGGTGTTTGAGAAGTGTAGTGATTTTAGGATTTCTATTAATTCGAAGAAGTCAATATTTGCTGTTAAAGAAGGAAAATTATTGGATCACGTGATTTAACAATAAGGATTGGCAATTGACCCTACAAGAGCTTAAGCACTCTTAAAGCTATCATTGCCTGCTAACAAAAAATACCTGCAATCTTTCTTTAACCAAATAATTTTCATTCGCGAGTTCATTGTTGACTTTGCTGAGGTTGTGAAACCCATGACTGAGCTTTTAAAGAAGAATACCAAGTTTAAATGGATAGAAGCTAGAATATGGGCTCTATGAGAGATCAAGGAAAGAATAACCCAAGCTCCAGTGTTGATTAATCCTGATTATTCAAAGGACTTCATTCTCTATGCAGTAGGTGAGCAAGAGAGCTATGTTGCAGTTTTGACACAAAAGCAAGAAGATGGAGATGAGAAGCCAATTTCCTTCTTGAAACAAGTCATTACGCCTCACCAAGAGAAGTACAATTTCATTGAGAAATAGGTGTACATGATGATGAAATCATTGAAGAAGTTTCGACTCTTTGTTTTCCAGAGCAAAATTGTCATCTATGTTATACATCCCGATGTTTGAAACTTCATACTACAAGAAGAACTGGCTGACAAAAGGACAGGATGGGTCTCAAAAATTCAAGAATATAACATGGAGATACGATCGATAAGGTTAGTTCATGGATGAGCTCTTTGTCAATAATTGGCTAAAATTGCAACATCAGAATCATTGATTGTAATGCAAGAAGAAGAAGTTTGTGAAAGTATTTGCGTAAACCATACTCCAAGCAATCATGACTGGACAGAGAAGCTTATTGATTTCTTTACTTTTGGGAAGTTTCCACCACACCTTGATGCTTCGTAGCATCAAAGGTTTAGATTGCAAGACCTAAAATATGTTATGTTGCCTAATGGGCTATTTCACAAGAATATTGATGGAGTTCTCCTTAGATGTTTGAAGGAGTCTAAAAAGAAGAAAATACTGGAAGAGTTTCATTTTGGACTTTTTTGTGGCCATTATGCAGGGAGACATATGGCCTTGAAAATCATCCGGGATGGTTACTTCTGGTCTACTTTGTTCATCGATGCTCATAAAGTAAGTCAAAACTGTGATAGCTATCAGTGATACATTGGAAGAATCAGGAAAGGAGCATTGCCTCTACACCCGATTCAAGTGGAAACACCTTTTTAGCAGTGGGATATTGACTTCATTGGAGTCATCGATACACATTATTCCACATAACACAAATACATCTTAGCAACGAATTATTATTTCACCAGAGGGGCAGAGGCTATTCCTACCAAGAAGGCTAATCAAGTGACCGTCATATCTTTTCTGGAAGGAATCATTACTCATTTCGGTATCCCAGATTCAATTGTAATTGATAATGGAAATCCATTCATTAGGGCCAAGATTATAGAATTCGCTAGCAAATATGGAATTTATCTTAAAATGTCGTACAATTATTACCCATAAGGGAATGGTTTGGCCGAATCTACCAATAAAAATTTGCTACAAATTTTAAAAAGGACACTCAAAAATAATAACAGGATTTGGCACTTGTTATTGAACCAAGCTCTTTGGGCGGACCGCATATTTGTGAAAAATTCCATTAAAGCCTCCCCTTATTATTTGGTGTATGGAAAAGAAGTTGTCCTGCCTACCCACATTGAGCTTCCAATCCTTCAAACATTGCAGTTATTTCAAGACGAAGATGAGGAGTACGATCCTATGAGTGCAATATTGGCACAATTATTGCAGTTGGAAGAAGATAGGGAAAAGGCATATCAAACATTCACCAAGCACACTAAAATGATGCAAAAGTGGTTCAAGAAAAAGACAACACAGTGCAATTTTCAAGTGGGATACTTAGTTCTTAAATGGAATGAGAAGAAGGCTAAGCCAAGGAAACACCATAAGTTTGATGCTGTTTGGGAAGGCCCTTTTCATATTTTTGCAGTAAATTCGATAAATGCCTATCATATTCGTGACATGGAGGGTTGTTATATTCCTATCCCTGGTGAATGGTATTCATTTGAAGGCCTATACTCAATGATTGAATTTTAAGAGGTACCACATTGTAAATATGTACATATCGTCTCGTTAGTATTTTATTTACTTTATATGATGATGATATATATTTAAAAAAAAAGAAGAAAATAAAGGGGGTGTTTTCGCCCCTTCTAAGAAGTGTGTTCATGATTTAAATATCTATGGGACGTCTTCACTTAAGGGAGGAGCACAAATCTTTGGGCACCCTTTGAAAAGGGATATGTACATCAAGTGAGTAAAAATTCTCGATCGAATTGCTATTGAAACAACAAAGTCACGTTCGCCCTAGTTTGGGCGAACATGTTGGTAAAAGCATCATCGAATTCAAAAGTCGCAAGGAGATTAAAAAATATTTCAAAAACACAAGCACTGAAGAAGAGGTTGAAATCATGTTCACCCCAAATATGGGGCGATATGTTCATTCACCCAATTTTGGGGCGAACGTGTTGGTGGCGTACATGGCATCAAGCGCCCCTTTGGGTGAAAGCAAGCACAAAAAATATATGCAAGCACTTGGTCAACACGACATTGAAGGTCAAAATCATGTTCGCCCTAGAAAAGGGGTAAAATGACTTTTCGCCCTTAAAAAGGGCGAACGCATTGATTAAAGCATGCACGTTGCCATGTTGAAAGAAACTACGGGAAATCAATTTTGTTTGGACCAATAAGGATTTAATATCTAAAAAATGGGGAGCTCATATGCTTTGTTTTTAAAGTAAACATGTTTTCATATTAATGCAAGGCGCCTCTCTAAAAATAAATAAAAAGACAAAAAAATCTGAAAAAGGAATAAGAGCTCTAAAAGCGGTGATGTTTTTCTAAAAAAATAGTTTTGCTAAATTTGGGCGAAAAATGAAGTGAGGAAGGCATTAAAGAATGCTATTCACCATAGGATTACTAAGAAAATCAAAGGTGCCATGGAATGAGGAAATAGGAAAAAATTTGCTCTTATTTTGAAGGCATAGTAAAAAAAGAGGATTATTTGGTGCCCACAAAACTACTTCGTTGAAGGAAAAGGGGAAGCACATGATTTTAGAAGCATGTTGTAGAAGGATTGTGCCCTTGAACACATGGCAAATATTGGAGAGCAGGAATGCAGGTAGAAGAATGTTTTAAAAGCAATTAATTCAAATGTGCATCCTATGGAAGATTTGTGTTCCCTAGGAGCAAAGAATACATACCATTGGTTTTCAAGTGGCTAATTTATTTTTCCAAGCAAGCTTCAACAACTAGGGTACGATTTACAACAAATTTTTTCCCAAGGGAGGATACTCTTCCCTAGGATGATTTGGCAGTGAATCAAAGGTGATACTGTTAAAGCATCGGGAGTGGTGCCAGGCGAGTGAATAAATGCTCATGTTCTCTTTAAAGCGCCCAGGGTAAATCAACATTTATTGTGGCAGTTGGGAGAGCACTCTATATAAAGGACAAGGTAAATGCCCATAGTTATTTTTTCAAAATTTTATTATCATCGTGTATTTCGAACTGTCATTGCATAAGTTCCCAGAGAACATTCAAAATATTTGTCAGGGAAAAGAAACAATGGGAAAGTGAAGTAAAGAGACTAAAGAAATTACAGAGGCTGCAGAGCCTAAAAATTCAAAGAAAAGAGGAGGGTCTAGAGCTAAGAAGGCCTAAAGGAATGACTATGTTGACTTAGATCTATATGATGACACAATGGCAAAAATTGGTGACTGTACTATTACCCACAAAGGCATGCAGAAATTGCGACACGATGTTGAGTTTGTAGTGAACCAGGGGTTGACGTTAGGAAGCTAGATGATAGTGCCCTATCATTCATAGTTTTTTTGGCACCTTTGCCCTCTAGTTCATCCTTGTACTAAGTTAGTGCTACTTATCACTCAATTTTATGACCCATTTACTAGAGCTGTGAGAAATGCAAAGAGAGAAATACTCTTCACCATCACCCCAGATGAGGTTCGGGAGGCATTCACTTGTGGTTTAAAGCCTACTTCCTATGGGGTTCATAAAAAAATATATACCGATGAACAAGAGGATAGATTTATCTCCACGGTAACAATGCATCAGTTTATGGAGATCCGGCTGATTAAGGAGCCACCGATGGGGCAACTTCCTAGCTTACCAAAGCCGCTTACGAATTTTAAAATCTTGGATATTTATTCAATTTTGGTATGGGTCGTAGGTTTATCTTCAGATGATACCATTTATAAGTGGCAAAAAACCTTAGCACAATGTATTTACTGGATGGAATTCTATTCTTCTTCAGCTTTGAGATAGGGCACCAATCCAATTTTCTTCGATTGGGCCGATTTTATTTCCTAGAGGTTGAATTTTTAGCTGGAGAAGTTGCAAATTAAGGAAGAAATATCGTTCAGGCACACTTATTTTTTGGTATGGTATTTATTTTTCCAACTCCATCGACGCTTTCCTTTCATTGCAGTAACATAGATAGATGAGAAAAATGAACCTCTACCAGTTTATATGTGGACTTCCATCTTGACAAAAAGGGAGTCATTTTACAATTTTAATAGTTGGTTTTTGGGGCCTGCAATAGAGATACCTTGTGGTACATGCGATAGGGTGCTAAAAGAATTAAGAGAAGTAGTGGTTGGCCAAGAGAAAGGATATATTTTTTTGCTCACTCAGGGCATAGTTGTGAGAATTTTTGGTTTTACGGGTAAGCCTTTCTTGTTGCCCTATTTTGCCACCAAGCATATTTTTGCAATGGAAGTAGTGCGCTAGTCAGATTATGTGAATGATGTGTATGGATTTGGGTGTGGAAATAAAATGACATGTAATATGCCATTTAAATTCGACAACATATAAGTAAGCCAAGTGGGACAGAATCAACTCCTTACAATAACGTTACAAGATTTAAGACTCATAGAGCTACTACAACATTGGAGGTATGACCCGTTGGGCAAGTTTTTTGTAATTATAAAATCCAAATCATTTCATTATTGCCCTTGACTTGATATTGAGAGGAATATAAATTATTTTTATGGACCCGATATGAATTGGCATATTGAAAATATGACAACACTTCCACCTTGGCGTGATTGCTATGAGTAAGAGGCAGAGTATAATCCGGCCATGTATAAATCTCAAATCCCTCCATTGAGTTTTTTTAGCCAAGTTAAAGAAAGTGAACCTAAATGGAATGAGAAGAAAATTATGAATTGGTGGATAATGCAGGTTCACCTAGGGAAGCAGACAAATCCTTATGGACTGAAGTTGGATGAGTTGTTTTTAGAGATTTATGATGAGTATGTTGATTCATATCAGCCCATTGTTTTCACCAATATTCTACCTCATATTTTTCAACACTTCGATAGTGGTGAAGGTGAGACCGAGGGAAAACGTTTGTTAGTTGAGGAGGAGACTCTAGAGGAAGAATATTAATAATATGTGTTTAGACAAAGATCATAGCGGATGAGATAGAAAGTTAAGGAGGCACCTACGTCGAAGAAGCAAAATATGCCAAAGGTGCCACCATTTACCAAAGTGGTGAAAAGACAAAGGAATGGTACCGTTACTACTTCTACTGCTGAGGCTTTAGTTGCTTTAGTTTCTATAGCTCCTGTTGTTTCGATGGTAGTTATCAATCCTTCACCAACAACTGAGGCTCCAACCATTGTTGTACAAATATTTCCAATGGTTTTAGAACAAGAGGAGGACCATCAGTCAGAGAGTTCTTATGTGGAATTTGTGGATGTCATGGACAATGTGAATATTGAGGAGAGAGCAAAAGTGCAATAGGAAGAAATTATCTCACAATCGATCCCGTCATCGCATCACATGGTGCTCACACCCAAAGGTATGTCCTCTATTCCCTCTTCTTCTTCTCTAGAGCATATAGTGACTTTTGTTTCACTCCCATCAGTTTTTGCCTCCATTTCTCCACCCTTTGGTATGTCCTCTGTATCTCTTTCACTTCCTTCATCTTCCCCTCTCGAAGTCACTGCTGCTGCTTCTTCTCTTTCCTTTTCTTCAACCTCCATTTATTTTAGTTTGTATGCATCTGGGCTGAACCCATTTTTGTGCCCTTCTCATTCCATTGCCACCACCACTACCATTGAGGCTGTAAGTATGCAAGCTTCTCCTAGAGTAAGCATAACTACAACCAAACCTAATTCCTCTATCCAATCCACCATTTCTATTCCCCCTCTTCTAGTTGTCTCATCCGCTTCCTTCGAGCCTAGCCGTTCAAATTTTTTGATTCCATTCACTCCATTTTTGGAAATACAAGAATTGCCCAATGTTTAGGTAGCGTGAAAAGATTAACATGGAGAAAATTAATTGGGTGCACTCGAGTTCCTTGCAATGGTTGAAAAGTAAGATGCAAAAAGAGGCTTTGGCTCTAGCTCGACCAGTCAAAAAGGTTGCCTTCGACCCAGTAACCATGGAGTCTTACATGACTAGAATCACTCACTTAGTCCAAAAGCCACAAGGAGAAATGTTGTCGAGTGATTATGTCAGTGAGACTATAACTAAAGATCTCACTAAGATAGATTCGATCAAAAAAATGGGTAATATACAGGATGATATGAGCTTGGTATACTTGCATAGCGAGCATTACAAGGAGACATATTTTGAGAATGAAAATAAAATTATTGAGCTTGAAGTCACCTTGGAAAAAAGTAGAGCACAAGAAGAAAATGCTACCAAAAAAAATGAACACTTGCACTAATAGGTCAGAGTGCACTTTAAAGAAAGAGATGTGGCCAGGATAGAGATGCATTCACTCCGATAGCAATTAGAAGCTATACAAAATCAACTGGTCAAGAAGTCTGCACAGGTTGTAGGATTTTCTTCGAATAATATTAAATAAGTGCACCTTCACTCAGTCCAAAATTGTGAGAAGCCAGCTAAATAAGAAGTTTAGGTATTGCACTAGCATACAGATTCAACTGGGTCAAAAATTGATTGATAATGCAAAGGAAAGGCTATAACCATATATGGATATGGCAATAAAGATTCAAGCTCTAGCCAATTCCAGCATTCACATTCCCCCCTGAGCAAAATGAATCACACTTGTTCCACTGACAAAGTCACTCTATGCAGTTATTTTTAGAGAATGGATCTGGTGAGAGAGGGCCAAAAAATTCTTAATACCATCGAGCGAGAGCATACTATTTCCATGATTCATTTTGATAATCTTACTATTTTGGGATTCTTTAATTTCACTGATGAATGGGGTAAACCTCTGCCTAAGGAAAAATTGATTGCATCTTGGAGAAAGTTCATAGAGGATACCTCAAAGATCGATGCATGGGAGGATCCCATCATAGAAGTGCAGGTATTGCCTCTAATTCAGAAATATACCTGCTTGGAGTTGTCCTTGTAGGATATTGGAGGATGTTCAGAACCTAAACTTTGTCTATGAATCCTTTAGTAAGTCCAGCCTATTCACCACCCATTCTTGGGAGGAAGTTGTTACAGTTTATGAGGTTACCTCTGAGAACCTCAAAGAGCAGGCGGAGTAGGCAGTAACAAAGTGCGCGATGACTGAGAAGGTAATAGAAGAAGTAGAGCAAGCTAAAGTCCTCAAAGTGGCGGTTGAAACTGAAGCCAAGGAGAAAGCAAAAGAGGAGGTGTGTTAGAAGGCATCTGCAATAAAGATACCAACTAAGGCAGCTAGAAAAAAGACTCCATAGCAGCCCAATGGATAAAGGCCTAGGATCACTTGCATTCATGCAAGCTGGATACCCTGTGAGTCGCCAGAAATATTGGCAATTTTGCACTTTACAACATTGGGATTTTGGTTTTATTTTAAAGGAGCATTTTGATTGTAATGCGGTGACATTAATCCTAAAATATTATTTTGGGTCAATTTTATATGTTACAGTTATTTTATCTTTCTATTTTTATTTTTATATGTACCCTTTTATCTTGGAAGTGATGAATGTTTAAAGGGAAAAATAAATTGAGAACTGCATTAGAAATTCAAGTTTGCAACATTCGAAAGCACACTACAAATTGAAGACGTGTTCGGCCCTACACGCTCTACCAAAAGGAAAAGAAGGAAACATTAAAATAAAAATGGCAAAGGATTGAAAGGCTTGAAAGCGCCCAAAGAATGAAACATGAAAATGCATTCATCCAAAATATGGGGCAAAAGCTAAGTTCGCCCAAGGTTGGGATGAACGTCTTTTGTGTGCTCGCCCATATTTAAAAAAATATTTTGGCAACAGGATGTTCTCACCTCAAAGGTGGGGCAAAAGATCCATTAGCCCCACCTTGGGACGAATGTAATATAAAGCACGACGAAAGAAGGGAATTCAATGACATGCGTGTGACTAAATTATCAAAATTGCGTTCACCTAGGTTGAGGGGCAAACATCCTGTTCACCCCTCCCATGGGTGAACATCCTTCCAAAAGCAAGATCGTGTGAACGCACTAGGAAATGAAGGTTGGGCAAATGCATTGAGATGGTTGAGGTGCGTTGAGTATTCTACGTTGTATTCACCCCAAAGGGAGGGTGACTGTATTTGGCACCCCTTTTGGAGGTGAACGTGATTGCAAAAGCAAGTGGCATGTCTCTTGAGAATTTTCACTAAAAATAAAAGAAATTATTGTTGCCTTGATCAGAGAAGAAAGGTAGCTAATGAAAGGTGTATTCGCCACTAGAATCCAGGTTTTTAAAGGTGCCCAGAGTAGATCACAGATAACATTAAATAATGGAGGAAAGGAGTAATTCAAATTGTGAATCCCAAGCGAAGAAGAAAGCTGTGTTAAAAATACAAGAGGATTTTCATGATTTCCAAAGCGGGAGTGCGTTTTCAAGACATCAAATATCTCTTAATTTTTTGTGCATCAACGCCTAGAGATGTTGATTTCCTAGAATTTTTTTCTTGAAATATGGATTGTTGTTCCAAGGGAATGGATTTTCAATATTTCCAAGGAGGAATTTCCTCACTATGGTTCCTGATCTGCGATCATTTTATCTCCATGTGCATTTAATGAAAGAGGCAAAATCCTCTATAAATACTACTCAATTCTCATTGTAAATATGGGGTTAGACACTTTATGAGAAAACTCTCCAAGTTATCTACATCAATAGAAGACACAAGGCTTTTGAATTTGCAAGTGATCTTGTGTGCAATTTTATTTTGTATTCGTGCACTTCTATTTTACATTCATGTGCCTTATTTGCTATTAGATTTGAATTCTGCATCTAAATTTAAATGTTGCTAATGAGGGAGTGAGTGCTGGAGTGTTATTTTGAAGGTTGTTCCTACAAGTTTAGAAGTAAATTCTATTGCCTTTCTTTTGTTATATGCTATTTTATGCTTGGGTGAATTTTTTTTTGTTAGTCTACCTCGAATCGTACACCTTCAGCCTGTGGCCATATTTCTTGTTTCTTTTCACAATTTCTCATTTCTTTCCAGCAACTCTAGTGTTCAACTAGTGTAGGATTTATTTTGGGAGCCAACCCTCTTTGGAGATTGACATGGAGGACATTTAATTCCTCTGGTCATTTAATGTTGGCCATATATAGGGCGCACAAACATATTTTTGTATGATTAGGCAGATATTTGCCCAACAAATCCTTACCTATATTAGCAAGGCTATCCCTATTCTCCATTTAGGTGTGTCCTAAGGTATCCAACATATCTGCCAAACTTCAATTTTGTCTAGGGATTTTATAATCCATATGTAACACCTTAGTTTCCACAAGTATATGTTGGACCAACAATAATAATGTATCCTCATGTACAAGTAACACAAAGTGTGGCTAGCTACCCTACCTCACCTAGATATACTATGTAGGGACCACATAGTGTTCAATATAGCAGTCTTGGATTGGTGACAACAACTACATCAACATAGTATGTAGATGAGACATTAATCCCAAATGCTGCTCAAATTTTTGGAGTAGCATCCTAGAGCCAAAATTCAAAACTTGAGCCAAGAGCAAGAGCCAAGGAACTTTACAAATAATGTAATAAGGGGGGATGTTAGACGATTATTACATTATTTACTCACGAAATAGAATATGAAACACCAAGAGACATTATTATATATATATATATATATATATATATATATATATATATATATATATATATATATATATATATATATATATATGTAAAATATCTAAAGTTTGAAATGAAGCTTTTTCTTTCTAGTTCAATCTAACAAATATTAGATTGAGATGATGGTAGAATCTCAAAATTAGCAAAACAAAAAAAGGTCAAATGCCAGCGAATCATTGACTTCTGAGCGAATTGCCATAAATGTTAGCAAATTTCAAGTTAAAATACTTAAAAATAGTTTAATGCTTAATTATGCTTTTGATTCATTAAATGAGGAAATTTAAATTTTTATGGAAGATAAATTAATTTTTTAAATATTTTGGGTACTTAGAAAAGTTCTTGGATCTTTCTAGAAAATGTAAAACGTGTGACAATCTATCCAAAACTTTGAGCAAGATTTTTTTTTTTTGTTAATAAATGATTGTTTTGGGGGCTTAGCTATAGGATCCTATACAAATGAAGCACTTATGGGTTGTTCAATGCCAACAAATTGCATAATGTGCAAGCGAATTACAAAGAATAACACTTAGATATTTTTTTAGTTTTTCTTCAATTTCTTAGAAAATGTGTTTATAGGATGTGTAATATCTCCAATCAAATATTAAAAACAAAAAAATTACTCATCTAAAGTGTAATATATTAGGATTGATCAAAGTCGTCAATGCACCATTTTTGACGAGTTTTGAAGGATTTTAAATGGCTTGCAAACTTGTGGTCTACTGGAAAAACTATTGGATCTAAGCAAAATATACACAATTTTGATTCAAGTTTTTTGTGTTTTATTAGATTTTATGTTTTGAACAAACCCTCTTGCAAATCTAAAATTGTTTTAAGTGGATTTGTATAGATTGAAAAAATAAGAAGCAAATAGATTGGTATGATTTCAGACACAAACCAAGCCTCTGATTCTCAATGGCATGTCAAAAACTATTGAATTTATATAAATATATGACCTATGAGGTTGCATTTCAACATTTGGAAGGAGAAGATCTGATTTTTCTATTCTCTAGTTTCAGGATGACTCCCCAATAATATAGTTAATCTAATCTAATCTAAATGCATGAAAGTAAATTTAGAAGCATAATGGTGCGAGAAATAAAGCTAATGCAATAAAATACATATGATTGTAATCACAATAATATTAGTGTCGATCAATTAGCACTTTTGGAAGTGATTGAATAACACCAGTATGATTGAACATTCAAATGACATGCAATAATGAATTAAAGTACTAATAGGAAGTGGGAGGGTAGAACCACAAATACCATTCATTCATAAAGTCAAAATTTCAAATGACATAATTGATCAACAAACGTCAAGCATAATCTTTCCATTAATTGTAATATAGATTCAAAAGTATAATTCAAAACCAAAATTGTAGCTCTAATATTCATAAATAGATAAAATATCCCTATAAATGAGTTCTTAGCTCTTATTAATAGTAAACAAATTAACTCTACTTCTAATCCTTGATTATATCGATTCACCATTAGTTACATGATTTAACCATAAATGGACAAAACATCATTTTCAATTAGTTATCTTGAAATTCATGCTTCAAAACTCATCACCTTCATCTTATTCACCTGATAATACAATGAATCGATTGGTCGTTGATGCTAAGTTACCTTATTGACAATTTTCTAGCTAATGAGTGACTTGTTGACATGCACTAACAAATTTCTAGCTAATGAGTGATTTGTTGACATGCGCTAGAAAATTGCTAGATAGTAGACTTTGCCATTTTTTTACATTTTCTATTTTGATCTTTAGCCCTCCCTTCAAAATTGGCTTTGACCAATAACCCTTATGTGTTTTCTCCTAACCAAAATTTGATCTTAACATTTTATTGCTAAATACCACCTTTCGTCCTGCTCTATATCCTTTGCTTGTATTGTTAATTCCTAAATTTTAAAGTAATGATAGTAACTTGGTACTACAAAAATACAATGTTAAACTTATGTAGAAGACTGAGGTATAATGGTATTTCATTTACAACACCAAGAGACTGGTTTAGAACCAAGATAAAAAAATAAACCTAATGGTGGAGTGTCATTGGTCTAATCTATCAAAATTAAAGGTGCTCCAAGTAATAAAACCTATATGATTGTACCTTTTATGTATCAAAGAATCCACCTTGCCACTATCAAGTAAAGGTGCTTGCATATATTTAGAACAATAATTGATAACAAATGCAATATCCAACTAATTGTGGATGAGATGGAGAAGTCCCTTGACAAGTGATTGGTATAGAGTGGCATCCACCAAAGGAGTAGTGCAATCCCCCATTGAAAATAAATGTAAAAAATTTAGGATATACTAAGCTAAGAAATGATCTTGGAGGGTGAATGAAAGATCTGAATCCCTAAGAAATAATTAAAGAGGCATAAATCTATCATCTCAAAAGTAACATAAAGCCCTGATTTCATCTCTTGTATCAATGATATTGAGCTTCACATGATGAGAAGATTATCGACATATAACACAATCACCAAATTTTGACCATCTTGATGCTTGATGTAGACATATTGCTCTACCTTACATCATTATTATCCATGATTGATAATGGAAGATTGAATCTTACCTACCAAGCAAAAGGAGTTTGCTTAAGCCCATACAAGTACTTATTCAATAAACACATGAAGAGAGTAGGTCATTAAGCTTGAAACTAGGTGTTTGTATCTTATATATCTCTTCCTAAAACAATTTATGGAGAAAGAAACTCTTCACATCTGAATTATACACTTCCCATCCCTAAGAAATAATAATAAAAAAATCATTCAAAAAAAGTCCATCCATGCAACTATAATAAAATCCTTTGAATAGTCAACTTTATCATTTTAAGAGAATCCTTTAACAAGGTGTACCTTGTGGTTTTTCATCTGACCATAGAAAGCATACTTGATCCTATAAACCCATTTACAACCAATAATATTTTTCTCTTTAAGAACGGAAATAAGATTCCATGTCTGATTCTTCATCAATGACTCATACTCTACCAACATAACGTTCTTCCACTTTACACAACCCTTGCCCTTAGCATATGTAATAGGATCTCCAAAATTATTAGCTCTCAAAACTAGGTCCTAGGAAGGGACCTTCTATCTGCATTTCTAAGAGAAATTGGCTAAGCATCCTGAAGGAGGGTTTGGGTCCTGTTGGGTATTGAGTGATCCATGGAAGGTAGTGGCACTATTGGTTTTTAATATTTATTATCTTAGGTCCAATATTTTGGATTTTGAGTAGTCTCAAATATAAGAGTAATCGATATAAAATGACCAACATAAATAATAATATTCATGAATAATAACAAATACGAATATAAATGACCAAAAACATTCATGCAATAACATGAAGAAAACATAGTATAATTGCTCTAAATATGCATATAAGCTTCAATATTCATGCTTGAATGTCTCTTAAATTTTTATATATTCTTGTATATCTTTCATGGGGATTTGCCTCCATAATATAACCTTAGGAAGGTAACTCTTGGACTCTTTGTCTATTTCACTCCTCATATATTCAAGAGTTACAATTCCATACATAATATAAAGCTACCATGTCCTTTTGGCTTCTCATATTGCCACTTGTATACATGACTCTTGAATCTCTATTTACATGCACACTTAACTCTATGACACTTGCACACTTCTACATGATACTTACATACTTCTACATGCACACCTAATACATAACACTTGTGCACTTTCTCACATTACATATTTGCACACTTAATTACATGACACTTGTGCACTTTCTCACACTACACACTTGCTCACATAATTACATGACACTTGTGCATATCTTGCACATAGACACATAAAAGGGGAAATATAAAACACACTCCTAAACTATAGAATCAAACCCAATATAATATTTACATTGTAACATAAGTACCATGGGAGTACATTAGCATGTACCAAATAATACAATATTCTCCAACAAGCACATCTTATGAAAAAGTAGCACCATACAAAGGTATTATGGCATCGATCACGTGTTGTCATCAACCTAAACATCCAACACTATTGCACAATGCATGGGAGGATCAAACTCAAAATATATAAGATCTAAACTAGAGTAGATGCTATAGGATAATTGAGGAGGAAAATAGCCAAATTGGTATGACCCTTGGATAGACTCAAATTGATAGATCGAGGAGCTAGAACAACTAAAATAGTACCAATAAGAAACTCTAAATAAGTAACAACAACTTATGGGGAAACCATGGGTGGAAGGGAATAATGTATGAAGAGGATAGAATGAGGTTCTAAAGAAGTAGAGGGAAGCACATCATCAATGATCATATTTTTCCAAACAATAACATACAAATTCATGGTATCATAAGGATGATAAGCCTTAGAGGTATTAGAATATCCCACATGGATACAATGATAACTCTTCAAGGTAAACTTATTCCATGTATCTTTGGGAATGTGATCCTATGCAATAGATCTAAAGAAATAAAACTTGGAGACATCAAGCTTGTCCCTTGTCAATCTCCCAAGTGAAGTCATATCTTGAATGACCTTAGTTGGAATCCTAGTATGATATATCATACGAGTCATTGCTACACTACAAAACTTGGACTCCATATAATTGTCATACAACATATGTCAAGCCATTTCCATGATAACCTTATCCACCAACACAACCCCGTTATGCTATGGATAATAGTGAACAATCCTTTGAATAGAAATATCATGAAGAGACAAAAATACCAAAAACATGATTAACAATTCACCTTCTCCATTATCAAGTGGCATTAGCTCAACTAGTTAGATTCCTCAACATTTCAAGGAGGAGATCCAAGTTCAAATCTTGCCAAACAATACATGGATAATATCCAAGCTTTGTTGTAATACCATTGTGTGGTGATGATGTAATATAGGTGGGACCCATTTCAATCCCATATAACCCTTTAAAAAAAATCATCTCCTCCATCATTACAAACACTTGATATTTATCTTAAATTGATTTTCCATAGGAGATTTGAATTTACTGAAATTTCCAAAAGATTTATAATTGGTGCAAATGGTGAAAAAGGTATACCTATAAGGAGAAATAATCAATGAATTTGAGAAAATACTTATTTTTGGATAGATATGGGTATACTATTGGACTAAAATAT